>OX235265.1:32380357-32980357 GCA_944472135.2 Trichobilharzia regenti
CCATGACTTACTTTCCTGTTTGCATCCAAGACACTCTGTCCCTTCTTTGACCCAGGCATTGTTGAACTTGACCCAATTCCAAAAAGTTCCAGATATTGCTTGTTCAAAGAGGACTTGACCGGCACCAGGAAAGATGAACGGTGACTATCCAAACTTTCACCAACTGTCTGAATCCGCCAGAGTCTGTTTCTACCATCAGAAACTGTCAGCCACGTCTCATAAACCGTTAATGCCCAGCTCTTGCTACGCTCGGGCCCACGCTGTTCCTTGAAGTTTTTCAGAAACGCTTAGTAATAACGGACGAAAAAACCAAAAGACCGATTGGTGACTCGAGGATTCTTTATTGTAACACCAACATATAAAAATAATGTTTTTACTAGGGTCTGTGAACAAATATTACAATAATAAATCACAAGATTACTTCTGACGGTTTATTTCTGACTTCTTTCTGAACAGCGACCGATGAGACGATGACTGTCGTATTGATGCCTCCGCGAAAATTGGGGAAGTTGGTTTTGAGCAAACAACAATGAATTGATCGTTCAATCTTCAACTGCATTGACGCTGCTTTTCAGCCTATGAGCAAATTTAATTGTATAAACTGTTCCCGGAGATTGTTTTTATGGACTCTACATATAATACAAATAAAGAAATGTAAGTTTACCAATTTACTAATCAACATGCAGGTATTCTTTGTTCCAATTATTTGTGACGGATAATTTTGTTCGTGGACGACCAGTTTTATTTGCTTGGACTCGGAAGGAATTTAAACGTGATGTAATTTGGATTTTGGAATCATTTCGTCAAAAATGGAAGACACTTCTAAAACAGAGACTTTCATTATGGACTGTGCGCAATCTGAAATAGTAGCAGTCAAGTTAACGGACAGAGAAGCGGACATTGTTCTTTGTTCTTTCCATGTTTGTCGAGCATTCTGTCGTAAAGTAATTTTTTTTAATTAATCCATTTTCTAATTGCAGACACGGAATCCCATTGTGAAGAACTACTTACGCCGCTTAGTTCAGTCTAAAAGGAGGTCAGAGTAATGCCTTTAATATTCTCATTTTCCAGATTTAATTTCTATTTCAGAGTTATAAGCAGATTGGATGTTAGTGTTAGTCAATATATACAACGTCGTTGGATGAGTCAACGCGAATTGCGGGCAGCATTTTTGAGAGACCATGTGCTGACTTTTGATAAGACTACTAATAATCGAATCAAAAGTTCACACAGGTAAATGATGCGCTAATTGCAAAGATCAGACAGTCTGCATATAAGCATGCTAAAGGTTTATAAATGGTGTCAACAAAGTTATTCAAGAATGCAGCAGGAGTCGATGACTGCTCGGTCGCGATGCTTCCCGCATTCCTGTTCAAAATGTCTAATACCAATCCCATGGCTACTGACGCCATACGCCTCGAAGAAAGTGATCCGTGAATACGAAAAGTGACAGTGGGCTTCTGTTGAGGTTGAAGGTTTCAACTATATCTTCTTCCAAGACAATGAGAGGAGAGTAGGTGTTAATCTGCGTGCTTGTACATGCACTTGTATGACATTTCAGACATGTCTGTACCCCTGCCGACACTTCCTGTTGGTCCATTTCAGAAAGCCGTGTTTTACAGGAATATATGCATTTTTGTGTACTTTTACGTTTAGTTACACATACGAATTACTCTGTTGTCACGTAAACTATTCGTAATTCTATGACTCCATTTGTAATGTATGTCGACCTAAACTTAAGTACCTGAAATTCTTAGATACTGGAATTCCTAATTTTCATAACCGTATGCACGTGTACAATGCCTTAATTGTAAACAGGACACAAGCACTACCATCATTAATCCTGTTATATTGTGTTCATAATTATCTTCACGTTTTGTGTGCCACCTTTTGTAGTTAACCATGTGCTGCGGAAGTGTCAACAATGGACGTGGTCGCGCGACTCGTTCGCATCTCAAAGCATATCAGCAGTTATCCCTCGAAATACATGTGACTTATTGAAAACCAATGGAGGCTCATGAATGCGGACCTGATGAGAATTACTGACGAATTCGGAGAAATCTTTGCCGCAAATTACGCGGGAGAAGTATGCGCAGGAATGGAGCGTCTTTTAATTATGTAAATGAACTAAGTTTGTATCATAACAAAAAAACTTTTCATATAAATCTTGTCTTTCAATTCATATGTTCGCTTTGTGAGCGCGGCATGCAAGACCGGTGCTCCCTAGGACTTTAACTAGTTACTATACGTAAGTGTAACTCTGTAGGAACACTATTGATCGATATACGTGGCGTATTATAAGTGCTTTAGTGAATCTTAAACGTCTGCCTAGGGTTAGGTGAGTACGTCTTATAGTCATATGCAAGTCTGTAGGGACCAATGACAACAACAGGCAGAACTTGGGAACTACATTGTGGTTCCAGTTCGTATACGGCTAGGTATATTCAAAAGCAGTGTACGTGACGAATAAATAAGTAGGTTGAGCAGTCGTAGTAACATTTCCCTTACGTTTAATTCTGCAATCAAATACTTCATCAAGTATCATTGATAAGTCTGGCATCTGCCTCGTCATGCCCAAAAATTTAGTTTCACTCAGATAGAATAAGAAAAGTATTGTAAGCAGGATTTTAAATCTATTCAATGACAAATAATAACAAGCAAATGTCTTTACGCAATTGCTTGTCGTTATTATTTCGGTGGTGTAGAAATGCTGTGACCAGGTTGACTTACGTTACCGGATATCTGCAAGTAAGTGAACAAAGTGTTTTTTCTATATCGCTGAAGTAAGAAAGAAGTAATATTAAAGTTCAACGCTTTATATTTGCCTACCTTTGCTGAAAGAGGTTCATTCTTCTTTCTCGTTTTTCGTTCATGACAGCATTCTTCTGTGGTTTTCACTGTCACACACATTGTTCATCTTCTAAAGTATAGCAGCAAGCAAATAATAGTAATTTAATGTCGTATAAACGGGTGTTTACAAGGAATGCATATCATTTCTACAGGTACAATAAGTTATGTTTTGAATCGCAATCGTGAAGCATCATAAATTAATACTTTTTCAAAAGTTTAAGTCGTTCAAATATTCTACGAGTAATTAGAACATGTTATGATAAGTGTTAACTTGTACACCCTTCACAATGAACACTGTATAAGAAAATTCATTATATCTTCATTTTCACCGAATTTCCCTTAACGCACAGAAGCATGCAGTCACTACATACACTCAAGAATTGTAATCTGAACATCACAAAATCCCTACAGATAACTTACGTAATAAAAATGCTTTAAAGATATGAGCCATAAGTGCATCTTCCATATCATTCATAGCCACAAGTAATTCATTACGGATCTCAGAATATCTTAGTGATCTGAAAACAAATAATTATTAAGACTGTATAACTTATGTAACAGGTGTGGCAGTTGTAGGATACGGCTGCTACCTACTAATTGACAGACAGCCGATACTAATTTTAAGTAGTCGGACATTTTAGAAGGAACATCTATACCATTTTTCGTGACCCGATGCACAGTGATATAAACATAATCTGAAGCGATTTTATGCACTGAGCAATTACGGTGTCAATGTAGTTGAAGATTGAACGATCAATTCATGGTTGTTTTCTCAAACCCAACTCCTCCATATTTTTCGCGGGAGTTATCGATACTGCAGTCATCGTCTCATCGTTCGCTGTTCGTTGGAAGAGAGAAAACTATCAGAAGTATTATCGTGACTTATTGCTTTAACATTTATCCTTAGACCTTGTGTGTAATAACCGTATTTTTGGTTACATATTGGCGTAAGGATAAGAAATTCTCGGGTCGCCAATCTGTGTTCTGGTTTTCCGTGTCGGTTATTACAAATTGTTTCTGAAAGTCTACGAGGGACAGCGTGAGGTCCAGTGTAGTAAGACCTGGACATTTACATACGGTCTTCTGGAATTCCCCGTGACAATGTAAATTAAACTAGTACCACATCTTCACCTAAGCAATTTTAACTAGGAACTTCATAAAAATAGGCATAATCGCCCGGTAATTCAGCAGCCTGTCTTATTCATCGCATGATCTCCTCCATGTGCTATGGAATATTCCAGTTATCACAGATGATAACTGAAGTGTTTAACCTCCTCGAAACACAAATCTAACTTATGTCTGTAGGCTATTTCTCTTCAGAATGCCCGATTCTCATAGAACAACTGGGATGAAAACAGCCATTGCCTGTAGTCAATTCACAATGTTAAGACCTAAAACAACCAGCAAAAAACGAAGCCTTAAGGCTCTAAAAAGCAAATAGTAGTCTTTCTACGCGAAATTTCTTATAAATTATGACCTTTTTTATTAATAGTTCCTCTGGGCTATCAAGACAATTTTACGCATTACTACGAACGCAGTAAAGCAAAATTTTGCTTTTTTCGGCTACAGAAGCCTAAAACTGGTCAAATATACTTCATTACCGCAAAACCGAGCGATTATAATGCCTCTATAAGCGTGAACGCGATAACCCATTCACTGCTCGAAGACCTATCGTGGCGACGTTTGTTATGCATGTGCTCTCATCCTACAAGAGGAAACCACTGATTGGTCAGCGGAAAGTAACACTGTCATGTATGCAGTCCGTGGATTGGTGCAGGCTGAATTCCTTCACCTAATACGTGAGCAAACAACATGTCGTATAATCAGTACTACGATCGGATTTGCGTCTTGTCCCATGCGCTAAGTTTAGCAGACTTCTAAGTTCTCAAGGTCTGTTTTCGTGAGTTGTAGCCTCAAAGATTCATTAACTTAAGGTGTTCCTGTAGTAGGTGGCCAACCCGAAACATGTACTGATTAATTTTTTCGCCTTGTGTGCATCGAAGTTTCATAGTGTAACCTCCTAATCCTTAATCTCGTGAGTAAGCTAAGAATCTGTGTTGATAATAATTTCGAACTTTTTAAAGACCTTTGGATGTTATGTAGCCTATTTCTCTCGCGTCAAGTTTACGATTAATACCACCCTGAAGCCTTTAAAATAGGATTTCCTAGCCATCTTAGTATTGTCTGTATAATTTCTTCTCGTTGTGCTGATTTTTGGCTAGGTCTCGTGGGCGTAAATCTCCACTGGCTCAGCTGTTCAATCCCTTAAATATATAAGAACGACGTATTATTTTCTCGCTCCTAGGACCGCTTCCATTTGAAAAAATCCGTCTATTTATTAGTCATGCTGTCAACTTCCGACTGATCCTATACGAATGGTGAATGGTGACGTCTGCTATCGTTGTGCGGAGCAACCTGTTTAGAATTAATCTGATAGGAGCAAAGTGACATTTCTAGAGGTATCCCAGCCTGATTGGCATCATCTTCCTGGATTTTGGTGGCTAGCTACCTGCCAAAATACGAGGTTCCAAGGTTCTGGAGTTCTCTCACTGATGAGCTGATTCTCCGTCTCCTTCTATAAGAGGTACGTCATGAATGATTGTCTTGGTTCGCTTCTTGACAGAAACGAAGTCTGACCATTCACTTGTCATTGGTTGATGATTGTCTATGATTCTTGTGAGGTTTTCGGAGTCTTCATCCCTCAATTGGTGGTGGCCGGTGAGGGACACCTGCATCACTCCAGTGGCCCTTGTTACACCCGTTGCTCTTCGGAGAGTCGTGCGTGTGTAGCTGACGAAGGTAACTAACAGTGGTGACCAAGTTAGGCTTTGAGCACCAAGGGAGTGAGACCACACCAGTGACAGTGAGGTGATCAGTAGACAAGTTAATGATAGCCATGAACAAAACACTCTTTGTGGAACTTTGTAATGTTAAAAACGATATCCAGTGAGTTTTAGTTTAGGTTTGAGAAAGATCAAGTTAAGACTTAGTCTAAGGCGAGGTTAAGTTTAGGTTAAACTAATAAGAGTTGTTTAGGTTGACTGCAGTTAATTTCGCATCGGGTTCGGGTCATAGAAAGTTTAGAGTTGAGGTGGAGGTCAGCAGACCTTGATGAATACTTGAGCTAAATGTCATTTAGCTATCACAGTGTAAAACCAACACAAAATTGAGAAGGGGTTCTGTCACAAGTAGGAGAAAGGTCTGCTGTGTAACAGTCACTGCCTTTTCATCCACTATTTCGGTAAATATATGTATTTTATACCTAAAAATCAACTTTTCATGTGATTGGAATGTTTGAGCCTACCCGTGCATTCGTCTTTTACCGTGCTTACCGTAAAGGAGGTGGTATTAAGGTATTTTTACAAGTGGCTGACAGTAGACATGAAATAGAAACTATGAACTGAGAAAACAGGTTTACCACAACGGTAAAGGAAGTCTTACCAGTCACATAAAAACTAGATTCCCAATATGCACAATTGAAATTTTCGCCATATGTAACTCTATGAATGCATCAAAAATCTGTCTCCCTAAAGAATGGCCCAAACTAAACAGAGAAACAGAAAATTTTTATTGTTTTTAGAAAGTTCTCGCTAGCAATTCCTAAAAGGAGTAATTCTATCTAAATTGTACTGTAAACTCAGGGACTGCAATTTATTCAGTCACTCGCTCGAATATCAAAAAATGTCGTCCGTTGAATTTTAGTGTTCACTGAGACCATAGTTACATTAGATTTAGGAAAGCGATATTCCCATTCGCCAAAGTTTGGGAACATATTCTAGGACTAACTCACCATTCATAGTTCTGAGAATGGTGGTTTCAGTGTGAATTTGCTTATATTTGCGAGTGTTAATGCATATGTGTTACGTCATCGAGGTTTTAAAGCTTTAACTACGACCCTAACATATTTTGAAAAATAACAGTTACGTAAGGGTTACCATGGTAGTGGAACAAACTGCATTATTACAGCTGCCTTTACTCCATACTAAAAATCAAATAGCCAGAAAGAATAGGCAACAAAAAACTATGGGAACAAACCAAGCAAGAGCCAGTATTTCAACCAGTGTGTAGGAGAAAGTGGAGATGGGTCGGGCATACATTTAGGAGGTCGTCGAATGAAATCGCACGCCAGGCGACGAGTGAGCCGTCAGTGCGAGGGTTAAATGGGGGAGGTCGTGTGAGGAAGAGATGAGAGAGCTCGATAAATCGCGGACCCAGCCGAAGAGGACGGGAGAAAACAGAACAAAGCGGAGGAGTTTTGATTAGGCTCTACATTCCACTCGGAACGCAAGGGAATATTGATTATAATTATTATCATCCAGTACACTGAAATCCAATATTTGCCTGAATATCACGCAGCTATAAAATAGTGGGTCTTTAGTCCCTACAGTTGGTTCGTTGGTCTTCGATTATAATAGTTTCCCTTATTTTGTTAGTATACGCTAATATCTAATTCCTCAATATGCGCAGCAGTTTTGAGGTTGTTTGCATTCCCAACGGCGCCTCTTTGGGATATGCACACCTTTCTCTCGTTTGGTCGTCGGATGGATTTATATGTTGTATATGATTAAATTTCACGTGCTTGAAGATGGAAAATTTTGTGCTTTATGACGAAATAGAAAAAAATTCTGAGCAAGTTATATATAAAGCCAGGAGAAAGGGAACTATTAAATATTTAGCCGTTGCCTGTGCTGAAAAGCACAGACGGCCATTAATTTCCAATCATGTAAGAGTATCTCATGAATTGAAACACAGGAATGTTCTTCAATTTTATGAGTGGTATGAAACTAGCAACCACCTGTGGCTGGTTATGGAGTTATGCACAGGTGGTAGCCTTGAGCAAGTTATAAGAGAAGATCGTCTTCTTTCCGAAAGTGTGATCAGAAAATTTGGGACAGATATTGTCCGTGGTTTACGGTATGTCCACTCGAGGGGCGTTGTTTTTAATCGGTTACTACCATCCCGTGTAAGTTAACATAAAATTGTTTATGTGTGCTTAGTTTTTACTAGATGGTAGCGGAACCGTCAAGTTGTTTGACTTTTCTTTGGCACATGCTGAGGACGAGGTTTTAGAAGATCTCATGACCCGGTTTTGCGAGGAAGATGACTACCAAAATGACTGCCTGCGTGATCTTACTGTTCATTCTGAATATGATTCACCTGAAACAATAACTCAGAATTCCAACACCAAAATGTCTGATTACTGGGGTCTCGGTTGTCTCTTCTATAATATGTTTTACGGACGTCCACCATTTACTAGTTCGTCACAGGAGGAGGCAAGTTTTGTCAAATTATTATTAGCCTACTAACAATATTTTGCAAAATATGGTAATGCTTCAACAGGTTTTTCAGTTAGCTTACTAATGTAATAACACCTCAAATTTATTTGTTTGGACGCTTATTAGGCGACTTAAGTGACTAGTATTTCCATGCAGACTTAAAAAATATTTGGTTTTGATTGTAACATGTTCATAGTGGGTATTTGCCATCCATAGTTTTGTGCCCTGATTTAATTTTTATGTACTTTTATGTTGGGAATTTTTTTTAATACGAAGGCGGATCAGACTCTTCTACTACATTGAAAAATCACAAATGTATTCTTTCAGGTTTATTTTAAGTAAATATGGTTTACTTGTTTTTCTCAGCAACATCAGAAGTATTATTCTGTCAGAAAATTTTTAACTCGCTTAGATTTAATCGTATTAGTCTGTCAGCAAGAGATATTTTTATGGTATTTATTCAAAAATTATCCTCAAATTATGTTAGCTGTTCGGCATTTTTATGTTTTTTTTTCTTCAAAAGACGTCACAATCTCCTTCCATATTTTTTAAAATTCTGATGTTTCAGTATTTCCGAATTTCTTAATAAGGTTTTGTGGAATGAATCACTTAATTCATATAAACTACTATTTAGCAGCGCAACAATGAGACACAATTGCCATGATGAAATACAGAAATTTAGCTCATGAAAAAGTTCATATTCTTGTTCATCAACTAGTATACTCCCATTTATGACACGTATAAGTTGTTCCAGAAGTACAAGTGTAAAGCGATTTAAGAGACATTAGCTGTTATTTGGCATCGGACTGTGAAGGTGTAAAAATGGGTTTTATGTTGTAGAAAAATAGGTCAAGTTATTCTTACTAAGGTTTAGAACCCCAATGGAAAGCCTTGGAGAAACAATCTATATGAAACAGAATTTGATGTGTTTAAATACCACCTCTTTCAGTCGATTGAGTATGGTATTTACTCCAAAGGACATTTTAGTCCATTTAATTCGGTATTTATTACTAAGGGAGAATGTCATTTTACAGTCACTAGATAGTGTTTATGATTCTTAATTGTGAAAATCACTTTTAGGGAACTTTGTTATCAGTTAATTTTTACAGAAAGACACTTTTCTTCCGTTTCACCGGCTACAAATGTCAACTTGTGATTGAAGTAAATCCTATATTTTGTGTTATTTAATGATGTCTCGTGTAGTTTAGTTTGTTAAATTCAGTTGCTCACGTCACTATGTAGACGTAACTATGTCGCAACACTTGTCGGCCTGATTTAGTGCGAGTTATTTGGAATACGGGTACTTAAAGTTCCATAATAATCTAATTTTAAATGATATACCACAGTGATACAGCATTATTTATGTGTATCAGTAAATTAAAAATAAATAAATATTACTGCATCACTGCGTACGATATCAAACAAAATCTGCTTTGAAGCTAAGGCTCCTATTTCTGATCATTACATTCTACAAGTAGTTTTCTTTCAGTTATGCAGTGAAGTATATCTATTTTAATTATTTCCGAGTAACAAAGTATGAGATGTCACTGGGTTACTATAAGGTAAAGCGTACTGTGATGGTCCTAGTGAGGCTTTTAGTCAGTATTAAGAATGCCAATATTGTAACTGTGTTGTAGTCCAGGTCACCACATTTTATGTGTGAAAATGTGAAAATGAAGTCAGCGTCTATTGTAAAATGTCCTAAATCAAAAGATAAACTGTAAAGCTAATAAAATTCGATGCTAAAATCAAAATAAAGATTGAACAAGAATGCACCTCCAGCATTTTAGTCTGTTCTAAATCATACCAGCTATCATGTGGACCCTAAATGTTAAGGTTCGCACTTCAATACTAGACCCGGAATAAAAGTTAATAGTTTATATGACCACTCCTTGTTTTATTTCAAACCAGTTCCATTTTTCTTTTAGCACGTCACAATAGATTGAGCGTTAGATAGATAGAAATACGTGTCATTTGATACAATCAACCTAGGTGATGTAGGTTTTCACCTGCGACTAACTCTTGGTTGAAACTCAATACACCAACTTTACATTCCTTTTGTAGTGGTTCTGTGAAATACAAATAGTGAAGTAGCAATTTTTCACTGAAAGAAATAAATTTAGAGATTTGAGAAAGCCTAAATTCCCTCTTTCCGATCATATGTATAGTTGTGTGCAGTGATATAGTCAATAATAAGTTGAGGCGTGGAATGTATGGAGAGGAAGAAGAGTATTCAATAAGATTATGAGGCTGCATTGATCGAAATAGCTAGATATGTTAAGCTTGCTAACCCATCACCTTCGCTGATAAGATATATCAGCTTGAATGATATAGTGCTGATAAAATTAACTGGCGGTGATCAGCGTAGGATATGAGGCTAATCTATGAAGTCTGACTTAGTTTCAACTACAAATAAACATTTAGACTGTATGGTAGTAAAAACCAGAGCTTGGAGAGTTTCGGTGGCATGGCCCTAAGTACTCCATGTTGCCATCCGGACTCTGAAACCCTTGATTAATCTTCATCCAACTATTCTATCCCGTGCGTTTTCGTTCACTGTGGTTGTACTACATTTCTTTTTTCCTACTTTTATGCGTACTTATTCGAATTTTTGAAACTAGTGGTGCTACAAATTTGTCAAAGGTTCTAAGTTTTTAAGTCTGTTAGATGGACAGAAGGGCTGAGGAGCCATGAGGTGCCCGTTTTGGTCTGTTACTTGTTGTATGTTTTATGGCACACCTAGAATAGGGTACCCAGCAGTCAACTAACAGTCGTTTTAAAGTTTATAATCCATTATATGCAGGATATTTTATGGTTATAGATGTGGATGATGGTTTAAATAGAATCACTGGATACTTTACTAACTCAATTCAACTAAATCAAAATCAAAAGAAATGAACACATTAGAGAATCTGTTCAACGGTGACACAGAGGTCAGGATTCTCGCCAACCATGCACATGGTCCGGGGTTCGATCCCTTGCCGATGCACACCTGTTATCAATTGGTCGGTCTGCAAAATATGGGCTACCGATATCGCATGCTGAAAATTCCATACCTGAACCAAAAATACGGTGTGATATCAAGCTATAATTTAAAAAAGTTCAATTGAACTAGGAAAGCATAAAAATCATCAGCTATAGAAACAGACCACAAAATTGATTTTGACAATATTGAAATAATCCAGAAAAAAGCATTTCAGAAATCACAGAGAACGTCTAATATCACCAGAAGCACTTCATATCACGTGGAATCCAAATTGCCTGAATAGGAGTGATGGACTGAAACAGAATTTGAGCTGGTTACAACATCTTCGTCCCCCATGAAATTACAAAATCCATACGAATGTGATAAGGAATTTCATTATGTAAACACACACTGCTTTTACAATTTTACACACTTATCAAATCCAACAATCTACACCTAGTTTTGTTATCTTTACCAATCGGCCATCTGGACAACGCAAAAATGACCCCATGCTGAGGAACGATGATTAAGTTGTTATATATAAACTGAGATTTTGTAAATTCTGGTTTAATGATACTTTGATAAAGCTATTAACAGCATTAAATAGCGAAACGTCAGTAAAAACAATATCGTTCTGTTTTTCATTCATTGGGAAATAAAAAACCTTTATTATCATAATACTATTGTATAACAGTTTACGTTTCGTTTGCTAAACTCTTTTTTGCTTTTATAAATTTGGTCTTTCTTGTTTCAGCGAAAAAGAAGATCTTTCTCTAGTGTGAAAAATATTCCAAGCATTTAACTTCACGTAGCCATTGTAATCCAAGTGGACTAGTGGTTAATGCTTGCGCATCGGTAATTCATTGGTGGAAGGCCCATCAACCACTCACGTGATTCAAGGTCCGGTACCCTGTCGGTGCACTTCTAAACCTCGAATTGTAGGTAGTAGTCCCTGTAAAGTGGGGGAGGGGTTAGGAGTGAGACTAGCAATCCCACTATGTTTAAGAGAACACCACTCCATGCTCTAGTCGGGACGCAAAGGAATAATAATAATATAAACCATTTCTGGACTATATTCTTTATGTGGCGTTTTAGTTCACTTTGGATTAGTCAACTGATTTCCACAATTTACCATTTCCTTTCATTATCCATACTACTATATTTGTTCCATTCCTTTGCGTCCTGAGTGGGACATATGGATCCAAGTTTGGTGTCTCTGCGAGGTAAGGCTGCTAGCTTCACGCCCAACTTTCCAACTTTTCTAAGCTTATTATCGCCTAGGCCATGTTTAGAAGTGAGTCGGCCAGGAATTGAACCCAGATTCCGTGGGTGGTTAGCGTGCATGTGATACTTAGTTCTGTATATTTTTTATCGACTTATACTAACGTTTGACATTTAGTGCTATTTTCCATGATATTTTCAATTTCTATCTTCTCCTTGTCTATCAATTTCTCGATGCCTTTATCTTTTTGTATACGTAGGGGAAAGAAATCTCTAGGCGAGTTTTTAATATTCATTAAATTTAAGCATAAAAACGCACTTTTTTTACAATTGCTTAGTCATTTTAATTTATGAAATTATCAAGTCGTCATGCGCTGTATTGATTTTTATCAAGCGCTCATATATATATATATATATATATATATATATATATCTTGTGAGCTGAAATATTGATTGAATGGCTGTTTAAAGATAAAATAATTAATCAAATTCACGATTTGAAATTAACACGCAATTTGAGGTGAAAATTCACTCTTCAGAGTATCCTTTGAAATCCAAAATTATTCAGATCACAATATGCCTGATCTGTTTGATATTATAAGTGGTAGTCGAGAAATTAACTGATAGAGAATGATGATATATACTATTTAATTGATATGAACTGTTGAAAATCATCGATAACAAACAGTTTGAGCTGAATCAGTCTAAGCACATCAATGATTAATTCGACCTTAAACGACCAAAATAGCTGTCCGCAGTTTAGATCACTTTGATCCGGCAGACAAACTCTACTGCTTGACATGAGCTCTTTCCAACTACTTATATCACTCAGTAGTATATAGCACAACATAATTAATCCTCTAAGCATTTTTCTTTAGTAAGGAACAGTGCATAAAATTTAAGAGGAGAAAGTTTCCTATTCTTATTTAGCCTTTTATAGTCGACCATCGCATTCCTACTGGCGATGCTTGGCTGTAAAAGGAATGCCGAGAAAATACATTGCACTGATCAACGCACTCTATTCGAACTCATGCAGTCAGGCAGGTGAGGGCTTACGGCGAGTTGTCACCTGAAGTGGTGGCGACTAGTGGTGTCCGTCAGGGATGCCCATTATCCCCATTTCTATTCAATTTCATCATAGATGTACTAATGGACTTAACCCTAAGTGACTTCAGCAACTCAGGGATTGACTTGCTACCAGGGAATAATCTCATTGACTTAGAATATGCAGACGATATAGTCCTTCTAGGCGAGGACGCTGACAAAATGCAGAGTCTTCTAAACACCTTGAGCTGCAATCTACGAATCTTTGGGATGCGATTCGCTCCAGCCAAATGCAAGATGATGTTACAGGACTGAACTACACTGACTCCTAGTTTAGAAATAGGGAGTGAAGTGGTAGAGCACGTTGACCGCTCCACTTATTTGGGAAGTACCATCAGTCAACGCCAGCGGGTTGATCGCTGACGAAATCTCAGCACGGATACAGAGGGCTAGTTTCGAATATGCCAGTTTACTCCGTCTCTGACGTAGATGTGATATTCGGCTGTCGACCAAAGGACGGATGTACTGCCCAGCTGTCCGCTCTGTTATCCTTTATGGCTGTGAAACCTGGCCATTGAGAGTGGAAGACATGAAAAGAATAGCTGTCTTCGATCATAGGTGCCTGCGTTCTATCTTCCGTGTGAAGTGGTATAATAAAGTGAGGTGAGGCACCGGTTGAGTGCTAGGTAGGTGGGAGGGGAAATCAATCGACGAGGCTGTGAAGCTACATCGACTGAGATGGTTAGGACATATGTTACGTATGCCTAGTCATCGCCTTCCTCGACGGGCGATGTTAGCTGACATAGGATTGATCAGGTTGGAAAAGAGCCAGTGGTGGTCAAACCAGAATATGGCACCAGTCAATGAAATCCACAACAGTTAATTAAAGCCAACCAGCCACGCAGGAACGTGTAGACTTCCTGACTGGTTGGGGTCCTTGGGACGGTAAAAACCAATGGTTGGAAACAATTGGTGATATGGCTCAAAATCGTTCTTCTCTTATTGGAGATCATAAAGCGTGAAGGCATCTGTACCATTAACAGACATATCATCAATAGTGTATGGAGGCCTACAACCTGGCAGGCATCTTACACCTCTTTAAATTGGCTGGCTTAAACCAACACTCAAAAACTACATGGACTGGCGCCAGGTTTTGTTTTGACCATCCATTAGTCTCTTCCAATCTAATCCTATGCTAACTAATATTGCTTGTCGTGAAAGGCGGTGTTTGATATTTCGTACATATTCTTACATACAGTTTTAGATTCTTTGTTTTATTTTAACAGTCGTTCACACAGTTTAGTGTTTGAATTATTCAAATTCAACTTCTTTAATCATATTACGAATATAAGAAAATAGGGCGACAGCTGCTAGTAGTAACTATACTTTATTGAATAGTGTTATATGTAACAATGAGGTCTTCAGTCTAACTTGCGTTTCCCAATCTCTGCCATGAACGTGTATATCTGATAAGATTCCCATACTGGGCACTAATCAAGTCATTTATTATTCAGTGTGATGACTTATTTATTTCCACGCTTTATATTATTCTAGCTGGATAGAAGGATATTACAACAAGAGCCTGATTTATCGAATTCAGATGTCAACAGTTCACCATCTCCCCTCTTTAAGTCTCTTTTGTGCGCACTATTGACTAAATCTGTTTCGAAACGAATAAATGAAAGTGATTTGATCAAACATCCGTTTTGGCATCAACGTATTTCTGTTACAGAACCAGTTAATTCAACTGAAAACACAGCTGTCATAAATAAGGTAAGCATATATGCATTTCACTGGTTATTCTCTCGTATCTGATTTGTTTCTTCCTTCCTGGTATTTATTTTGAAGATGTCAGAATGTTTACACAGTGACTTTGAAGAAATTAGTTTAACATTGTGGTACCGGCGAAATAGTGAACCTAGATAAATTTAAAACAAGCTATTAGTCTTTCGGAAGTTATATGCAAACTCTAATTTCATTTACTTAAAGCCATATAGATGACAAGGTAATTTGCTGAGGAACACTGAGTTTTTGCGCGTTCCTTGCTTCTTCTTCCTCCTGACTCCCGTTGTTTCATTCTGGTTACTACTGTACATAGCGCTATACTTTATTCTCCGACACAAACTAAGCATATCTACTGTAAAAACCACTGCACTTGGTGGTTAGAAAGTGCCAGTGAGACTGAAGCAATACGCACCTCTAAAAACAGTCAGATACTTGTCCAGGTTATCGGGCCTAATGTCAGAAAGAGACATATTGTTAGTGAGGTTGTACTTTGATTGGGACCTTTGAAACGCTTGAAAAGTTTTGAAGAGCACTCTGAAAATATTTTACTTACAGTATACAGATAGAGTATTCAATGCTTTACAGCCTAGCTCTTTATAGGTGATTAATACTGGTTCACATGTTGAAGAGAAGGCTTGAAAGAAAGCAATAGCACCTGAATGCCATCTGTCATTCCTCTCAGATAATTTACTACTGAGTCTTTTAAAAGAGGGAGATACAACTCTAGGATATTGATTAGATTATTTGAGAAGGCATAGATTACTGAATGTGTTATGTACTAGCTGAGTGGTTGATAGAGTTTTCCCCGTCGCCAATTATGTTATGTACTCGTCGAGTAGTTAATAGTCCTGACGCGGAAAGAGGGAAATCAGAAGACCACGAGGTTTACGATGATACTTGTATTTTCCAGACGAGGAAAATAAATGTCACACAAGTGTGTGAGTGGAAGGATACTTAGATGTACGAACGTGTGTGTGAACCAGAATACATTACAAAAGTATATATGAAAATGGCTAATACACATGAACCAATAAGATAACATCTTACCATGATTGGTTGTAATGTCATGCGATAACAAGGTCATACATGTTTATTTAGTTAGTGGACAGACAAAAGCATATTGTCAGTTATAATGAAATATCGATCCATATACACATAGCAAAATATAATAGACTGTCAAAAACAAAACACACATCATGTGGGTACATATCAGAATGCTTCCTTAATTTGCAACGATATTGTCATTGTGGTTGGGATTTACAAAGGCAGAAAATTGTAACTTACACATGCACCCCAATACAGTTTCTGATATTATTTTCATTTGCATTTATTGGCTATATGTACTCTATTATTCATGGATTTATAACTGTAGAGCCTGAAGAAGAAGTTATCGAAAAAAACTGTTCGCTCAAAATCTTGTTTTGATTTCAATATGGGGATTTTTCATATACTAAAGAATTATTTATAGGAGAGAAAAAGGAGTGTAGTAATCAAGAAATAAAAGTCAGTATACTGCATAATTAGTGCGAAAATGATCTAATTAGTTTAAAAACATGATAGAGGAAAGATAAAGGTAGATAAAATTAGAAGCGTCGACCTTGATGATCTTCAGGTTCATGAGGAGTGTTTTTCTCCCAGAGAATATTTTCTTCTGTTTTCATAGTTTTTCTCTCAACTTACAGTGTGTAAACGTAAATGGATATATTGGTTTCGTGTAAAAATGTCACATAATAGTTTCAATTCACTGCCTACATTGTTTTTCGACTTCATAAACATAACAAATATATAATTTTGTTTCTTAATCATTTTGTTTCCTCCACGTTCCCAGTGAAACATAAGGCTTCAAGCTAGTTAGTGGCTTGAAGTTTCTGTAACAGTATTTATTTTACAGGATGGGGTTGCTAGCCTCATGTCCAACCTTTCCTCTTTACCAGCATTCTTTTTGGCTTAGAGAGGTGTGAAGGAAATGCATCGACCGAAGATCGAACCCCGGGCTGTGTGCATGGTCGGTGAGCGTCCTAACCACTATGCCACTGACGAACAATTCTTAATCATTAGTGTATAGTTTAGGAAGTAAATAAACCACCAAGCGCACAATGTTTATCTATATATTGTTATTTGCATAGAAATATCTAATCTTCCAGTAAAAGTAGCACGCACTTTCAAAAATGGAAAAGTCTTATTTGAATCACACTCCAGAACAAATTTAAGTAGTGGATAAACTGCGCTGACGGTGTTGGCAGTTTTGTCTCTCATAGTGTCATAATAATAATAATAACAGCTTTATTCCAAACAGTATTTGTGGTACAGGTATGGAATTTTCAGCGTGCATTACAGTATATTGCATCTAATTACCTCATAAATTATATAAGATTTTTAAAAATCAAAGATAAATAAATAAAAATAAAATAAATTAGTTATAAATAAATAAAATAAATAAATATTAAAAATTAAGAAAAAAAAACAACGTAGAGTATTTCATTTCAAACAATGCAACACAGGATTTGAAATATAAAGTTGATGTGTGGTACTAGATGAGAACAACAGTGTGATAGTAACGAGGAAAGGAAAACAAAAACTAATGGGATTATTTGTTAGAGTGCTGCAGTAAGTTTATCGTGTCATACCTAACGGATTTCTCATCACATAACAGCTGTGCTAGATATGGTATTGTGGAGTTTTTGTATTTGGTAGTCCTAGCATATAGCCTCCTATAGCTGCTTCTAGTTCTACCAGATGAAATGCAAGGAGATAGATGCGTATAGAGAGGATGCTCGGGGTCCGACAATATTGTATTCGCTAGTTTCTTACATGACATAATATGTCTATCTACAATAGTGTTCACCAGTTGGTTTAACGATATCCCACTTGCCCTACTAACAGCTTTTAGTGCCCTTCTCAGCGAAGCAAAGTCTTTCTTAAGTAGTCCAGGAAAGACTAATGGGGAGCAGTAAAGGAGGATGGGTAGAATACAAGAATTTACAAACTGAGAAAGTAAAGACTGGTTTATGCCAGACTGCCTAAATTTCCTAATGTAGAACGTTAAGCGAAACATCTTTCTAGTAACTAGCAAGATGTGGGAAGACCAGGAAAGATCGGTGGGAAAACTCAGCCCAAGGTACTTGACATAAGATGTATTTTCAACCTCTGTGTCGTCAATGAGAGTGGGGCCATGTGAGCTAACTAGTTGCTGTAGGTCACATTTACGTCTGAAAGTGAAATTGACTACCATTACCGATATACATTTTGCAAAAAGATAAATGACTAATCTGTTAAAGAAAGCAACAGAAAATTTCTCGGTCACAACATCTTTCGATACGTGTAGTATTCTTCGTTGAAGTGATGATTGGTGTTTGACTTTCATGAACGGTATCATCAATCCATACTCAATGTTAAGCAGATATAGAATGAAACGGCTGTCTGGTGCTCCTTAGTTTTTAATGGCTGGCTCTCTAACTGGTATTAACTCATGCTCACATCCCTATAAACTAACACTTGAAAATTAACCTTATATTTACTAGTAACTGACTACAGGACGAAGTTTCCTGGAGTTTTCGTGTGAAACTGTGACCAGTAGGATCCACCAGGTCAGGTATGAGGGCAAATACTCGCCGATGGTATATTGGCTGGCGGTTGTACTAAAATCGCAAACTGACAGAAGTTACAATTCATGGATCATTTAATTCTGTCCCAGTAGCTCTGAACGGTCAGCCAGCTTGCCTTATAGCCTGAAGGTCATGAGTTCGATTCCTGGACGGGGAGATCATGAAGGAATACTGATGAAGAGTGTCTAAGGAGGAAGAAACAGCCGATTCTCTAACCATCATCATGAGCTGACATTAGTTAGAGAACCATTGGAAAACCAGATGGGAGTACTGGACAGCTGTTTCGTCCTAGTTTGAGACTCTTCAACTCGCCTTGTAACCAGAAAGTCCTGGGTCCGAATCCCGATGGGTGCGCACTGATGAAGAGTCCCGGACTAGGCTGATGAAGCAGCTGTCCAGTACTTTCATCTGGTTTTCCAATGTCAGATCATGATGAAATCCATATATGATATTCCTACGATAGCAACTGATGGATTACTAAAGAGTGTTTAAACTGTTTACTACTCATTTCTAAACTGATTATATTGATCACTATCTTTAGCGTCTTCATCGTCATATAATATAGTCACGTGAAATGGTGAATAGTAATCTAAAAATGTACTCTAGTAAAAGACAAAGTGATTAGGGAAATTAGAAATTGATTATTAATGCCATATGTATATATAATTTGTCTTTGTGTGTCTTTTAGACATCAGCTGATACAACACGAAGTGATGAATCCAAATTGAGTACATATGAAAAGGTGGAATCTACAAATATTACCTGTTTTCAATCAAAGAATAGTGATGACACACCGACATTATCACATTACAATGAAAAATTAGTCAATACATTGGAAGGCAATGAAAAGCCTCAATCATTTGATTCAGCTATATCTAATTCAGATGCTTCAACATCTTCAGTTCCTCCAGTAAGTGAAAGTGAGCATACACTACATGGTATTACAAATGCACCGCTTAACGATACTTCTACTAATCATGATAGTCGAAATCATCATCATAATTATAATAGTAATAATAATGATAATCATAATACATTATCTACAAATAATAATAATACAAATGGCGGAAATGTACAATATTCAAAATCAGGTGAACAACAAATAACAAATTCTAATGGCCATTCAATAGTCAATAACACACATAATACAGATAAATTGAAAATGAAAAAAAATCAATTATATGCTAATGATAGAATGGTACAAAGTGAATATAATACCGCTACATCAACTATTAGTCAAGGTAATATTTAAAAAAAATCTTATTGTATCATTTCCTTGTGTATGTGTGTGTACAGTCTGATAAGAATGTTTGTAGACAGAATTCTTAACTGAAATATATGTATTCAGCTGCCTAGTGTATATAAAACGACCTGGTACAGCCAAGGGTGAGTAGACTGTGATCTTCCTCTCAAAATATTTTCATATGTGGCTACATGTTTGTAGTCTCTGTCAGGTGAGTCATAGTCACTGCCTTCAAGTGGCTGGGGTGTTGCTTAGGAAAAGTGGGCGAAGTTAAACTTTAGGCACCACCAGCTACCAATGGAGTGCGACCGCAACAGTGACCTTGAAACGCTCACTGAGCAGGTTGGTAAAACCTGGCAATTAATGTTGTCACCATCACTAAAATATGCTCATCGAAGTGTTATGCTATTCAGTGGGATATCTGGCAAGTTTCAGCTTAGGTTTGGGAAAGATTATGTTACGGTTTAGGTGACGGACAGGGTAGGGTTAGGTTAACCTGATAAACGAGGTATTAGGGTTGGTTAGAGTTAGATTACAGTTAGTTCCATTATAGATAAGATTTTTATTTTGATAAATCGCACAGTGTTTACAGTTATATGAACTGATGACGTTTCGAGCACAATTTATTGCTCATAATCATATCAAGGTAATCACACGACTTCCTAAATTCATTTATATAGTTCCATTGTTTTTCTCTTGATTTTCACTTGATTTGATTGGTAATAGTATTTTCCATATTTCAGGTATGAGTGACGAGTCATTCCTATTGCATGTGTTGGGTGTAGACTCGATGAACAAGGACTCAGTAATCAACCTCTCTCTCCACCTACCTAGATTACTTTTTAGAATTTTAACCCTCTCCCACCCTATTGTGTGGTTGTGTGTTAGCGCATGCATTGCAATTGCTGAGCTTTTTTCTAAATTATTTATCTTCTCGGGGTCAACCATTCTTACCTTAGCTAAATTTTTATGCTCTGACAATCTGACTACCCCTGACCTACTAGTTTGACCTATGTAGTTGACCTCACAGTCATTGCATGGTATTTTGTAAATAATATTATTTTGTTTAATCGGGTCCACCGGGTCTTTTAGCCTACAGAGCTTGTCTCTGCTTATCAGTAAACTCACACGACTTTGTCAAACAGAAGCAAGATTCACAAACCACCGGATTTTTAATAGTAGATGTTTAAAAAATCATATAATTCCAAAATATTTACGCATACGCACTCCAATTGCTTCAAGGAAAATATCATCAGCAGCTGAACATCTCAGTAGATTATGTCTAAGAGAAGAACTACATCGAGTTACTGTGAAACTAAATAATATACGAAATGAAATCGAAAAACTCAAACAGAAACTCAAATGTATGGTCAATGACAAAGATTATGTAATCGTTGTTGAAACATCCGAAAAAGCTAGAGAATCAGCCTTAAGAAAATCAAAAACCACACAAATCAAAAAATTCAACAAACTAATAGAAGAAAAGAACACAACAAATGAAATTGATGTCAACACTTCATCCTCTATCGACAGAACAAAATGGGTGATCAACCTCTCATCAAGAGAACTAAGCTCTAGTGAGATAAAAGTACTTGAGAAAGGACTAAATTTTAACGTAACAGTTAATAAATTAAAACCAGAGGACGTTATTCCTAACATAGAAGCAGCACTAGGTTCAATAGACAAGACAACAGCAGAAGAGGTTAGAGCACAATGTGCGTTAACCCTGAAAAATCAAAAGAAGGCAAGATCAAACTTAACAAAATCAGAAAGGGAAGCTTTAATTAGTCTAAAACAGGATAAAAATATTGTCATCGCAAAAGCGGACAAAGGAAACGCCACCGTAGTTCTGAATAAATCTGACTATATCAAGAAAGTCAGTGAACATATTGAAACGGGTCCATATGAGGAAATTAGGAAGCCTGTAGATACAATAATGAATAAGGTAAAGAAATCTACAGCGGAATTATTACGGAGAATGAAGCCGTCACTGGGTGAGTCTAAATGGTTTACTTTAATGCCTAAAACTAATAATACTAGTAGAATATATGGTACTATTAAAATACATAAACCAGGTTACCCCATAAGACCAATAGTAGATTTTAGAAATACCCCCACTTATGAATTATCAAAACACTTAGCTCTAATACTTTGTCCCATTAGAAATCGCTCAAACTCTAGACTAACTAATTCATATGAGATGAAAAGTAAGCTAAATGACATTCAACTAGAAAATGATGAAAAAATGGTTAGTTTTGATATAACTAGTCTTTATACTAATATACCAGTTAATATGGCCTTAGAAGCAGTTAAAAAAGAATTAACTGCGGATCCGGAACTCAGTCATAGGACAAAGCTGTCCATTGAAGAAATTATTTTAGGGATTCAGTTATGCCTCACATCTACTATCTTTAAGTTCCAAGACAAAATATATAGACAAACAGAAGGTGTAGCAATGGGATCACCAATATCCCCTATCGTAGCAGACATATTTATGGACAGCTGGGAAAATAGTGCCCTCAATACATTTAACCCTACTCCGAAAATATGGTGGAGATATGTGGATGACACTTTCACAGTGTTAAAAACAGAACACATCTCTAGCTTCTTGACACATATAAACTCACAAGTTGAGGGAATAAAATTCACATTTGAATCAGAAAATGAACAAGGAGAATTAGCTATGTTAGATTGTAAGATAAAAAGAATAGAAGAAGGCAAACTACACACTAGTGTTTATAGAAAACCAACGCATTCTAATAGATATTTAGACTTTAATTCGTCTCATCCTTTAACTGTTAAGGCAGGCTTAGTTAAATGTTTAACAAACCGAGCAGTGGCACTAAGTAGCACAAAAAAAGATCTAAATGATGAATTAAAACAGATAGAAGAAGCGTTGGTGTTGAATAACTATCCTATAAAATTCATTAGGAAGATCATTAAAGGCCAAAAACAAAATAAAAATAATTGTGAAACTAGTAATAATAACATAAATAAGAAAGAATATAAGTCATCCACAGTTATACCATATAAAGAGGGGACATCTGAGACACTACGTAGGATTCTGAATAAAATAGGAATTAGGGTGGCATTTAAACCTACAAACTCACTCAGGGACAAGCTCTGTAGGTTAAAGGACCCAGTTGACCCAATTAGACAAAATAATATTATTTACAAAATACCATGCAATGACTGTGAGGTCAACTACATAGGTCAAACTAGTAGGTCAGGGGTAGTCAGATTGTCAGAGCATAAAAATTTAGCTAAGGTAAGAATGGTTGACCCCGAGAAGATAAATAATTTAGAAAAAAGCTCAGCAATTGCAATGCATGCGCTAACACACAACCACACAATAGGGTGGGAGAGGGTTAAAATTCTAAAAAGTAATCTAGGTAGGTGGAGAGAGAGGTTGATTACTGAATCCTTGTTCATCGAGTCTACACCCAACACATGCAATAGGAATGACTCGTCACTCATACCTGAAATATGGAAAATACTATTACCAATCAAATCAAGTGAAAATCAAGAGAAAAACAATGGAACTATATAAATGAATTTAGGAAGTCGTGTGATTACCTTGATATGATTATGAGCAATAAATTGTGCTCGAAACGTCATCAGTTCATATAACTGTAAACACTGTGCGATTTATCAAAATAAAATCTTATCTATAATGGAATTATACTCTACCACAGTGCCCAAGTTTTATACTTATATCAAGATTACAGTTAGTTTAGGGATACTTTCACGTTAAGGTTAGGTTCAGGAAAGATTAGGGCTATTGTAAGAGTTAGAAGACCCAAATAATTACATTGATAGATTGTGGTTAAATTACTCTGTTGATATAAGAATAGTACTTGTGCACTGTGGTAGAGTATAATTCCATTATGGGTAACATTTGTTTTGATAAAGTCTCACAGTACTATATTATTATTATTTCCTTTATTTCCTAGAGGGACATAGGGCTTCAGCTACGCGTCTGCATTGCGTTCGGTTTTCTGCCAACGTTTTCACCCCGCTCCAAGTCTGCCCACACGCACAGTGTTATACAGTAATATTTACTGATGACGTTTCGAGCACATTTCATTGATCAGGAAATATTACTGTATTACACTATGAGACTTTATCAAAATAAATTGTACCCGCAATGGAATTATACTCTGCTGATACTCTAAACTAAAAGTGAGAGCTATTTTTATCATAAGTGAGAGCAAGGTGTCCTCTGTTAAACTTCTCTACAGTTTTTATGGATTTCTTTTCATCAATACATATATTCCATACACAAAAATGCCTCCTTCATGTGATTGGTGCGTTCAACGTCATTCGCTGGTTGGTAGTTGGTGGTGCTCAAACTTTAACTTTGCTGAAAAGTGAAATGCCGTGTGCGAAAGTCTGGCACTTAAAATCAGACTGATAGACCCGCTGGTGTCTACCTAGGAAAGTTGGATAATTCCGATTCTGAATCTATGGTGTACATCGACCCCGGAATCTAATTGGATCGGAAACCATGAGAATGTAGCTCCTGACGACACTCCCCTACCTTGTAGATCAGACTTGAAGGCTCTAGGGTGATCCTTTAAGACAATCACCTTTTTCGGTGTAGGTGTCCGAGCAGTATCCAAACCCTAGCACAAACTGCAGGACTTTGT
Source organism: Trichobilharzia regenti (assembly GCA_944472135.2). NCBI lineage: Eukaryota > Metazoa > Platyhelminthes > Trematoda > Strigeidida > Schistosomatidae > Trichobilharzia > Trichobilharzia regenti. The sequence continues at coordinate 32,404,996 of OX235265.1, forward strand.
GTGGTGCATCTTCTGATGACCATAATGTATCAAATTTGTGTTTTAATAATAATAGTGATAATAAATAGTGTTTATCAAACTGCCTGGATGGTGAAACGGGCTTAAAACATTAGGTCGCTTCAAATTCCCCTTTAGCTTAACATTCATACTTATAATGTGTGTGATGAACGTAAAGTGTATGCTGTATTTATCTGTTCTTAGTCAACAGTCAATGGTACATAAATATTTGCTTATTAAATGCACATCACACTTTTTGAAATAACTCCTTGCATATTTTTTTGACACATTTGCTGAATATTAAAAACATTAGAATAACATATGTGGATGATTATTTCATCTAAGCGGTTCCATGTTCTCAGACAGCTTTAATATTAAAATGTGTGAACTGAACTATTCCCGGATACATTCTGCTGATATTATGTCACCATTTATGTGTGGTTACCATATACTGTCGACTTGAAAACATTGGGGTACCGATATATGCAAACACACATTATATATATGTAGCAGTATGTACATATGTGAGAGTTGCCAACTTTCACTGTTCAGCACGTCTTAGTAATATTGATTTCTTCTTCTGTGTATGAGTCATCAATGTTTCTTCCATAGAAAAATTGACTTGTTTCAAATTTGATCACGGATTAAGATCAGTTAGAAAATCATTGAAAACCAGGGAGTACTGGATAGTCGTTTGGTTCCTAGTTTGAAACTCCTCATCCGTATGCGCCTACTGGGGTTTGAATTCAGGACCCTCTGGTTACAAGGCAAGCTCGTAGACCACTCAGGCACTGGGATCCGACTCAATGGCCCATAAATTCTAACTTCTACTAATTCCTGACTTAAGCGCAACCACCAGCCATTGTCGCCGACTTGTATTTGTCCTCACTTCCGACCGGACTGACTTCACTGATTGCGACCCCTCACGAAAACTGCATGCAAATTGGTCCTATAGCCAGGCACTGGCGAGCATCAGATGACATTGGCTGGTGGTTGCGCTAAAATCACGAATTGGTAGGAGTTAGAATTCATGGACCATTGAGTCAGTTCCGCGTAGCTGAATGGTCTGCGAGCTTGCCTTTTGACCGGAGGGTGTTGGATTCGAACCCTGGCGATAGGTGTGTACTGCCGATGGGTGTCAAACTAGGATGAAACGGCTGTTCAATACTCCCTAGTTCCAATAGTTCTCTAACTGATATCAATCTGTGATCAAACTTAAAACAAATCGAATCCCTACAAACTAACTCGTGAAGAATTGATTTGCTTTCAGATGTAAGTGTTAACACAAGTTCCTAGTAGTGTACAGTTCATGAATAGCACATACTTATAGGACATGCCAAATATTCAATAAACAAATTTATCGATTCTAGATCATATCACAAAATCTTAAGTTGTCGAATCAAGTGGTTGCATCAACACTGAAACTAAGAAAGGTGGCATGAACTATCACTGAATGACTTCTTTCATTGGAGCTATGATCAACGACTCTTTGCTTACCTTACTCTATTCTTCTCACGTCCACCAACAAAGCAGCTGAGATGTCAGCATAAATAACACATCTCCTGGTTACTTGAGACGTTGAAAAATTTATAATTTCTTCGACTGACTTACTTATCTCACTCTGAGAATAATTTCTACACTCCACAAGAATGAATTCCATTAAAAGAGCTACAATAACAGCTAAATTATGGTATTTGTTAATGTAAATCACCTGTTTATTTAAGTATGTCTTGACCAGTTTGTATACTATACCAAAGCAAAACACTATCGTTTTGATGTATTAATAGTGAGTGCATCAGACCGAAAACACTCTCAACACATACATCTTTCTAGTTACTTCAAAAGCACTGTTGATTTTGAAATCAAACGTTTCTCGTGGTGCCTTACAGATTAATCTAATTCTCTTGTTAAATAAAAACACTTTAGAAACTTCCTTTGAACATTACTCACCCTACCTTTGTTTGCTATCTTACTGAAAAAATATTTTCTTTAGTTACGTAACCGATTATATTGTTATACTCTTTCTAGTTAAACTTTGTTTCAACCCAAAGAGTCTGATCTCTATTCTCAAGAGAATCCGTTTAACTATTGTATAAATAGTCAATCTTATTATCTTCTAATAATTTAACATCTTGCATCATTCCTTGACTTATGTTACTCTACGTTGCTATCAATTCCTTGTAATCACGAAAAAAATATTTCCATATCTTTGATTTAATTTATATTTTTGTACTGTAACTAGTTGAAAAGAATCCTTGAAATAATAAAAATGACTTCATATTATCCTTGCACACTTGTTGCTCTTGCTTTGTTGAAGAACACTTTACGTCGACGCATGCATATCCTTCAAAGTGATTTAGGAGCATGTACATATATTCGTGCAATTTGCATAACATGGAAGCGCAATATCTTACATCTCAATCATTTTCATTATTAGAATTTTTGTGCACAGTAATGATCTTATTCCAGTATGATAAAGTACTCTTATTTCAGTATGTTGCTGCCTGTGTTTTCGATTAGATTTAAAAGATATTATCTCGGTCAAGTGATTTGTCTGTCTGTTTTCGACATAGAACTTTGCACATATGTGCACCAGTTCAAGTCGCTACACTCCCTCCATGTAGCACACAAAGCAACAGAAGAAAGTAGAAGAAATGCATAATAGAGACAGTAAACAGAGGTGTGAGACAAAGGAATAATAATAACAAAGAACAAAACAGTTTCATTGGAAATCATAAGTCACAAGGAGTGGATGCATCTGCGCCAGCCAGCCATTGAGAACGATTTTGAGCCATGTCACCAATTGTTTCCAACCATTGGTTTTTACCGTCCCGAGGACCCCAACCAGTCAGGAAGTCTACACCTTTCTACGTGGTCGGCTTAGACTAACTGTTGTAGATTTCATTGACTGGTTAAGCCATGTTTTTGTTTGACTACCGCTAGCTCTTTTCCAGCCTGACCCTATGTCAGCTGACATCGCCCACTGTTGATGAAGGCGGTGACACATTTCCTAACCATCTCAGTAGATGTAATTTCACATCTTCGTCGACTGTTTTCCCCTCCTTATCTAGCACTGTACTCATTCCCAACCTCAATATTGCACACCTTATTATACCACTTCACACGGGAGATAGAATGCAGGCACGTATGATCAAAGACAGCTAATCTTTTCATGTCTTCCACTCTCAATGGCCAGTTCTCAGCCATAAAGGAGGACGGTCAAGTGATTTATAGGATTTCAGTACATTCAATGCTTCAATACTCAATCATTTGAATACCATCTTGACCAATAATACTGAAAATATTAAGAACTTTTATTTTTCGTACAGTCTGTTCATCATAATAGCAACTTCTAAAGTTTTGTTTATCAAGATTAAAGCAGTGACTGTTAGATCAGGAGATCGTTATTCAATGAATTAAGTGGTAATAAATCTGAATCTCAAAATGAAAGAGTTATTTCTATGATGAATGTTTATAAGACTTCGACTGATCGATCACATTTATTGGTAAATCACTGCTCTTAAATAATACTGTAAACGGTGGTTTAATAGCAGACTAATCGCCAACCACACACTCATGGTCCAGCTTCAGCTGATACACTGTCGCTGATACACTTTTAAACCTCATCTAACTGGTAGTAGGCATGTAGAAAGTGGGGGGGGGGGAACAACAATACCTTGCCAGCGGAAATCCAAAGCTTAGCACTTAAAGTTGTATGTTCCACTCAGAGCTCAAAGGAATTAGGAGAAGTAAGCTTAGTGTGAATTTAATATCCACAGTAACAAGTTGTGCTGCATAAGATTGGTGATGTCGACTTAAAGCAACATGAATCTATAGTAAATTTATAATTCTCTATTACTCTGGGTCACTTGTTTTCTGTTTGTTTCGACAACTGAAACTTATTATACTTTTAATTTGGTGGATGGTTGGTGCCTAGCAGTGGAATCCAGGATGCACATTTCGTCCTATCTGGGACTCAACATCTGGATGTACCTGCATTTTGTGTAAAATTATCTCAGTTTATCGTATACACACATAAGTTTAATTGCTTAAAATAGTTCATCTGAAATTGAATTTATACACTTAATTGTGATTTCTAATCTGTGCTTAAAATTTCTGTTATTATTATTACTACTGCTTTTATTACTATTATTGTTAGCTCAAGAAGAAATCTCCAGAAATATTTTCAATCTAACAAGAACAACTGCAACTGTAAATAATGATGAAAAGGGCTATACCTTTAATTTAGACTCATTGGAATTATCAACGTTTAAATCACTTCAGTTAAGATCAAATCTTGCTCTTATCTATCCATGGGGTGATGATTCAACAAATTTTCCTCGTGAAATGAAATCAATATCAGACTTATGGACTGCATTTACTACTACTACTAATAATAATAATAGCAATAGTACTAATAATTCTGATTCGGATCAAAAGAAAGGTGCAACTGATGGTAGTGGTATCCTGAATTCATATTTTCATAGTGGTTGGCGTCCTAAACCATTAAGTGATTATATACGTTGGGCTCGAGTTATGCCGCCAACAAAAGTTGATGGATTAACGCGTCTGTATAATCCAATAGCATTGCATACAATTTCAGCAGAAGAACTTGATCAACACATCTGTGAGGTAAGCTTTAGTTAATTTGTTTAGATTTAAATTATTTTCAAAGCAGATTTCATCAAGAGCCTACAGCATTAAGATAAGTGTTGAAAAAATATCAATAATTGTGCATCTGTTTCATCCTAGTTTGTCACTGGTCAGAAGTACACACTTACGGGTGGATATGTGGCTCAATAGCTTGGGCTCTTGACTTTTAGCCAGTTAACCCTGGGTTATAATCCCCATGGCTTCACCCACTTGCTCAGCTTGAGCAACTGAGTAGTATCATCAACTCTTATACAATAATTGTATGGCTCATTATCCGGTACTGGGCAGCTAAGTTACAACGAACACACGGTGTCGTAAGGGGTGGTCGAACACATAATTGTCAAGTTTTAAAGCGAATATCCTACCACTCATTCACTGAACAAGAATTCTGACGACCGTTATCAACACCCTACAGCGGGACGTAGGCGCTGCAGACTAGTTCTAAAGTAGAACTATTAACTATATGGTACTCTTGGATTTTAGACGGTTGTTTATCTAGCGTCGCTTCTTTTTAAAATCTACCTTGATAACAGGTTGTTCTTGAAATGTTTTTGTTACGCACAGCATTTTTCTAAAAAGGAAGAATATATAACTACTTCTTTAATATAAAGTCTTACAGACAATTTTACTTTGAAGTTAATTACAGACTACAAGAAATCAACAAGCAAGGTTTTTTTAACACTTTATTTAGACGGTTTAGGCGTGAAATCCTGAAGCTTCAACTCGTATTCAACAACACTACAGGACAGTCTGTTTACTATATAGCATTACTGGTGAATGTATATTCTTCTATCTTATGCTAGTGACATTTATTCTAACAGTTTTCTTTTTGCTGAACGTTATTAGGTGTCTTTTATATAAAAATAGACTGTAAATAAGAGATATTCTAATGTTTAGGTATTCATAACACCGATCAGTTTTAATAATAACAAATAAGCGATGATTTTACTTTGGTGGTCCAGTGGTAAAAGACTCGCTAACCAAGAATATGGTCCGAGGTTCGATCCCGGTCGCCTCACTCTTAAACCATGTTTATTCGACAGAAGCCCGGTGAAGTGGTAAGGTTGGGCGTCAGACTAGCAACCCCACTGCTTAAAAAGGAACACTACCTCTACTAGAACTTCAAAGCTCGAGCTTGAAGCCCTCTGTTCCGCTGGGAACGCAAACGTTATAATTATGTGCTTCACGTTTATAAAGTGGTATATCAAGCTTTATGTTGAGTGCTTAATCGTTATCTTTGAAGTATGTGACTTTAGTCTACTGTTTCACGTGTTTAACCTCTGATAACTGGTCACTGGTTTAAAACTTGTTTACAAGATCTGTACGATCAGATAGTTTTTGATGTGATTGAGTTGTCTGTTCTGGGTGATTTCTATGCAAAGCTTCTCTTGTCTTTTTAAACAATATCTTCAGAGCAAGCTTCAATTTAAAGTGAGCTTACTTGAATTCTACCTGAATGACAACGTTCGTCGTGATTGATTGTTGACTTTGACCAGTCTAGATAGACTTTATCGACTTGCAAATTGACGTCTTTTTGACATGTGGGTTTGTGACAATGTGTCTGTTAACCGCTGATTCATCTTAGTATTAAGCTTTCAGGGATTCCTTGACATTTTTGGCGTTCTATATTTTCCCAGTCTAATTTGGTGTTTATAGTTATCTACACATGTATTGATATGGAAGAATACATGTTGTGTCTTTTGACAAGTATTCTATAATCTTGGATTCTAAGTTGAAGGGGACGCTCACTCACTCTGATCAATACAGTACTTATCACAGTTCATACTATCTTCTCTACTATTGGCTAGTATCATTAATCCCCATAAAATACGCTTAGACTCATTAACTATTGGAGGTACACCGCACATGGCTGCTGAGTCAGATTGCCTATTTAAAAAAAAGTTTTGCGCTTAAAACTACTGAAAATAATGTGCATATGTTTGAGTGAATGCCTCTTAACTGATAAAGCATATGATCACTTGTCGGTAGTTCTATAAATTCTTCAGTCTATTAACGTATAGACAGTAGTAAACTATTGATTTATAAATTTTAGCATTAGAAATACCTAAAAGCCAAATGTCATCATATGATGTGTTCTCACATACAAATAGTCAGGCATTATTAATAAAATACAGCCATTTCAAAATATGCAAATGAATTCCATTAGTTTACACTTGTGACTCAACAGTCGTTCAGATGAAAAAGGCTGAAGTATGTAGCACTTAACAATCATTAGTATAAACATCACCTTAAAATAAGTAGGCGGATGGTGACTAGCATTGAAATCCGAGATGCGCGTTTCGTCCTATATGGGACTTGTTATCAACTGAATGTATCTGCATTCCCCAGCGAGTTATGGTGCTCCCACCGGTGCTCGAACCCAGTGTCCATAGTTTCAAACACCAAAGCATTATCCACTAGACCAATTAAATCACGAGAGCAACCTCTTGTGCAACCGGTTATATAAATTATTCAATTCAATTTTAGATTTTCCCGTCGATTGAGTTGTTAAAGCATCTGCACAAGGAGCCAACGTGTCAACCTGTGACGGAGCACCTCGATCCAATCCATTGACCCGAAAATATAAAATCGAATTAAATAATAATATCCCAGTGGTTTAATGGTCTACCAGCTCTTCTTGTAACCAGAAGGTCCTGAGTTTGAACCTCGGCAGGTGCACACTGCTGAAAAGTCCCAAACTAGGACGAAACAGCTGTCCAGTTCTCCCATCTGGTTTTCCAATGGTTCTCTAACTGATGCCAGCTCATGATGAAATCCTCCAACCAATCAAACAAAATTGCCTACAAAACCAATAATTGAGAAATAATTTAACCTATCAGTAGGATGCACTTCATTAAACGACTAACTACTTACTATTCAGCACACTTTCTTTGAGACTGAAAGTCATTTACTGAAGTCGAAAGGTAACTGCTCAGACTGCAATAAATTCTTTATAAGAAGGCTAATAGTGCCTACTGTTTGTTTTAAGTGATTCATCAATGTGTGACTCAAGCGAAATGCTAAGATATAAAACCATCTCATTTGGCTACATAGCGTATATAAAAGTCATTTAAATGTGTTAGTCTGCCTTGATAACCCACTTTTACTAGAATAAATTTGATTTTGTTGTGTTCTTCGAATAATTTTTCACATGGGAAAACTCTGCTAGGTGCTTGGACACCATCATGCGCATGTTAATAAAAGTTATCCAGAAAAACAGATCGCCTATAGTCAGTTTATAAAGTCAACTCATCATTGTTTTATATGATCATTGAATCTAGAATGGGTTGTCTAATCTTGTCATATGTCTCTAAGGCATGATAATGGTGTAAAATGTCACAATTTATCAAATTTACATTTAATCAGTGGAAGATCACTGCATGACGTGTACGTCTCTGTGTCGAATTTGAAAAAAATTCCACAAAGTTAGTAGGAGGATACTTCTGTACTGATAGAGTTGTTGTATGTTGAGTTGTTATCTCAGCCATAAAGAACCAGGCAAACAAAACTCCTACGAAACATAAACTCTTTAAGGCAGTTATGTTTGATGTGTACTGTTTACACTTAGCCGTAACACCGTGGAGTTAATTGTGTGGTCCAATAGCATGTGTTGTAACAGAGTGGATATTGTCTTTTAGTTAATTATGTTCTCAAGATTCCATTTTTGGTATTTTGGATATATGTTACCACTTTTGTCCCAGTAACTTCTGGTTGTTCTTCCAACGTAACGGCCCCCCTCCAGATACATGTGAATCGGTATACACAGTTGAGGGTAGTGTATGAGGGGTACTTGTCCATCTTTGACTGCACCAACAAGGAAGATATTCGGAGCGGAGAGACTAGTTTTGCTTCAGGATACGTCCTGAACAGGGCCGCGCTTGATCTCAGTGCTACTTCTATGTTGATATTTTATTTATGATTCTCATAATACCATCACCTTTGAAGTCGAGTTTAATGAGAACTGGCTTCTTGTTGACCGCAGCTGCATCAGGTTTATTGCCCTTATTCTTGCTATATTTGTTAACGAGGCTTTTTCGGTAACCATTTTCTTTCAAGAAACATTTCTCAAGAAATACTAGTTCAATGTCTAATTTGTCAATTGAACACTTTCTTTTCGCTCTAAAGAAAAGCGTTTTCGCTAGCGTTCGTTTGTAACTGACTGAGCAGAAGCTGTTGAAGTTTAGGCAGCCACAGCTCCATTCGTCATCTGAATTACCTTTTTCATCTTAAACTCCACGACCGACTTCTTTGCTTCTCAAATAGTAACTTGACTAAATCGTCTGCATCATAAGTGACTTAACGTAACAAAAAGTAAATGAATTGTATGTTTTTTGCAAAGGTGTTTACGATGGTATTTTATGCGTCAGCACTAAGCTTTTATGACTTTCTGTTAAAGATATTTTCGTCAAATAAATAAAAACTGGGAGTACTGGACAGTTATTTCATTCTGGTTTCAGACTCCTCATCAGTATACACCCGCTGGGGTTCGAACCCAGGACCTTCCGATGAAACATCGTAACCAGCGGGTTTTACCAAGTTTGGCAAGAGAACTGTTACTCGACTATAATACTGTCTGGCTGTTGCTTTATGTAAATCATGAATTGGCTTAAGATAGAATTCATGGACTATTGGATAGGGTCCCAGTAGCTGAATGGTCTACTAACCTGTCTGTCTGTCTGTTTTCGACATAGAACTTTGCACATATGTGCACCAGTTCAAGTCGCTACACTCCCTCCATGTAGCACACAAAGCAACAGAAGAAAGTAGAAGAAATGCATAATAGAGACAGTAAACAGAGGTGTGAGACAAAGGAAGAGTAATAACGAAGAACAAAACAGTTTCATTGGAAATCATAAGTCACAAGGAGTGGATGCATCTGCGCCAGCCAGCCATTGAGAACGATTTTGAGCCATGTCACCAATTGTTTCCAACCATTGGTTTTTACCGTCCCGAGGACCCCAACCAGTCAGGAAGTCTACACCTTTCTACGTGGTCGGCTTAGACTAACTGTTGTAGATTTCATTGACTGGTTAAGCCATGTTTTTGTTTGACTACCGCTAGCTCTTTTCCAGCCTGACCCTATATCAGCTAACATAGGGTCTACTAGACGAAGAAGAAACAGCTGCCCAGCACTCCCAGGTTTTCCAATAGCTCTCTCTAACTAATGTCAACTACTGGTCAAACCTCTAACCAACCAAATCCCTACAAACTAACATTTGATAAATAAGTAAAACACATATGATGGCATCGTTGTACAGGCATTTCCTGACACGACTGCAATTATCACTTATACCAAGTGGTCTACAGTCTTTATTGTGAACACATTATAATCTTCTTTTGTGATAATATAAGTTTCAAAAGTAGTATTCATAAAAAGGTGCCTTCTGACTAGAATACAGATTAAATTATTGACAGGTATTTTGTCTTCTCTTTTTGATTATATGGCATATTGCCAAATGCGTTACGTTATATTCTATAGCATTTTTAATACTTGTGCGTTTGTGCAATTAACAGAGCCAATGTATGGTTCCTTTCCTACTTCATACTTCAATAGCTTTCAGATTTATTCGGTTGTCTTTTGAAAGAAAGAAAAAAGCAACAACAACATATTCCTTCATCTTAAGTACTTTTTTTCATTCTTAACCCCCCCCCACCCGACCCCACCCATCCACCTCCCCTCAATAATTTCTACCATTGTTATAATCGGTTTCTTCTCTCTCTCTCTGTGTGTGTATGGGTGTTCAACTCTTGTGTATGTATTTATCTGCTTACTTTTTTATGAAACTGATTAATTTATTTTAAAAAAAAACAACTAACGGTTTACCGCTTGTGGCGTTGGTTTTTCAAAAAGAGTAAAGAAATATGTGAAACAGATTTATGACCACCTGTAAGCGTATTATTTTAATATCACAGTTGGCTTACACTTTTGATCAGTTAAATAAGGCATTCAGAATGACAAAAAATTTTTGTGAGATGTTCAAAAATATTCATTTCATACTTTCTCTTTATACTTGTGTTTCAGTCATTGTATACATGACTGACAATGACTGTTTCGCAATTATTTTTCTTTTTTTTTTTACATAACTTTCCTATTCATTATTATTCATGATGATGGGAATACTTTTATTATTATTGTTCCCTTGGGTTCCTAGTGGAACATAGGGCTTCAACTGCACGTCTCCATTTGCTTCTGTCTTCTGCTGTACTTTTCACCTACCTCCATGTTAGTCCATACTGTTTCAATCCCTCCATATCACCCTCGCACTGACGACCCACTCGCCGCTTCTCTTCCGGCCTGGTTCCACTCGAGCAATGGCCTGACGCTCGCTCGACGTCACCCAGCGTCAGCCTCCTCAGCGAGTGTCCAATCCATCTATCTCCACTTTCTCTTGTATATTTGTTGGGCGATTGGTTCTTGTTTTGTTTGTTCCCAGCCATAGTTTCTTGTTGGTGATTCTTTCCGGTCCGGCCATCTGATCTTCAGTATAGAGCCAGCGAAGACAGGTGTTGGTTGATAAATGTCTGCAACAGGCTGTTGGAAATATTCTTTGTGACCCGTCCGCCAAGTTTTTTATCCGTATAGAAGAACTGACTGACTTGACGTTTGTATTGAAAATCCGATCGAATTTTGTTGTTGATGGTGGCTGAGTGACGAAAACTTCCAGATTGGTTTCAGGTCGATGTGAATGTGTTTCTCGCCTTCCCGATTCTCGCTCGATTTGACATCCTCGTCCGTTCCGACTCCCTGTAGTTGAGACAATGCCCAATGCTAGATAAGTGAATGAAGTGACCTCTTTCAAATCCCTCCCGTTGATAGTGGCTGTCACTCCATGTTGATGATGGGAATACTTTTGATGATGAATAATTACCCCTGCATTGCAAACGATGTGTGTACAGGAAAACACAACAGACGACATCAAGCTTTATCTACTCTGGACAACATGAATTATTTAAATATGGTCGATTACTAATATGAATTGAGTAGGTACTGTCAACTATGCTAGTTGTAATGCGATTGTAGACAAACCATCAAATGATGTTATCATCTTGCGATATTAGTTGATACACACACATGAATACAAATGGCTCGTATGTTACAGTTTGCCAATTTGCGTCATTTCTGGCGTAGATGTGATATCCGACTACCGATCAAAGAACATGTATACTCAACACTAGTACGGTCTGTCCTTCTCTATGGCTGTAAGATATGGCCATTGAAAGTGGGAGGTGTATTTACGTTCTTATTCCCGTGTTAAATGTCCTCATATTATGAGTAATCCAGAGGTTTAGCATCCAGTGTTAGGTAAGGAGGAAAAATCAACCGATGCGGTTGTGAAAGTACACCAATTGAGAAGGCTAGGACACCTGTCACATATGCCAAGCCTAAGCCTTCCTTGTCAAGCAATGTCACTTGATATACAATTAAAAGAGGTTAACCTAAAACGTGGTATCATTCCATGAAGTCTTTAATAGTCACATATCGAGGTGTGAATTGTTTAGCTGGGGTCCTCGGGATTCTAAGAGCCCAATGACTAGGGACCTATTGTTGATATGGGTCAAAATCGTTCTCAATGGTTCAGATGCATTCACTCTTCGTAATTCCCTGTATTCATTAAATTCTCATTTTTTTCTCTATGCTATTATTCTTTTTCCTGCTCCTCCAGCACCAGTCCTAACATTTGTCTTATTTAAATTTGAGTCATATGAAAAAAAGAGGACGTTCAGTGAAGAGATTTTTTTCGGTGAATTCATTCACATAGTTGTACAGTCGCATTTATATATAATTATTTGTGTTTGTGTATGTGTAAATGAGGTTAGTTAAACAGCAACTGAAGTAAGATTGAGTTAGTAAGTTAGATGACGTAATATAATTGACTAAAATGTTTCAACTTACGTCACGATAGCAACAGAGGTAATTACAGGTAGAGACTAATTAGAAGTGGAGTAGATAATAATTCCATTTAAATTAGAACTGAAATTGAGCAAATAAGTTGGATGACGTGACATAAATGACTAGAAATTGAGCGTTGGTCAAGTCAGTAATAGTGGTAATGAGGTGTAGGGTAAGGGAGAATCATCATCGAGAATTATTATCTAGAACGATTTATTGCAAAATCCATGAATACTAGACTGCAAAAGCCACCCGCGCTTAGTGTCCCGAAAAAACTCCTCTAAATGAACCTTCAATTTAATGTAGATTCATCTGCGGAAACACCGAAAAACCAACTATCCCATTCACTCAAAAAGACCTTTTTCGCAGTTGAACTACGATTAACTGTCTCCACAAAACCTATGGTTCGTATGAACGTATATCTACCAATTAGCCTGCTCATGTGGAGCGAGGTATGTCGAGCTGTGCCCAGCGTTCGCTTTACAAACGTATCACTGAACACTTTCCAGCATGGTTTTACAAAGGAGAAAACCGATGCCTCCGCAGGTCTATTTGATAGATTCCGGACACCAAGCTACACCGCACACAAACTTCAAAGTCGTCTACAGAATACGAAGTAATCTTCCTAAAAGTGTATGAATCAGATCGTTCTTGTATTACCTAATTAATTATCTAAACTTGACAAACCTCATGTACACAGACACACACACACAAATAATTATATATAAATGTGATTGTACAGCTGTGTGAATGAATTCGCCACCGAAAAGAGTCTCTTCACTGAACGTCTTCTCTTTTTTACTTATATTCATCAAAGTGACTAACTGTTTTTTAATTTTTGATCATGTGTTGCTTTGAACATAGTTAATACATTTTATTATTTAACCACTGTCTTGACTTAAATGAAGAAAGAAAAGATAATATTGGTGAATCACGTAAATGAGACATTGAGACATTTAAAAAAAGGATTTCTATTAAATCTATTATAAATTATTTTAAGAAATTGATTAATTCCTCTTCGATAAATAAGTACAGTTCAATTGTGTGTTCGTGTGTTATTTTGATAATCAATAACCAGTTATGACTAATTGATCCTTAGTGCATACTAATAAGTAATCCATTTTGATTTGCTCTACATTTCACCTAATTAACGATTAAATAATAAATTGGAAAGTGTAACTTACACGTATTTAATCGTTGTGTGTGTGTGTGTGTGTGTGCGTATTTGTATGTTATTTTAAGTACAACTGATGTGTGAGGTACTCTGGGGTTTTATTAAAACGCGAAACAGACAACAGAGGTTTTCATTTTAGTTGACTAAAATATCTGCGTTGTTATGTTCTATATTTATTCACAACTGTCTCATTATGAAACACTGACTGAAATGAAATTCATATAACAGATAATTGTTTCTTATTATTATTGTTATTATTATTATTCCCTTGGGTTCTTAGTGGAACATAGGACTTCAGAAGTAGATCTCCATTTTGCTGTGTTCTCTGCAGTCTGTTTTAGCTGCCTTCATGACAGATGATAAGCTGTCATCTCCTCACACGATCTCCTCCATGTCACCATGTGATCCATGCCAAATTCATCGTTCCTTTTTTGGACTCCACTCGTACAATCAGCAATTTTCTCAGCGTGTGTCCGTCCATTTCTTTCGATATATTTGTTAATCGATAGGTTCTTAGTTAGTTCGCTGACAGAGGTATTTGTTACTAATTCTTTCTGGTTGACCATCTGATCCTCAGTATGTAGTCAGCAAATGCAGCTGTTGATGAAAGTGTGTAATAGCCAACTGGAGGCGCTTTTCGTGACATAGACACCAAGTCGGTGAATCATGTGGAAGCACTGACTGACTTTACATTAGTGTTGAAAACCCAAATCCTGTTCTTTATGATGCGTGCAGCAGATTCCCGCACTGGCTTCAAAGTAATGATGGTCTGTTTTACCTTCTGCATCCCGGCTGACTTTTACATCGTCACCTGTGTCGCGTGTAGTTGAAACGACGCTGCCGATATAAGTAAGAGGAACAACTTTCTTTGCATCTTCGTGTTAATGGTGAGGCATAATGTTGTCGGTTAGATGTCTTCTCACCTCCGTCTTCTCGATGTCCACTTAAGTCCTATCTTTGTTGCCTCTTCTGTTAACTTGTTGGTTTTCGCATGAAGGTCTTCGAGTTTATGTGATGTGAGACACAAATCATTCACGAAGTTCAGACAATCTAGAATCTTCGTGTTGGTCCATCTAGTGTCTATCTCTGCTCTCTAGGGCCTGCTGCATGATCCAGTCCACGACACTCAGGAATATCATCGTTGATAAAATGACCCAGTTATATAAAATTAATTAAGGAAGTATACTTTTAATTTTCAGTTTAATTCCACTAACTGGCTGTGTAGATAAAAAAAAGATGGAGTGGCAACCGCATCACTATAGAGCCTTCTATCTGTCATCTACAGGAGTATACCAACAAATCTTAACTTCACCTTAAGAGTTCGACTATTAAATATTTCTGAGGCCGTTGGAATCCTTATTAAGAAACCTAGCTTATGCATCCAAAAGAAGCTAGTTCAGACATTGTCCTTACCTTGGCCATTTAGGTTCGAATGATCCTCAATTTGTTGTAGAAATTTCCTCAGTTTCATTTGATATTCTATTTGCTTTTACATTTTAATGCTTATTATAATTTGTGCATCTTTCGTAAACTGTAATTCCATTGGTCTTAACAAATCGATATTATTTAAGAAACACTAATATATTGTTATTGACTATTATTCTAGAATATTCTATGTATATAAACATATGCGTATATAATTGTAGAGGCAGAAAAGGGAATTATCGAAAAGGATATCCTTTGCTCAATTATTATTTTTTTTTATAAATATCTGAATGAATATTTTCTCAATAATAGACTGTTATACATTTTATTAAGTTTAAATATGATTGTGAAACTTTAAAATTGACTTAATTGATAGGCAAATTTTTTTCCACTGATTTGTCTTTCAATTGCACAAGAAGCCGACATGTCAACCTGAGACCGAGCACTTCGGTCCAATCAATCGACGGGAAAATCAAAAATTCACTTCAATGATTTGTCTTTCATTTAATTTATCACTACACGAGTATTTTTAATCGTTTAATTTTATTTTGGAGTGTTTATTTTGGTTTCCCTTCTTCCGGAGTACTCATAGTCTATGTTTGCAACAGGATAATACGTTTCCAAACAGGAATTAAGTACTGTAAACATAGGTATTTTATTTATATTCAGCACTTGATATTGACAGTTTCATCATATTAACCATACTGGAACCATCGTTTCAGCCTGTTTATTAATTCTAAGTTATTTATGCCTTTAGAATTTTCACAACAATAGTTTACAATATGGCAGATCTATTTATGGTGTAAACCAGTGTAGTGGATAATCAATAGCATGTTTCATGATCGCTGCATGTTCCTCAACTTCACTTCTGGTTTCGACTCTGTACCTAGATGTCTCTTGCTAAATAGGCCCTCGATGACACAAACTGAGTTCTGGGTCACAAACTGGTTGCATTCCTACTTTTCAAACAGAATGCAGTATACCGTATACAAAGGCAAATCCTCCTCTGCTGTGCTCACTGAAGCTGGTGTCCACCAAGGTGCTGTACTCTCCCCACTTCTCTTTTCTTTCTTTCTACATGACTTACCATCTTCAAATGACATTAACTTTGTTAAATATGCTGACGACATGACTGTATCTTTTCCTGTCAAATGTCAAAGCGACTGCTCCAAACTAAATGGCTTTTTATCAGAAATCAGCTAGTGGTCCAAGGAAAACGGTTTCACCTTAAACCCCTCCAAATGCCAAACAGTTAATTTCACCTTTAGGTACAAATCTGACCTAAACAAACTGGTTAGGACTCACGAGATGTGCAACATAGATGGCACTGAAATTGAAACCAAGTCGGAAGTTAAATACCTAGGCGTCACTCTATCTTCTGATCTTTCCTGGTCGTCTCATATCTTGACGATTTCCAAGAAAATATTCCGTCTTACCTTCTACATCAAGAAGTTAAGACTTTCTGGTGTAACCCAACCCTTACTCCTACAATTTGTTAACTTCCGTATTCTGCCTATTATTCTCCATTGTTCCCCCTTAGTTTTTCCAGGGCTACTGAAGAAAGACTATACCTTATTACGCAGAATGTTAAAGGTTGTCAGCAGGGTAAGCAATGTGCCACTTAACGAGCTTGTTAATATTCTGGTTGACAGGCACTTGGACTCATGTGAAAAATAGGCTAAATCCATTCTATCTAACTCACACCACCCTCTCCATTCACAACTCTCCCTTGTATCTCATCAGGAAGAACCAGAAGCCTATATAGGAAACTATATGCCCGCACTAGCAAGTACAAAAACTCATCCATACCCTACCTAGCTCGTGTTCTGTGCGATAAAGAAAGCATTAGGCGTGAAACTTATAATTTATTAAATAGTCAGTAGAACAACTGAATCTCGTCTTTCCAACTCATATGATCTATAGGTACAAAGCTTCCTTTCTTTCTTTTCCTTTTCTCTTTGTTGTTGTTGTTGTTATGTGCTGCTTTGTTTCTGTCTTCCTTACAAACTCTTTTAAAACATTCTTCTTCGTTCTTTCATATTCTGTACATCTCAACCTTTTTGTTACCGCTTACGCCAGTAAATATGCTAGCATCTACTTTTTCTAACACCTTCAAACACTGTTCAATTTTTGGCTTTGCTACTGACATGCCGATATGTTGTTGTCAT
Source organism: Trichobilharzia regenti (assembly GCA_944472135.2). Classification (NCBI taxonomy): domain Eukaryota; kingdom Metazoa; phylum Platyhelminthes; class Trematoda; order Strigeidida; family Schistosomatidae; genus Trichobilharzia; species Trichobilharzia regenti. The sequence continues at coordinate 32,422,304 of OX235265.1, forward strand.
AACTAACTGAGATTACCCTTAATCTATGTAGAACTTTATTTATTGTTAATGTACTAACTGGATGCAATACTGTAGTAAAATGCTGAGAATTCCATTCTGTATCACAAGTACTGTTTTGGAATAAAGCAAATTACTATTATTATTCCTCTAAGCACCTAAGCTTAATTCAAAATGAACTGCAATGGCGAGTCATCTAACCTTCTGATGACATTGTAAACTTGATTGATTGTCTGCAGGAAACACTTGGGACCAGACATGTCACATTGGTTACTAACCCATGATAATCAATGTATCCGCTAGGTCCTGTAGGAGGCCAATTATGAGCCCAGATAGCCAAATGGTAGCGTCTCCGACTGTGCTACTGGGTGAAGTAGATTAAAGGACACATCGCTTCTTTCTAAGTAAGTTACAAATGCACCTAACCGACGAGTCCCAGCAAGGATGAAAAATAAGTCTAAAGTATCTCGCTGATAGCCTCCAACCACCCAGCAGTAGGTGTATTAATTTCACGTAACGGATTTACTCTTTTCAATGTATTTTTCTGTGTATATTATCGTATTTCTCTCTTTTTTACTTTCCTTGGTTTACAGGTTGTAAGTTTATTTCGTACTCGAAGTTCGGAAACTAGTGAAAATACATCGAATCGTTTGTCCACTATCCGATCATCACCCAATAGATCAGCAATTAAAAGTTATCGTACAAATTTACTGGGTTATTTGATTTGGTTAATGGCTGCTTCAAATTCTAGCAGAAATAAAAGTCGTTTGTCTGTCAGTGGTGCTGCTACAGATGCACGTTCTCACCTTATTGGAATTCAAATGGCACCTGATTTATTAATAGAATTAACAAAACAATTACGATCCGGTGCAGTTCTACCGAGTGATGTACGAACAGGATTATGTCGTTTGTGCAGTTTAGTATCATTTCGTGTTGCCTCCTTTTTACTTCAGCTGAACAATAATGAGTTGGATGTAGATCCTTTGAATTTGATTTCGCCTAGTACTGGAACGCTTTTTTCCAACTGTCTCACTGTTTTAATCGATATTATCCGTGAATCGTCATCACGTTGTAGTCTACGTTTACGTCAGGCTGCTGTTATTGCACTAGGTGAAGTATTAACCTGTTGTACATGTTTATTGGCGCATAGTTCTCAAAAATCCGGTCAACTAACCATAGATGCTCAAGCTATTCAATGGCAAACTGCTGTTCATCACTTAATACGCATTATAACAAGTAGCAGTATAACCAGTGCTACACTAGGATCAAATTCTGCTACCAACGAACCTGCATCTATTCTAGATGCATTCGATAACACCTCTATACGAACTGGCGAACCTGTACTCGGTGGACGTAATTCACTTACGCCCGAAGAAACTTCATGTACAACCACAACAAATATTACTACAAAGATTACAGAAATCCATGTTCGTCTTAGTGCTGCGAAATCTTTAGATGCTTTCGTTACTGCAATACACGGTTGTCAGTTGTATGATGTAAATGTAAGCGGTTCATTGAATGAGTCAATCTCAGCATGTCTACAGTCTGTTACAACTGGTGATATAGTCAGTCGGTTATGGTCACATGGTATTATGGATTCAAGTACAAATCGAACTGGTATCAATCCTATTCAACAAGAACTCACTCTATCCTGTGCAAGTACTCTTGCAGGAATAATTCGTTTAAATCCAAGTCTATTTACATCAGGATTGATTGATAGAGTTGGATCTTTAGCCTTCATTGGATTGATTGAACCACCAGCGTCTGGATTAGCTTGTCAACAAACAGATTTAATTGTAAGTTAATGCTGCATAGTTATCCTCTTATTTGTACAAATAATTTTAATCATATTCAAACTGTTATTCTGTAGGTTAGTTATTTTGTGGTACTGTTTTGAATTGATAATTTAATTACAAATAAGTATGTGGCTATTTTTTTGTTGCTGTGAATAAAATTAATAACAGCTTAGTAAAGATCATGTTTTTCGACTATTACGCTACATTTTGGTCATAAATAAAATCTCTTATTACTCTAAAATTTTATGCAAAGTGTTTGCGGAAATTATCACAATTATTAACCTTTCGAACACTGAATCCAAAAAATACAATCTTATTGACAGATAATACACATAACTCACTGTTTGGATTTGTGGAATTTTTAAACATAAACACATCTATAATTGTATATATTGTTGGATTTATATGTTCAAGTTGCTCCAAGTCAGTGAGTTTATGGTTAAGATATCATTTTAGTTAACTGTACTGAACTATATTGCATGTTGTCTTATTGTATAGTTGTCGTCGCTTTTTGCCCTTTTTTCTGTGAACTGTTTCCTTTGTTGATGTTGTTCTCATTGTTTGTCCGTTATTTTCTGATTTTGAGGGGAGCAACCCAAAAAGTTGCTTCTCTCTAAACTTTTACTTAATGTAATCATTCTTTTCTCAGGCGTGAGGCTAGCAACCCCACCCTGTAAACAAAATTGCTACAGAACCTTCAGCAAAATGAACCTCTTTGCACCAAAAGAAAAAGTCTGTGTAGGAACATGGAACGTCCGAACTATGTACGAGACTGGAAAAGCTGCCCAGATCGCCAACGAGATGAAAAGATACGGAATACAAGTGCTGGGAATATGTGAGAGCAGATGGAATGGGAGTGGACTCACCAAATTGTCAACAGGTGAGTCAGTGATCTACTCCGGTCACCCAGAAGATAACCACACGCACACCGAGGGCGTGGCTATCATGATGTCACCAACGGCAACGAAAGCCCTGATACAATGGGAGGCGATTTCGTCCAGGATAATGACCGCCAGGTTCAACTCCAAAGGAAGGAAAGTGTCAATCATACAATGTTATGCACCCACAAACAACGCAGACCTCGAGAAGAAAGAAGAATTCTACAGGCAACTACAGGCAACAATGGACAATACTCCAGCTGGCGACATGAAAATACTAATGGGAGACATGAACGCCAAACTGGGACCAGACAATACGGGAAGGGAACTCATCATGGGTAGAGAAGCTCTAGGAGAAATGAATGAAAACGGAGAACTCTTCGCCGACTTCTGCGCCTTCAACGAACTGGTGATTGGTGGCAGTGTATACAAGCACAAAGATATCCACAAGGCTACATGGGTGTCACCAGACGGGCAAACCAAAAACCAAATCGACTTCATCTCAATCTCAAGGAAGTGGAGGCGCAGCCTACTGGACACAAAAGCAAGAAGAGGAGCAGACGTTGGCTCAGACCACTATCTCGTACAAGGGACAATCCAAATCAAATTAAAAGCTTTCAGAGAAGGAGGAGCTGCAGATAGACCACAAGCCAAGTTCAACACTCAAAAGCTGAAGGACCAGGCTACAAAGGACATCTTCATTGCAAGCATAAAGGACAAAGCCGAGACACAAATCAACACTAGCGAAGAGGTCGGCGTTGAAAAGCACTGGAACAACTTGAAAACGGTGTGGAGCCAAACCTGCATAGAAATTCTAGGCAGAAAAAAGAGACAGGACAAACAGTGGCTCACTACGGACACTTGGAAACTAATAGAAGAGAGAAGGACAGTGAAGCAAAAGATTATCCAGTGCACGACGAGCAACAAAAACAGGAGCTGAATGCAAGCTACAATACACTGAACAAAAGAGTGAAGAAAAGTGCCAGGGAAGACAAAAGAAAATATTATGAAACCATGGCAAACGAAGCAGAACAAGCTGCAGGCAAAGGAGACCTCGCCACACTCTACCAAACAACTAGGAACCTTTCGGGCAAACGTTCGACACAGATTAAGCCAATAAAGGACGACAATGGAAAGTCAATCACCAAAGAGGTGGAACAGAGAAAGCACTGGGTTGAACACTTCAAAAGACTTCTAAATCGTCCGCCACCTACAACACGTCCAGCAATACCAACAACGGAAGCAGAACTACCAGTGAACACTGACCCCCCGACGAAATCAGAAGTCCTGAATGCAATCAAGATGCTTAAAACTGGGAAAACACCGGGACCAGATGGAATCCCAGCAGAGGCTTTGAAAATAGACCCAGAGACAACAGCGGACTTGATGACACCACTACTGGAGAAGGTGTGGAAAGAGGGCAAAGTACCCGAGGATTGGAAGAACAGTTACTTATTCAAACTTCCAAAGAAAGGAGACTTAAGTCAATGTAAAAACTGGCGTGGAATTATGCTTCTGTCCATTCCAAGCAAGATACTAAGTCGCATCATCCTGGAGAGAATCAAACAAGCCCTAGATGAAAAACTTCGTCCGGAACAGGCTGGATTCAGGAGAAACAAATCATGTATTGATCAAATCGCCACTCTACGGATCATCATTGAACAAAGCTTGGAATGGCAGTCACCTCTCTATCTCAACTTCATCGACTTTGAAAAGGCCTTCGACAGCGTCGATCGAGAGGTCATTTGGAAACTACTTCGCTACTACGGGGTCCCATCGACAATTATACACCTCATCCAACAGTTATACGACAATGCTGCATGCCAAGTAATCCACAACGGGAAACTTACGGAAGCCTTCGAAGTGAGGACGGGAGTGAGGCAAGGCTGTCTACTATCACCAATGATCTTCCTGATTGCAATTGATTGGATAATGCGACAGACAACGGCAACCAACGAGGGAACAGGCATAAAATGGACTGACACAAAAGACTTGGAGGATCTGGATTTCGCCGATGATATATGTCTGATTTCCCATAAACTGGAAGATATGCAAGTGAAAAGTAACAAGTTGGCAGAAGAAGCATCAAAGATAGGACTTCACGTGAACATAGATAAAACAGAGATGATGAAGATTCCTTGCCAACATCAACAGCAACAACAGACCACAATAAGCATAAATGGGAAGAACCTGAAAGAAACAACCTCCTTCACCTACCTGGGAAGCATCGTCTCAACTACAGGCGGAACTGACGAGGACATCAAAGCCAGAATCGGAAAAGCAAGACAAGCTTTCATTACTCTCAAATCTGTGTGGAGGTCAACAGCATTCAGCATCAAAAATAAGATCCGGATTTTCAACTCCAATGTGAAGTCAGTGCTACTATACGGATCAGAGACTTGGCGAGTCATAAAGAGCATCTCAAACAAACTTCAAACCTTCATTAACAACTGTCTCCGCTCAATACTCAAGATCAGATGGCCAGAAAAGATCAGCAACAGGGATCTCTGGGAGCGAACCAATCAGGAACCGATTGTGAAACAAATAGGCAGAAAGAAATGGAGATGGATTGGCCATACGCTGAGGAAACCATCAAGTGACATCACTAGACAAGCCCTCGAGTGGAACCCGAAAGGGAGGCGGCGAGTTGGTCGTCCAAGGGTGACTTGGAGGAGGTCATGTGAAGAGGAGATGAAAGCATGTGGGCAGACCTGGAGCAGGGTGAAAAAGTTGTCAAAAAACCGAAGTCAATGGAGGTGCGCAGCTGAAGCCCTATGTTCCTCTAGGAACTAAAGGATACAATAATATAATAATAATAGTAAAGATCATAATAAAATTGAGTGATTATAAATCAATAATCCCCAAAATACACCAGTTTGAATGAATATCACTCAGATAATAGCAAAAACCAGGCATTTCTGATGCAATAGGCCACATATTCTACCATAAAATAATGAAGATGCGATTTTATATGTTTACCCGACCGATAACTACTGCCTTGACGTGGTGGTCGGGCTTGCACATCGCGATGACCCAACAAGCTACACTGGCTGAAACCAATGTTCCTGCAGGTCCTACTGTTCCAGGAAGGTTGTTAGGATAGCGATTAGACTAAAAGTAGTTACCACTATTGTGTAAGAATCTTTCTTACACTCTGTTGGGGGCCTGAGGGCGAAGTCATACTGCTGGGTAGCAGGGGTGTAACAGCAGTGAGGTGTTTCCCTCAGAAGACCAGCATGCCAGCTATGCTGTCTCTCTACTCCGGAGAGAGGGGGTTAGAAAAGGTCAACCCCATAAATTGTACATCCCGACTTACCCCACCTCAGGGGGTCCGTAACTGGCGGTAAGTTTACTAATACGGAACCAATCCCGGAAACCAGTTCATACAGGCCGTGTGTGACTGGCCTCAAGCAGTTGTCCCCTGGGCTCTGCGGTCACGGAGCACTCATTCTGTTTCAGGTCTGTCTGTCTGTCTGGATTCAACATAGAACTTGGCACCGAAGTGCAGCAGTTCGAGTTGCCACCTTCCAAATAGCACACAGAGGTAGACAAGAAGATGAGTGAAGAGAATCAATACAGTCTGACAAGTATAAGAGTGAAACAGAATGGGTAATGGTAGAAAGGAATATGAAAGATTACAGAGACTGAATACATCTGCGCTGGCCATTGACAACGATTTTGAGCCATGTCACCTATTGTCTCCAGCCATTGATTCCTAGAGTCCCGAGGGCCCCAACCCGGGAGTCTGCATCTCCCTACCTGACTCAGTTTAACTGTCAAGGATTTCATGGATTGATGCCATGTTTTTGTTTGGCCACCACTGGCTCTTTTCCAACCTGAACCTATATCAGCTAGCAATGCCCGTCGGGGGAGGCGGTGGTTAGGCATGCGCACCACGTGACCTAGCCATCTTAGTCTATGTAACTTTATAGCCTCGTCGATTGATTTTCCCTCTTTGCCCAACACTCTACGCCTAACGTCAACATTACTTACCTTATTAAACCACCTAACGTGAGACAGAGATCGCAGACATCTATGATCGAAAGCAGTCAACCTTTTCATGTCTTCAACGCGTATTGGCCATGTTTCAGAGCCATAGAGAAGGACGGAGCGAACTGATGAGCAGTACACACGTCCCTTGGTTGATAACCGGATGTCACGCCTACGCCAGAGATGGTGTAAGTCAGCGAAAGCAGCTCGAGCTTTTCGGATCCGTGCTGAGATTTCATCGCCAATCAGTCCGTTGGTGCTAATACAACTTCCCAAGTAGGTGAAGTGGTCAACATGTTCTATCACTTCACTCCCTATCACTAAGTTAGGGGTTGACGTGGTCCAGTCCTGTAGCAGCATCTTACATTTTGCAGGGGCGAATCGCATGCCAAACATACGAAGATTGCTGCTCAAGGTGTTCAGAAGACTCTGCATTTTGTCAGCATCCTCCCCTAACAGGACTATGTCATCTGCATATTCTAAGTCCATAAGATTATTCCCTGGTAACAAGTCGATTCCTAAGTCATTACGTTCAGTTAAGGATACTTCCATCAGCATATCTATGATGAAGTTAAACAGAAATGGGGAAAGTGGACATCCCTGTCGGACACCACTGGTTGTTACCAATTCAGATGACAATTCCCCATAAGCCCTTACACGACTACGTGAGTTTGAATAGAGTGCCTTGATTAGTGCAATGTATTTTCTTGGCACTCCCTTCACAGTCAGACATTGCCATAGTACCTTTCGATCCACGGAGTCGAAGGCCGCCTTCAAGTCAAGAAATATGACAATTGTTGGACGCCGAAAAGTGTGTCTATGTTCTAGAATCTGTCGAAGAGTGAAGATATGATCTATGCACCCTCTACCTGGTCTAAAGCCTGCTTGATTTTCCCTTGTCTGTTCCTCCCGAGTTCTGCTTAGTCTATGCATGATTACTGAGCCTAGGATTTTAGAGACTATGTTCGTTAGGCTGATCCCCCTATGATTATCACACGAGGACTTGTTTCCCTTCTTGAATATCGGTATAATAAGTGACTTACCCCAGTCTGATGGCACTGTCTCTGATTCCCAGACTTTGCCTAGTACCTCAGTTAATCTACAAACTAGTATGTCGCCCCCATATTTAAACACCTCCGGAATAATTCCGTCGGGTCCTGCCGCTTTGCCTCGTTTCAAATTACTGATAGCTTTTGTAACCTCACTACAGACGGCGGACCAGTGTCTATATCCCATTCGGGTGTGTTTGGATGTCGGGGAGGTTCAGTGTGGCTGTAGGCAAGTTAAATTGTCCCTCAAAGTGTTCTTTCCAGCGTTCAAGGCGTCTATCCTGAGAGCTAATTAAGGAGCCATTTTTCTCAGAAATAGTCTCACTTATGATTTGCCTTCTCCCATCCGTTTCCGTGATGAGTCTAAAGAGTTGCCTAGTGTTGCCTATCTGTTTCAGGTGCCCGAAGAATCAATCAACTTCCACGGTGTGGGCAGGCGGGAAGTAACAACCGCCCACACACTTCCAAAAGCACTTTATATGTTTAACTCTGAAGCCTGCTGCCTAGGTATAACTATCAGACAACATTTACTACCATAGATCAGCAAGACTTGTCCATTGAAACTGGTCAGTTTTTTAGGGGTGTATACTTTAATATTATTCATAAAGTTTGTTTATTTTAACAGGTTTTTGAGGCTCTGTCATTAATCATTGAACCCAGAGACAATTGTATTTTATGGACAGAACAATACAACTTGAAGTATAGAAAAAGCCCCATTTAGACATTTAGAAAACAGAAAGATTGAGCGAAGAAATATTTACTTTTCAATTAGATCCTCATCTCTGGCTCTACTCTAATATATATAGCATTTTTATTACAATACACAACAGTTTATCAATCAAGGGGCTCTGATATGTTTGTTAGCAATGATTAAAGTGTCAAAATGTCAATGGCTTGATAATTAACGAAGAAAAGGTAGACATGGTTAGAATAAATTAATTTTACAAGGATAACACGTAATTAAAGATGAATTGGTCAAAATAAATAAAACTTAAGTAATTTGGACAATTATAATTTTTATAGTTTTATAGGTTTAGGGGGAGGGGGGCGAAGTAGTCCTGTTTATGCATTCTTGTAACGATGGCCATAGCAAGGAAAGCGGCTGTACAAATTTTTTCTGAACACATAGGCTTGGCTTCTTCAGGTGGATTCCGATTGCTTCAGCTGTCTGTAGAAGATGAACTCGTAGAGCAAAATTAAGATTAGTAGGAATGCGATAAATAATTTTAAATGCAGTATTAACGTCCACCTTATGCTCACTGTCTACAAGGTGTGCTGAAATAGAACTACGAATAGATCTTGTTTGTCCTTTGCTGAACCATGTTGGATGATGTTCGGAAATACGATGATGAAGCTGCCTAATTGTACGCCCAATGTAGCTGGCTTCGCAGCTGCAGTCAAACTGCGCCTGAAGAATGCAGTTAAAAGAGCTTATTATTCAGCAGAGGTACGCTGTCTCTTCACAACCACCCCTATTCTATGTTCGAGAAATAAGGATAAACTACCTAAATTTGCCCTTTCTATTTGTATCTACCAGTTTGACTGCAGCTATGGTCTTATTCTACCCTTACATTAAAAGTTCATATTAATTGTTCAGAGAATCGGTGCACTATCACTAACTAAGATTTTTGGTTAATACTGAAACGTTAAAATTCAATAAATCATACTTTCATTTTTCCGAAGGCCTACTAATGACTAACAGTAACTGAACTCAAGTATTCAGAAGGTGTGTAGGACAACGTGCCGAATACTTCACAACCACTTGAATTTGATTTCAAAGAGGTTTCTGTTCAAATTAAAAATAACTACTAAATTCTTATTGCCATTCTTCATAATAATGAGTAATGGTAATCATGATTTTAAAAAGAAAGTGAATTATATTCAGAAAGATGGTTAAATTCCTTGGAAATATTATATGGATATAAGTACAGGTCAGATAGAACTATCTACAAGAATTGTGAAATCGATGAGGCATGAAGACACAGCTTTGTGTGCTATTATGCCTGGAAGACAAAATTGATCAATAATATGTGTTCTAGCACCTTATATATCCACTCTTGAATACTAAAACTTATTGAAAGGCACTAGATTACTAATAAAGGATATAAGGATCTGCACCAACTGTTTTCAACTTAATATAGGATTCTCAGGAGCTTACTGTCTCGAAACGAAGTCAAGACAGAGGTTGTGATTACACGCTCCCTCAAAAATATACTCGATTTAAATTCCCATCGACTTCTAAAATTTTGGAGTAACCAGTTCTGCATCACCCCTAGCAAGCTTTTTAGGGTGTATGATAGTCAATTTTCTTGAACTACGATTAAAATAAGAATTATGCAGTAAAAGGCACTATTCGGCCAATAAAAAATGTATTCAAAACGTTAAAATGACTGAAATATATTGGGGGCATATACATTGGTGAAAAGCACTGTATATTGAATTGAATTTTAGACTTTCCCGTCGATTGATTGGACCGAGGTGCTCGGTCTCAGTTTAACCTGTCGGCTATTTGTGCAGATGCTTCGACGATGTCTGGACATTTAATAAATAGTATTTAATTGGTGGATAGTGACTAGCAGTGGAATCCAGGATTCGCATTTCGTCCAATTTGGGGCTCGTCAGTTGGCTGGATGTACCTGCATTTCTCAGTGAATGATGATGTTCCCACCGAAGCTCGAACTCAGTGCCCATAGTTTCAAACGCCAAAGCGTTATCCACTAGACCACTTAGGCCACGAGACCGAGCACTTCAGTCCAATCAATCGACAGGAAAATCTAAAATTCAATTAAATTAATATGATCCGTTGCACAAGATGTGGCTTTCGTGGCCCAAGTGGTCTAGTGAATAACGCTTCGGCGTTTGGAACTATGGGCACTGGGTTCGAGCCTCGGTGGGAACATTACTCACTTAGAAATGCAGATACATCTAGCTGACTACGAGTTCCAAAAAGGATGAAATACGAATCCTGAATTCCACTGCTAGTCACCATCCACCAGTTAAATACCATCGCACATTTAGTTGAAAAAAATCGTATGTAGAGAAAGCTTTTGCATACTTACATCGAACTATGTGTTTGTATGTGTGTGTTTTACTATTCCTGGTGTTTACTTTGATCTTTTTTCTTTTTAGGCTCGATTACTATCCACTGCTACTTCTGGTTTACTACCTCCATTAATTATTAAATCTTCAAATACAATAATACCAAAAGTTAAAAGAGCTCAATCCTTAACGGGGAAAATATCACGTCATCCAATCACTGGTATAGTTGGTGCTGGTACACCAGCTGCATGTCGACGATTATTATCTGAGCATAAATTTATCAATGCTATATTTCGCCATTTAGAAAGTCCACATGCTATGCTACGAGCTAAAGCCTTCCTGTTATGTTCTGCTATATTGGCTAATTCACCACAGGAGAGTCTACCGATTGCCTGTAATAATCGACTTCCAAGTCTACTTGAACGTAATTTAAAAGCTACAAGAACATTAAATCATAGATATAATGATGCATTTGATTATAGTTTAACAAAATCATCAAATATTTCATCAGTATCATCAGGTCAGACTAGTGAATCACCGAGTACAGTTTATCTAGCCGCGTGTATAACACATATGGCGGATATACTAGTCTATGATATCATTCCAACTATATGTCATCAAATATTAATAGCTGTTGGTTTAATTACAACACGTAAAACTACTGGATCTACAAATCCATTCACAAGACAAACATCTACATCCTCATCGAATAGAAAGACTAGTCGTACATCATCTTCATCAACATCAAATGTATACAGTCGGCAAGCATCAACCAATTCTATTAGTAGTGGTACTAGTAGTGGTAGTAGTGGACAAACATCAAATTTAAACGGGAATCCATCTTCAAGTCAAATTAATTCACGTGCATTGTTAGCTGCTTTTAGTTGTCTGCCAGTAATATTAAGCGGATGTGGTCCTATACGCCTACGTTTATTTCATCCACAAGATTTAAAGTTATCATCAAGTGAAGTAAATAGTAAAGAATGCTGCTATTCAACGAATGCAGGTGTTAATTTAGCCACTGTCAGTTCATCGTCCTCCTCCTCATCATCTGGTGTTGCTCCTAATGGATCATCTAATGATTCAAAATTTTGTTTATTATCATTTATTAGTCGTTTGCTAGACCATTGGACATCAGCAGATTCTGTCAGTGTAGCTGGTAAGTGTTCCCTTGTAGAGACTTTCTTTATTCGTTTGAATCGTAAGCCTATGGATGATGGAATTGTGATTTATTCTTCTTTTTTTTGGTGAGTTAAAGAGTTTATATGGTGTGCTCTGTTAGCCTCTTTTTGTGTACAGCATCTTATCATATAAATTGGTTGTCTAGGTTGATGTAAGCTAAATAACATTTCTTTTTGACAAAAAATATAGACATCATAAAAGGTATGGCAATATTAACTTATCCGATGACATTGGATAGCTTTGGAGTTATATCGCGGACTGAGGGAAGCTATATAATCCGCGAACCATTGGAATCCAACAGAGTTCTGGATTTAATGTTTATTATTATTATTATTGATTACAGCTTGATTCCACACCGTATTTTTGGTACAAGTATGGAATTTTCACCATGGATATCGGTAGCCCAAATTTCACAGGCCGACCATAGATATCAGGTGTGTGTCGGCAGGGGATCGAACCTCGCACGATGTGCATGGTCGGCGAGAGTTCTAACCACTGTGCCTTCGACGCAAGGATTGTAGATATCTGCTGCTGAACAGTCGCAAAATAAGTTGAAACAGTCATCCGGCTAACAATTACCCTGTGGCCAACATCAGTTTCGATGAAAACTTTGCTACGTTCTTCGTACCATGAATATTTGTGTCAACGGGAGAGAAATAAAAGAAATTATCTCTTACTTATCAAGGCAGCGTCACTTAATGAACTACAAGCGGCACAGATAAGGATGTTAAAGTTACCCAGGATTGTGAAAGCAAGCCAGACCTTCATTACACTGAAATTAGTGTGGAAATTTCCGGTGCAGTTAGCATAATTGAACGAAATCCGAATTTTCAACATTCAAATCACTTAGATTTTCTGTAGGGTTCAGAGACTTGATGTGCACTTGACAGCAGGCTGCACACTTTCAGCCTCCACTGGTTCAATACTGAAGATCAGATGACCGACCAGAAAGGATATGCAACAAGGAATCTTAGCAGCGAACCTTTCAAGAACCTACTAACCAAAAAAGATATACTGAAAGGAATGGAAATGCTTTTGATGTACACTGAGGTGACCGTTGAATGAGATAACGCGGCAGTAAGGTCCTTGGTCAGGAGCAAGTAAAAGCTTATAAGCAATCGTGGAGCCACCTAGAGAGGGTCACATAACACGATGAAGTGGAGATGTTCAGGTGAAGCCCTTTATTCCACCCGGAATCCAAAGGAATAATAATAATCAGTCTGTTTTGTAAACTAAGTAGTTTGAGCAGTCATAGGATCAGTAGAACTAATTAGCGAATGACATACAATACCGAAATTATACGTGTAAATAATCGAGCTTAGCTATTTCGCTGAATATGCAATTCTCAGTGCATTTTTTCCTATGTGATTGTTCTTATTCTTGTTATAATGCGGTGCTGAAGCTGTTTATCCAACGAAATTCCAAAGTACTTACAACACAAGTTGCAGAAACGTTTACCACAGATCGACAAGCTTCTATTGGGAAATAAATATTCTTTTTATTTTATTACAGCTTGATTCCACACCGTATTTTTCGGTACAGGTATGGAATTTTCAGCATGTGACATCGGTAGCCTAAATTTTGCAGGCCGTCCATAGATATTAGGTGTTCGTCGGCAGGGGATCGAACCTAGGACCATATGCGTGGTCAGCGAGAGTCCTAACCTCTGTACCACCGACGCACAGAGTCTAACTTAGATATATCCAGGCTCATAAACCGTGAAAAGTATCACAGGATTCACCATCTGAGCCTCTCTCACGGTAAAATAGGGAACGTTTCAAGCTGAACAGTGCCTTCTTGAATTAATTTTAATCACTGAATGTCATGTTAGTGGAAAATGTCAAAAATGTTCGTACTTTGTCATACTACTTTCTTAACCTGTTGATCAGCCAGTTCACATAATAACCAAGCGATTATTCTCTCAATATTGTCATTATAATTCCCTTGGGTTACTTGCACTTCGGTGCCAAGTTCTATTGGGTTGCTTGCGCAACATACAGCTTGAGAAGCCGGTCTCCATTTAACTCTGTTCTCTGCAGTCGTATTTAGCTGGTTTCACGACTGCTCCATAAGCTTTCATTTCCTCCTTACACGACCTGCTTCATCTCACCGTCGGACATCTTACCAGTCATCTTCTATTCGGGTGTGATGTTACTCAACGGTCTCAGCTTACGTTCAGTCCATCTCTATTCCTTTCGATATATTTGTCAGGTAATAAGTTGAGCAATCGGAATAACTCAACGTCTATACCAGAGATCTGGAAAGTGGCAACAAACAGCAAGGAGAAGAGAAATACAGAAGAAATATATAAGACAAATTGAGAAGCTGTATGACGAAATTAATATGATGATTATGAACAGTAATTTACACTCGAAACATCATTCAGTAGTTAACACTACATCATTTTGTGATATTTAAAATAGACTTATCTAGTAGGAAATTACATTCTCCCACACTTACGTTAATAGGTTCTTGGCTGGTTAGCTGAGTGTCAGAGTTGCTTATAGCAGACCTCATTAAATAAATAGCTTTCGTTATCGTACAGCAACAATGCTACTGATAATCTCTGGAAAAAAGGTACAACACCAGTCGTCTTAATCGCTTTGAAATCTACAAACCTGTCTTCCGAATATTTAAATTATATTTGGATAAATAGCTTAAAAAATGCCAGTCTGTGTGTTACATTGTTTGCAACGTTTGTAAGAGAAAGACTGGATCGTTTTTGCCTCAGTTAGAAGCAAGTGTTTTGGTGACTACATAATAAAGTGGAATAGTTTTCTTATGAAGTATAACAGTTTTCTTTTCACTCCTATTTGTTCGGAGTGTAACATTGGGCTTCAAGACTGAGACTTGAAGTTTCCGTAGCTTTGGTGTTACTAGCCTCACATCTGACCTCCCGTCTTTACTGAGCTTGCTATCGGTTAGACGAGGCTTAGGTTCACGTAGGCTGGGAATCGAATCCCGACTATGTGCATGATTGACAAACATTTTACTATTGAATTACTGGCAGAAACCAAGCATAACGTAGGATTTCATCATGAGCTGACATTAGTTAGAGAACCATTGGAAAACCTGGGAGCGCTGGACAGCTGATTCGTCCCAGTTTGGGACTCTTCATCAGTACCTACCCAGCGGAGTTCCAACCCAGGACCTTCTGGTTACAAGGCGAGCTCGTAGACCATTAAGCCACTGGGACCCGATCCAATGACCAGCCCATGAATTCTAACTTCTGCCAATTCACGACATAGCGCGACCACTAGCCAATGTCTTCGGCGAGTATTTGTCATCACACTCGAACGCCGGTGGATGCGTACTGATGAAGAGTTCCAAACTAGGCTAACGAAACAGCTGTCCAGTACTCCCGGCTGGTTTTCCAATGGTTCTCTAACCAATGTCAGCTCATGATGAAATCCTGTAACCTATCAAATCAAATCCATATAAACCAACACTTGAAGTATAGCGTACTCAGTTTTAAGCTCCTAAACTTCGCCTAGCTAGTAGTAAGCGCGATAAAGAGTAAAGTTTAGGTGTGTGTGGCTAACCAACCTCACCCCGTGTAGGAAAGAACACTGCCAATACTGAGACTTCAAGACTCAAACTTGAGGTCTTATGTTCCACTGGGAATATATTTCGCTTAAAAGTAAACGACGTTTACCTAGGCTACTCACATATATTTGAATCAATATGTGTCCAAATACACTACTTTGCTCACACAATCCATGGCGATTACAGTCAGCCTATTACTTCTTATACAGAGTGTGTAGAAACGCAATATTTATAAGGAATAAGTCTATCTAATTGTATCTGCACACGTGGTTGATTATACCACATCGGTGACTATCAGTTCAGATCTTATTTTCACAGTCAAAAGAAAAATCAATTTATTATTAGCTTTGCTAATGTCGCCTTAATTCTCTACTGCGTATATATAAATGGTCAAATCAATAATCGATTTACACAACAACAACAAAAAAAATATTACTTTTGGATTTGTTTATTGTTGAGCCATTTTATGTGCACATTTATTATTTAATGTGTAGTGAGAGTAGACAATAAATGCATCACATTTGTATATGTATATAGTATAGCACATATGAATCACAGGCGATTGGTGTGTTTTTGTCATGCACACACGTCTTGAAGGTTGAATGTGTATGCAAATAGATTCATTGAGTTGGGTAAGTAAGTGGGTGGATGCATGGATGAGTTGAGTTAAGTGGCTGTTTAGGCCATAGGCTTATATGCATACTTTTAATAGAGTGTGTATACGTGTGTGCAATTATCTTGATCTTTTGCAATGCATTCACGCACACACACACACACACACACACACGAACACATACATAAATATACAACACAGATATTGTTGCTTTTCATGTTCGTTTGTTTTTTTCTAGAGTACCTATTTTCACTCTTTACACATTAAAAAAAGAAATTAGTGTGATAATTTAATCTCATGTGTATTAAGCATTTCTGTCATCATTGTTGGTTGCTGTTGTCATTATTATTATTATTATTTGGTTTTGATATTATACTTTCGTTTCAGTATTGATACCATAATCAATATCTTTTTTTTAAATAGAAAAAATCAATGCAAACGATCAATCAATAAGATGTTACTTTTCTTATTTTTGATAATTTGCTTTTACTGAAATGCGATCGATTTTCAATAGATGTAGAACTCATCTTCACCCTCCGACAGATTCTAGAACATAGGGATTCCTACCGGCGTCCAACAGTCATTATATTTCTTGACCTAAAGGCGGAATTCGACTCTGTCGACCGAGAAGTTCTCTGGAGATGCTTGGCTGTAAAGGGAATGCCGAGAAAATACATTGCACTGATTAAGGCACTCTATTCGTACTCATACAGCCAGGTGAGGGCTTACGGTGAGTTGTCATCTGAACTGGTGACGACTAGTGGTGTCCGTCAAGGATGCATATTATCCCCATTTCTATTCAATTTCATCATAGATGTGTTAATGGACTTAACCCTAAGTGACTTCAGCGACTCAGGGATTGACTTGCTACCAGGGAATAATCTCGTTGACTTGGAATATGCAGACGATATAGTCCTTCTAGGCGAGGACGCTGACAAAATGCAGAGTCTTCTAAACACCTTGAGCTGCAATCTACGAATGTTTGGGATGCGATTCGCTCCAGCCAAATGCAAGATGTTGTTACAGGACTGGACTACACTGACTCCTAGTTTAGAAATAGGGAGTGAATTGGTAGAGCACGTTGACCGCTTCACTTTTTTGGGAAGTACCATCAGTCAACGCCAGCCGGTTGATCGCAGGCGTAGACGTGATATCCGGCTAGTTGTCGAGCAAAGGGTGTGTGTACTGCTCAGCATTCCTCTCCGTCCTCCTTTGTGGCTGGCTGTGAGACCTGGCCATTAAGAGTGGAAGACATGAAAAGGGCGGCTAGCTGTCTTCGACGATAGGTGCCTGCGTTCTATCTCCCGTGTTAAGTGGCATAATAAGGTGAGCAATATTGAGGTTAGGCGTCGAGTTCTAGGTAAGCAGGGGAAATCAATCGACTAAGTTGTGAAATTATATCGGTTGAGATGGTTAGGACATGTGTTACGTATGCCTAGTCATCACCTTCCTCGATCGACGGGCAATGTTAGCTGACAATGGATTAATCAGATAGGAAAAGAGCCA
This sequence comes from Trichobilharzia regenti, assembly GCA_944472135.2. Lineage (NCBI taxonomy): Eukaryota > Metazoa > Platyhelminthes > Trematoda > Strigeidida > Schistosomatidae > Trichobilharzia > Trichobilharzia regenti. The sequence goes on from OX235265.1 coordinate 32,439,900, forward strand.
GTGGTAGTCAAACAAAAACATGGCTTTTTCAATCAATGAAATCCACAACAGTTAGTTTAAGCTAACCAGCCATGTAGGAAGGTGTAGACTTTCTGACTGGTTAGAGTCCTTGGGATGGTAAAAACCGATGAAGGTTGGAGATGATTGTTGATATCGCTCAAAATCGTTCTCAAGGGCTGGTGCAGATGTATCCACTCCTTGTCACATAATATCCAATAAAATTCTATTGTTCTTGCATATTAATGTTCTTCTTTGCCTCTCTCTGTTTTTCTTTTCTTTTTAATTTTTTCTTTGGTTTTGTGTGCTGAATGAAGTGTGGCGACTCCAACTGCTGCACATCGGTGCAAAGTTCTGCATTGCAACCAGTCAGTCAGTTTGAATTTCTGTCAATTATTGCTTCGTTTGCGCTCTATGGTAGAATATTCTCCAATCTCGGCTGATTCACTCCTTGAAATTCGCCTAGTTTCCTAATCAACTGTAAACATGGAAGTATGCATATGAGGGGCTAGCGAAACAACCGCTACTCAAACTTTAAATCTACTTAGAGCTCTATATTCCACTCGAAAAGTGAGGAGAACAAAATTACTGTCAAATTGGATATCTCAAGGAAATGAAGCCAATTATTATGTAACTATACATCCCTATCCCCGTCTGCCTCTTAACTATGAGATTAAGAAGGCTGAATTTAAGCAAAACCGTTAATTTCTCTCTTAATTCTACTCTTCACATTCTGATTTAAGTAGTATATATATAATTTCTTCTCTTGACCTTTCTTTTTGTAGCTGGACTATTTTCAGTACATCATTCGGGGAGTTTCGAAGAAGAAATACTCAGCGTTGTCTTAACAATTATTGAAGATATTAGTCAACAATCGAATTTAGTAGAGAAACGTAAACAAGATCTGATATGTCTCATTCTCCCTGGACTAGCACGTTTAGCTGTTTGTTCAAACACGAAACCTGAAGTACGCTCAATATGCGTGAAGGTAAATGAACTTTTTATTTGCTATATATATATATATATATATGTTTAAGATTTAAGTATCACTGTCACATGGTGGTATGTTTATTATTATCACTCTTATTAATTCCTTGAGTTCCGAGTGAAATATAGAGGTGCACCTGCACATCTCAATTTCGTCCTGTTCTCCGAAGTCGTTTTTAGATAGCTGCACTATTGTCCACTAGTTTTCATTCCCTCTTCAGACGATCTCCTCCATGTCACCCTTGAACCCCAGCCCAACTCATCGTCTCCCACTTGAGAGCTTAGTGTGTAATATTACTCATCGGTTCTCTCAATTTGTATCTGATTTATCTCAATTCTCTCCTGCATGTTTGTTCATCTATAGTCTCCCGGTTGGTTTGTTGCCAGATTTCCTCCTGTCGCTGTTCATTTCCTTTTGAGCATCTGATCTTGAGTATGGAGCGAACGCAGCTGTTGATCAAAGTTTGTATCAGCCTGTTTTGAATGCCTTTGGTAGCACACACACACACACACACACCAAGTCTGTGAAGCATAAAGGAGAAGGGAGTTGGCATTAGCGTTCAAAATCCGAGTTTTGTTCATTATGCTGAGTGTAGCCGATTACCACACTGATTTATAAAATTAATGAGGTTATGTCTTGCTATTCTGATGTCCTTATCTATGCCCCTTGTAGTACAAACGATACTACCTAGGTGATAGCATAATAATATAAATTAATTGAATGCTCGTTAGAGTTCAGTCATCTGGGACAGATACAAGTAATGCGAAACTGTATATTTATTCAAATGAATCTTCAGATTTTCATAGTTCTCGGTTGTAAGTTACTTCGTTTCATGAATTTTATTTCAAAATCGTGTAAATCCTATTTATGAACTGAAGGTGTGTGTGAATTTTCCACCATTCAGCTGTCACGATTCATTTCCACTCATGTCTTTTCTTTCAATTCCCGTTAATAGGTATTGTAAAACTTACATTCTAAGGAATTCTTAACAATTGGAGGACTCCTTAGGGTACATTAGATTATGAATCGTGCCACTCTTAAAAAGCACAGTGTCTGTGTTTCAAGTTTGATCACCAACTAATATCAGTTAAAGGATCATTGCAAATCAGGGAGTACTGGACAGCTGTTTTGTCCTCGTTTAGGACTCTTCATAAGTAGGCACTCATGATACAACCAGGGATAAACCCAGGACTTACATATTACGAGATGGAGTGATAGACCATTCAACCACTGAGATGGGATCTCGTGGCCCATTAATTCTACCTTGTCATTCTGTGATTTTAGAGCGACCTATAGTCACTGTCATCTTCGAGTATTCGCCCTCTCATCTGACCTTGTGGACCCCAGTGGTGACGGTTTTTCTCTCTATAAGTCGAGGCAACTTCTTCCTGTTGTTGGTTGCTAGTGAGCGTCAGATTAACTTTCAAGGGTTAGTTTGTAGGGATTTGAACTCATGAGCGGTTGGATTCAGGCCCTAGTGGCTGATCGGTCATCGAACTCTTGGTCTTGTAACCTGAAGGTCCTTGATTACATCCCCGGTGGAGTTATGGATGCATACTGATGATGAGTCCCAAATCAGACTCAGACAGCTCTCAAGTACACCCTGGTTCTCTAACTAATATCAATCTGTAATGAACCTTGAGACAAATCAATTCCCTACAAACTTTACACTTGAAAATTGTGTTTGTGGTTAAAATAAGTAGAGACAGTTTAATTCATCGATCCACTATCTTACATAATTCATTTTGTCAAATTAAAGAGTATCAGTGGTAACTGTGGAACCATCAGATGACCTTGAACTATCGATCAGTAATGAGACATATTTTAAGATATTAGTTTACTTTCTCGAGTTATTACTTAGAAAAGAATATTCCCTACCAAGGAGTAATCATTCTTTATATTTTACTTGGTCAAAGTTGCACTGTAAAAGACTGATTAATGAACAAAGAATACTCTTGTAGGTAAACTTTCCATCAGATTCTAGTTGTAAATCCGAAATAATTAAGGATTATTGTTACTAACAGTATAAAGGACTTAAATAAAACTGAATCAGTAATATCAATTGATTACAGTTTGAAAGCATCAGTATTTTGGTTGGACACTAGTGCGTCAGTGGCACAGTGGTTAGGACTCTCACTGACCATGCATACGGTCTGAGTTTCGATCCCCTTATGACGCATACCTGATATCAATGGTTGGCCTGCAGAATTTAGGCTACGGATATCACATGCTGAAAATTCTATACTTGTACCGGAAATACTGTGTGGAATCAAACTATAATAAAAAAAACAAGTGCGACGTTTGTAGTCCTTTCTTTGGTGCAGACTGAATTCTACCAGTCAGGTTTACAATGTGACCACCATTCTAGGTAGCTCTCCATCACGGTACACATTGATTTGATGATATTAGATAGTTGGAAGCAATCGGCCACAGGAAGCCTTGGACCTTGGTTTCGTGCAAGTTGGCACTCACCAGTCAGGAAGGCGTATCTGCAACCTTGAATGAACTCGTATCCCTTCTGAGATTTGAACCCGCATCATCCAGTGAGTCTGCGGTCACAGACGTTATCACTGAGCTATTTGGGCTCGCAACTGGCCTCCTGTAGGACTGCATCAGTATAACACTAAACTGAATATCGAATAAATTAAACAAAGTAATGGAAAATTTACGGATTTATGGGATTCACAGCATAGGTTAGGATAACACTAGTGTCTGGACCTGTTTCTTTTCCACACAGAACTCCGGTCGTTTAAAGTGAATCGTCATAGCCTCTATTGTTTGGAGTATTCCATACCTTCAGGATTTAACCAACTTATTTGCTACTCGATAGATGACAGACAAATATTCTTCAAAGGTTTATTTGAACCAGGTGGTTCAGTATCGAACTTTTGATTGCTTTTTACTACATCTTTATTTCTCCACAATATTGAGTGTTCCCAAGCACGAAAAACTGTCTCTTTTGTTTGGTGTGCCTCAGTAGCAGATTTATCACTCCTGCCCTGTGACACGGCAGCAGGAAGCGCGGTCGTTGTTAATCCGGGCCACGGCCGATCCGGCATGAAATTTTGTGATTTTGTATTGATCATGATGTTGGATTGGGTAGCTGCTTTTTGTTTAACCGCTATCCAAACAACCTGCCTGGCATGGTAGGACCTCAAGAGACATACGTCTCAGCCAGTATAGCTTGAATAGATCATTGCGGTGTTCAAGCCCGACCACCACGTCAAGGTAGCAGCTTTCGGTCGGGCACGAAAAACTAAACTCCCCGAGTAACAGCCGTGTTGTAATCTATTAAATTTGGTGTTATTTTCAAGCAAATTATCACTTACTGGTGATCACAGACTGTAATCTATTGATATTGAGGGATTTAATGTTATTCAAATCTCTAGCGTTGTTAATTATAATTCTTTCATTATTATGGTCATATAAATATAGGGCTTGATGAAGCGGTTATAGAAAAAAACTATGTTCTTTAATGACCAATCAGTCTTTTGTAATTTTTAATGGGCGTCTTTAATCAACTAAAAGTTGTACTTGTTCAAGTTCACCAGCCAGCCAACTGATTGATTTTGAGTTGATATTCTTTTAACTTTATTATGATTATGCGTGTTGACGTGGTAGGAGAAATCACCTGACTAATTTTTTACCAACCCTGTTTTTTATTTGTCTGTTTATCATATTGTCTAAAAGAAAGTTTACTTCTCTCTCCCCCCCTCACCTCCCGTCTTTCCCTGTTTATCTCTGTCTTTTCCCTAAAAATTCTACATCTCGTTTGTTTCTATCTTACTTCCGAGTAAATATTTTTTGGTGATTTTAGCCATACTGATTGACTCATTGACTGACTTTGTATAAGTCTCTTACGTTCGTGATTGTTACTTTTGTTGTTAAGATTTCCTCTATGTGGACTAGACTTTTGGTATCTTATGCAGTGATTTTTAAGAATTTCATCACCCACCTTTTTCTTTTATTTTGTCTATGAGTCATATATAACCGTAGAAATAATAATTTTCACTGCTTGGACTACACCCATGATATATATAATTAGCGCTCTCTTGCTGCTACTGTTGAAGAAACAGCAGTGAATCCTGTTTTCCACATTATTCTTTCAGTTTATGCTTTGTTTGTTTCCTCAATGGTATTTTATGCTTTCGTGTGCATGAATCAGTATTTTTAATGTATGTGATGTAATTTTCACAATTAAAACGGATGGATTGGATGGTTGGAGGCATTTTGCAGGCGACCTTGGACCTAGGTTTCGTACTAGTTGACACTCACCAGTCAGCAAAGCGTATATCTGCAACCTAGAGGGACCTCTTGTCCTTCTGAGATTCGAACTCGCGTCACGCAGTGCTGCAGTCAGAGACGTTACCACTGAGCTATTAGGGCTCGCAATTGACCTCGAATCTCAGGAGGGATATGAATTCCTTCAAGGTCGCAGATACGCCTTGCCGACTGATGAGTGCCAACTGGCGCGAAACTTAGGTCTAATGCTTCCTGTCTATTGCCTTCAATCATCTAATACTAAAAATTCGAAGTGCACTGTAATGGTGGGCTACTCAGAATGGTGACCACATACCAAAGTTGAATGATATAATTTTGTCTAGACTAGACACATTACACTAGCTGCTAACCAGTGTTCACTCAGATTAAAATAGATGTATTTGTTTGGTTGTTAAGGGGAGTTCTTGGAAAGCAAGTAGAAATTTATGTATAATGCATTTTGTATACACAGACGTACATGGACTAGGGAGCTAAGGAATTGAGTTATGTTTATCCTGTCATAGAATAATTGTCTTGGTTACGATACACAGTGGATGTTCTGAGGCTAATTTGTTGTACATAATCACATTGAAGTGTGGTCATAGCTTCTGGACTTCGTTAATGTTGTCACATTACTTCCTAACCTTTGATTTTATTGGGTAGCAATATTTTCCATATCTCTGCTATTGATATTGAGTCAATCCTTTATGCACATGTTAGGTGTGAATTCAGCGATCAACCCCTTCTTCCACCTAACTATATTTCTCTTAGAACTGTAAGTCACTCCCACCCTATTGTGTTGTTGTGTGTTAACTCATGTATAACCATGGCTGAGTTTTTCCCGAAGCTGTTCGTTATCATGGAATCAGTCATTCTACACTTAGCTAAATTCTTGTGTTCTGATAACCCAACCACCCCTGATCTATTTGTGTGACCAATGTAGTTGACGTCACAGTCATTGCAAGGTATTTTATAGATTACATTACTTTGTCTAATTGCGTCAGTAGGCTTCTCTAGCGTACCGAGCTTGCTCCTAAGTGAGTTTGTAGACGTAAATGCCACCCTAATTTCTGCCTTATTAAGAATCTTACGTGAGGTTTCAGATGTCCCCTCCTTATACAGGAAAACTGTAGATGCCTTAAATTCATTCGTATCTATGTTATGGTCATTAGCTTCAATAATATTTTTCTCTTAGTGTGAGTTTTTCTAATCTCCCTGATGCATTTTATGGGATAGTTATTTAGCATCAACGTTTCGTTCCACTATTTAAGTTTTCTGATGTTCTACTTCGAGTTATCGTTCGATTTGTTAGATACTTAACTAAGCCTGCTCCTCTTATGGATAACGGATGAGATGACTTAAAGTCTAAATACCTATTAGAATGAGTTGGCTTCTTATAATTGCTAGTGCCTTATTTACCTTCGTCTGTTCCTTTTGTTTTACAATCTAACAGCTGATTCTCCTTGTTCACTATCTGACTGGAAATTTAAATTTAATTCTTTGAGTTTATGTGAGAAAAACACAAGAGATATGTTCTGTTTTTAACATACTGAAAATATTATCCACACATCTCCACCATACTTTTGCTACAAACTTACTCAGAGACAAGCTCTTTAGGATAAATGACTCTATTGACCTAATTAGAGAAAGTGATGTAATCTACAAAATACCTTGCAATGACTGTAAGGTCAACTACATTAGTCATACTAGTAAATTGGGGTCAGTCAGAATATAAGAATTTAGCTGAGTATAGAATAATTGACCTTAGTAAGATGATTATGACATCGAGAGTGAAAGACATGAAAAGACCGGTTAGCTGTCTTTGATCATAGGTGCCTGCATTATGTCTCCCGTGTGAAGTGGTGTAATAGGCTTAGCAATACTGAGGTGGGGCATCGGTCGAGTGCTAGGTAAAGAGGAGAAATCAATAGATGAGGCTGTGCAGCTACACCACCGATTGAGATGGTTAGGACATGTGTTACGCATGCCTAACCATCGCCTCTCTTGACCGACGGGCAATGTTAGCTGACTGATATAAAATTGATCAGGTTCGAAAAGAGCCAGTGGTGGGCAAAACAAAACATGGCTTCATCACTCAGTGAAATCCACAACAGTTAGTTTAAGTCAATCAGTCACATAGGAAGGTGTAGACTTCCTGACTAGTTGGGGTTCTCGGGACGGTAAACACCAATGATTGGAAACAGTTGGTGATATGGCTCAAAATCGTTCTCAATTGCTGGAGCAGGTGCAACCACTCCTTGTGACTTGTAATATCCAATAAAACTATATTGTTCTTTTACCTCACATCTCTCTTTACTGTCTCTGTTTTGCGTTTCATTTTACTTCCTCCTTCTTCTCTGGCCTTGTGTACTGAGTGAAATGTGGCGACTTGAACTGCTGTACATCGGTGCAAAGTTCTTTGTTGAAAGTAGTCAGTCAGTCAGTCAGAGCAGAGGGAGGAAGTAAAACCAGTTTAACTGGTTAAATAACTCCTGTATATATGATATATATATATATATATATATATATATATATATATATATATATATATATGATCCAGCTCATGAAAAGGATGCCAACAAATACCTAATCTAATGAGGGTTTGCAACCTTCCTGGATGAACAAGGTTAGCTCACATAGGCTTTGCGGGTGTTCAAACCAAAAGTCAGTTTTTGAAGCCTTCGGTAGTTGGCTTGAGCCATCCACATAGGGAGATGTAGGCTGTCTGGTTTGAGAAGTCGGTGGCGAAAAACCAATGGCTAGAGACTATTGGTGATGCAACTCAAAATTGTTCTTAATATCACAGTTGCACTCACTCTTTGTTACATTTAATATCCATTAAACCTTTTAATTTCTCTATTTTACTATTCTTCCACCCCACCCCACTCACTCCTTCCTTACATTTCTGCTTCTTATGGTTCTTTTGAATTTCTTATTCCTCTCTTTTTTCTACCTTTATGAGCTACATGGAATATGGTAACTTGAATTGATGTACATCTGTGCAAAGTTCCATGTTGAAACTTATTCAGTCAGCCATTTCTCACTATGCATCTGTATAATCTCCATCATAGTATTCAAGTTGTATTCCTTTTTGCCTTAAAAGTAAAGTGGTTGTTAGTTTAATTTGTTCATAACAGCAAAATAAGATTATGTAATTATAACTGTAAAGTATTCTACTTCACATTCCTTGTTAAAACTTCATGTGATACACGTGAACCAATGGTTGGTGTTGTTTTATTTTCTGTACATCAACAATTAGAAAGATTTTACCCTTTCTTCCAACTCTTCTTTCTTAATAATATTACAATGTTAATGTAGTAACATTTGGGACTGTGAGAATGAAATTACTGATTTGCGTAGAAACTTTTTATTGTGTTCTGGTTTATTTATGTTTGCGTAAATGCATAGCTCTTTGAATCGATTGTATCTATCTTTTTTTTTGTAGACTGCTTGAAAACATTGATTGATTATTATTATTGATTTTTAACAATGTTTTGTTTTCTTTGTATTTTTACTTCTTCTTCTTCTTCTTCTTGACTTATCACTAAGCATTATTTTTAGTCCCTTGGATTGTAAGTACAATATAGGGCTTCACCTGCCCATCTCTATTTAATCATGTTCTATGCAGTCCCCCTAGATGGCTTCACGATTATCGATAAACTCACATTTCCCTGTCACACAATCTCCTCCATGTCATCCTTGGATCCCAGTCCAACTTGTCGTTCCCAACTCGGTTTCCACCAGAGGGTTGGTCTGGAGAAAGACACCACTTAATACTGTCTTCAACATGTGTCCTTGCCATCTCCATTTCTTTCTTCGGAATTTTTAGATGATGAGTAGTCGGTTATTTTATTGACAGAATCCCTTGTTGTTTTTCCTTTTTGGTGGGTCATCTGATCTTCACTATGAAGTAGGAGAAGGCACCTGCTGATGAAAGTGTGCAGTAGCTTGTTGAAAGTGCTTTTCATGACGCAATCGCCAAGTCTTTGAACTATACAGAATCACTGACTTGACATTAGTGTTGAAGATTCAGATCTTACTGCTTATCTGATTGCAGTAGACTAATATACTGCTTTCCGATTAAGGAAGGTCTGTCTTGCTTTCCTGAACATGAGTGACCCCGGACATCGACATCTGTGCCGCCTGTAGTTGAAGCGACGCAGTCTAGATACGTAATATTGGTGACTTCCTTTAGATTTCTCTTGCTAATGGTAATTGGTGTTTGTTCTTGTTGGTTAGGTATCTTCATCACCTTTACCTTCTCTATGTTCACTTGCAGTGCTATCTTCACTTCCTAAGTGTTCTGATAACTTGGTTGTCGTTTATAGATCTTTGAGCTTGTATGACACTAGACGTAAATCGTCCGCGAGTTTCAAATCTTTTAAAGTCTTCTTGTTGTTGTCTTTTGTCTCCAGACGACTTGGCGCATGCATGGTCTAGTCCATCACAAACAGGAATATGATTGGTAATAGTAGGCAGCCTTGTCTTATATATATATATATATATATATAAAGTTCCTTGTTATGAAAAATACAAGTGAAATAGGTAATGACATGTTTTATGCAACTTGTTTTTATAGTTAAGATAAATTTATATCCATTTTCTATGACAGTTTGAGCTTAATTACAAACTTGTTGATGGGTAAGAAAGCTGAGGCAGTAAGTTAAATACACTAGTAATTAGCGCTTATCGTCTTAAATTGTGTCAATCCGGAAATCTTCGTCACTCAGCCACCATCAACAACAAAATTCGGATTTTCAATACAAACGTAAAGTCAGTCAGCTCTTCTATACGGATCAGAAACTTGGCGAGTCACAAAGAATATTTCCAAAAGGCTGCAGACCTTTATTAACAACTGTCTTCGCTCTATACTGAAGATCAGATGGCCGGGCCGGAAAGAATCACCAACAAGGAATTATGGGAACAAACAATGCAAGAACCAATCGCCCAACAAATATGCAGGAGAAAGTGGAGATGGATCGGACACTCGCTGAGGAGACCGCTGGGTGACATCGCGCGTCAAGCCCTCGAGTGGAAACCGAAAAGGAAGCGGCGAGTGGGACGTCAGTGCAAGGGTGACATGGAGGAGATTGTGTGAAGAGGAGTTGAAAGAATATGGACTAACATGGATGCAGGCGAAAAGTACAGCAGAAGACAGAAGCAAATGGAGACGTGTAGTTGAAGCCCTATGTTCCACTAGGAACCCAAGGGAGCAATAATAATAATAAGCTAGATTATTAATGACATCAACTATAAACGAGTGGATGGTTCATCTACTGCTTAGTTAGAATGCTTAATTTCTCGCTTTGTGTAGTTTTCATCTCCACACACGAGTCAATGATATATACTGAAAATCAGTTTTCTTATTCAAATCAATTGATTAGCTTGCTTAATGAACATTAACCTTTCACTTTTTCTGTCAAAAAATAAATAAATCGTTTATTTCTTGTCACTTGGCTTAGTGACCCCACATTCAACGCTTAATCGATAGACTATATATGTATGAGTATGAAAACCTAAGACAGCGTCACTCAATAAACAAGGTGGTGGCCTTAATTTCGCAATCACAAGCTTTGTAGGTTCTTTAGCGACACTTTCTTCTTTTCCGGCCTTTTTATAGTACTTAATAGTACATAAATCAGGAATATCTTTATTAAGTCATTTCTGAAAACAAACTTAGCGGCATTCAAACCAAAACATGGCACCAGTCAATGAAATCCACAACAGTTAGTTTAAGCTGGCTACGTAGGAAGGTGTAGACTTCCTGGTTAGGGTCCTCGAGACGTTGAAAACCAATGAAGACTGGAGACATTTGATGATATGGCTCTAAATCGTTCTCAATGGCTGGAGCAGATGCATCCACTCCCTGTGACTTATGATTTCCAATGAAACTATATCGTTCTTGGTTATTACTCTTCCTTTGTCTCACACCTCTGTTTACTGTCTCTATTGTGCATTTCTTCTACTTTGTTCACTTGCTTTGTGTGCATCATGGAGTGTGCCGACTTGGACTGTCGCACATCGGTGCAAAGTTCTGTGTCGAAAACAGGCAGACAGAGTCTGAAAACAAAACACGTAGTTCGGTGAGGGAGGCTGTTTTTGGTGAAATCATTTTCTTTAGATATACAATCGCATTTATGTACATTTTTGTCATGGAAGAAGGTAGTAACAAAAGTGATTTTGTTTTTATTCCTTCAGGTTCCCCAGTGGAACATAGGGCTTCAAGCTACAGGCATGAAGTTTCCGTAGCAGTGATGTTTATTTTTACAGGATGGGATTGCTAGCCTCATGCCCAACCTTCCCTCTTTACCAGTCTTACTACTGGCTTAGCGAGATAAAGGACTGCGTCAACTGGGGATCGAACCCCGATCACATGCGTGGTTGGCGAGCATTTTACCGCTGTGCCACCGACGCACCACAAAAGTAATGAGTTGTTGCAATCATAGTTATTAATATCAGTCAATGCATAAAAGTACGAATTCAATAAGTGTATTAGAGTTACATAATCAGATGAATAATTTAATGAATGAGTTGTAATCAGGATGTACATAGAAACTAAGGGAAATGTGGAAATATGGAAGAGTTCTAAATAAATACAAGAGTTATAAAGAGTTAGAAAAAAAAATAAACAAACTAAAAAGAAATCGCGTCGGCGGCACAGTGGTTAGGACGCTCGCCAACCATGCACATGGTCCGGAGTTCTACCCCAGGCCAACACACTCCTTTACCTCACTAAGCCAGTAATAAAAAAGTTGGTAAAGAGGAAAGGTTGGGCATGAGGCTAGCAGCTTCATCCTGTAAAAGTAAATACTGCCTGTAGCTTGAAGCCTTATGTTCCACTGGAAACGTGAAGGAATAAAAAAAAAGAAATTAATGAAAATCAACACGGTTGCTAACATGAGAGTAGAGGTGGCTGAATAATTCTCATTTGTATATGTAGTTCCTGTGTCTTTAACTGAATGACTAAAGATTCAGCATTGCAAAGGAGACGAAACATTTTAACTTTATTACGCTGCTCCTCACTTCGTAGAAGGAGATGTTTGTCTAGATGAAATGGTCAGTTTTGACAAGATGTTTGATTATCGCACTCCCAATAGGGACACGCTATTGCATTCTTGCAATCATGCAGGATAGTTTACTTGAACCTTTTTAGACAGGATACGCGTCGAACAACCAAAAGAACATGTGAATTTATATATGCACATAGAAGTGGTCAGATGCGAGACCTTGTTCTTTAGGCTTCTGCAGACCAATAGACGATTGGAGAACACTACTCTTAACGTTGTTGAGAAGAATGCTTCTCTCAAAGACGATGAAATCCTTCTCTAAAGGATATCGCAAGTTAAGACTCCGTTGAAATCCAGGTTCATGTAAAATTTCTATTTTGGAACAAAAGTAATGTTTCATACCTCTGAATTTTCTGTTAACAGCTTCTCTTTCGCGTGAAATCACAGAAGTTTTAGGGATTGATATTAAGTCATTGACGGCAACAAACATATTGGTATATTAGACCTTCCGTAGCCATGTCAAACTCCCAGAAAAAGCCTAAACTACCTAAACGGTTTAACCGTTACGTAGTATTCAGAATGCATCATGTTATTATTCTTTGAGAGGTACTCTTATTTTTTTATCCTCTACAGTCTTCTCTTGCTTTGTGTACTTCAAGACCCGTGGGTCTTTCCCTCAAACTCTAGTTCGTCTAAGTTTTTCATTTCATTTCCCAAAAACAGTTAAGCAATTCCATGAACTCATATACAATAAGTCGAATGTATTATGGAATACACGTGTGTGGAATTATCTGTTGTATTCCGACATTTTACATATCCTTATAAACTTTATTCATTGATTTGAAAACAAACAAACATTTCATTGTACTTGTGACTGAATACCGTTCATGTGCTAGTTTTTGTTTTTGTTTGGTTATGCATATATTTGTATCATCTGAATTTCGGTCTTCTCTTTCTTTTTATTTTTGTTTTATGGAACCTTATTTCGGCCTATTATATTCTCATGACGAATTTAAATAGCCGTTTCTCGTCTTTTTGTACCATAGTTTTCTTCTTTTTTCTCACCCTTTTGTAAGACTGGGTTTCTGTCATATTTAAGAAAAAAAACAATTCATTTGATCAACTTATCCAGTCTGAGAAGGACTTTTCCTGACTGTGGTGTTCATCTGTATTTCCAGGTGACCGTTGTTTCCTCCAAGGATATAATTTATTCGTTTTGTTTATTGTAGTTGGATGAAATAGTCTTGATGAAGTATTTTTCTGAGACACCATTCTTATTAGCTGTTGTAACAGATATGCCCGATGTTTTGCATGGTATTTTTGCTGCTTAACTCCAATCCTGATACTACCAACCGATGTCACATTGCTTACTACCAGTAGTAATTCATGATTTAGTAGATCTTTGTGCTCAATTCTTGCAGATGATATTGCATTTACATTCAAGTTTATCTTAGTTAATTCAGCATTTCACATTCCAGAGTCGTAGTCGATCTCATACGAAGTCCTGGTATGATTTCCTTCGGCGCCTCTCCTTTACTAGATTTGTACCATGACGGAGAATAGATTCAGTAGGTTTCATCTGCATAAAAGAGTGCAAGAAGTCTGCTCTACTTAGTTAAGAAGATTTTAACGCGGATCTATTGTTAGTGGCACAAGTAAACATCTTGTGAATATTGATCCTTTCATAATAATAATTTAATAATTTTTCCTTCACGTTCCCAGTGGAACATAGGGCTCCAAGCTAGTGGCCTGAAGTTTTTGTAGCAGTGTTTAATTTTTACAGGATGGGGTTGCTAGCCTCATGCCCAACCTTTCCTCTTTACCAGCATTATTTCTGGCTCAGTGAGGTAAAGGAGTCTGTCTGTCTGTCTGTTTTCGACATAGAACTTTGCACAAATGTGCGGAAGTTCAAGTCGCCACATTCCGTGTAGCACGCGAAGCAAGAGAAGAAAGTACAAGAAAAGCATAATAGAAACAGTGAGCAGAGGTGTGAGACAAAGGAGTAATAAAGAAATACAAAACAGTTTCATTGAAGATCATAAGTCACAGGGAGTGGATGCATCTGCGCCACTGAGAACGATTTTGAGCCATGTCACCAATTGTTTCCAACCATAGATTTTTACCGTCCCGAGGACCCCAGCCTGGAAGTCTACACCTTCCTACGTGGCTTAGACCAACTGTTGTGGATTTCATTGACTGATGCCAAGTTTTTGTTTGACCGCCGCTAGCTTTTTTCCAGCCTGACCCTATATCCGCTAACATTGCTCGTCGAGGGAGGCGATGGCTTGGCATACGTAACACATGTCCTAACCATCTCAGTCTTTGTAGCTTCACGACTTCGTCGATTGATTTCCCCTGTTTACCTAGAACTCTACGCCTAACCTCCATGTTGCTCACCTTATTATGCCACTTTACACGGGAAATAGAACGCAGGCACCTATGATCAAAGACAGCTAGTCTTTTCATGTCTTCCACTCTCAGTGGCCAGGTCTCACAACCATAAAGGAGGACGGAGCGGACTGATGAGCAGTACACCCGCCCTTTGGTCGATAGTCGAACATCTCGTCTACGCCAGAGTCGGCGTAAACTAACAAATGCGAAACGAGCCCCTTGTATTCGTGCTGAGATTTCGTCAGAGATCAGCCCGTTGGGGCTGATGGTACTTCCCAAATAAGTGAAGCGGTCAACGTGCTCTACCACTTCACTTCCTATTTTTAAACTAGGCGTCGATGTAGTCCAGTCCTGTAACATCATCTTGCATTTGGCGGGAGCGAATCGCATGCCAAACATTCGTAGATTGCGGCTCAAGGTGTTTAGAAGACTCTGCATTTCGTCAGCGTCTTCGCCTAGAAGGACTATATCGTCTGCATATTCCAAGTCAACGAGATTATTCCCGGTAGCAAGTCAATCCCTGAGTCGCTGAAGTCACCTAGGGTTAAGTCCATTAACACATCTATGATGAAGTTGAATAGAAAAGGAGATAATGGGCATCCTTGACGGACACCACTGGTCGTCATCAGTTCAGATGACAGCTCGCCGTAAGCCCTCACCTGGCTGTATGAGTACGAATAGAGTGCCTTAATCAGTGCAATATATTTTCTTGGAATTCCCTTTACAGCCAAGCATCTCCAGAGAACTTCCCGATCGACAGAGTCGAATGCTGCCTTTAGGTCAAGAAATATAATGACTGTTGGACGCCGGTAGGAATGCCTATGTTCTAGAATCTGTCGGAGGGTGAAGATATGATCAATACACCCTCTTCCTGGTCTAAAGCCTGCCTGGCTCTCTCGTGTTTGTGCTTCCCGAGCACCACTCAGTCTACGCATGATTATTGAGCCTAAGACTTTAGATACTATATTAGTCAAGCTAATCCCTCTGTGATTATCACAGGAAGACTTGTCTCCCTTCTTGTATATGGGGATAATCAGTGACTTACACCAACCCGATGGGACTTCTTCTGATTCCCAGACGCTGCCTAGTACCTCAGTTAATCCGGACAGTAAGCTGTCTCCACCGTACTTAAATACCTCTGGAGTCATTCCATCAGGTCCCGCTGCTTTGCCTAGTTTCAGATTGGTGACAGCTTTAGTAACCTCAGTTAGTGACGGAGGACCTGTATCTATATCCCATTCAGGGAGGTGTTGGATGCTCGGAAGGTTGAGCGTGGCTGTGGGCAAATTAAACTGCTCCTCATAATGCTCTTTCCAACGATCCAGTCGTCTATCCTGTGAGCTAATTATAGTGCCATTTTTTTCCGAGATTGTCTCACTAATGATTTGTCTTCTCCCACCCGTTTCCCTGATGAGTCCAAAGAGTTGCCTGGTGTTGCCTATCCTCAAAGCTTTCTCCATCTCTTTGGCTTTTGTCGCCCACCACTGTTCACGGTCCTTGCGGAGACTTTTCGTAAGTTTCCTCTTGTGCAGCTTTCGCTCCTCATTGAATTCGGAGCTCGCCGGAATAAGTCTTCTAGCATCTATCAGTTCGGATGAGGCGGTGGAGATCCAGTGGTTTTTACTCACCTTTGGGTTTACCTTATTCACAGCTTTTACAGCTGTATCTATGGCTGCCTGGATATTTTTCCAAGCTTCTTCAGGGTGAGCACAGCTGTCGAACACAGATATGTGTTTAGCTAGTTCTTCCTGAAATACGGATTTAGTTTCCTGATCGAGCTGGGGACGTGATGGTTTTACCGCCAGCTGTTTCCTACGTCCGTTCAGTCGTAAGCACACCCGAGCGCGGACCAGTGCATGGTCGGTATCTACGCACGTGTTCCAGAAGGAGCGACAATCTCCTACCGACCCACGCCAACGATAGCTTATTGCTATGTGGTCTATTTGTGTCCAGCGTTGGTTTGATGAAGGGGGTCTCCAAGTCAAACAGTGTCTCTCCTTGTGTTTGAAGTTAGTGCTTACAAGAAACAAATGATTATCAGAGCAGAACTGTAGGAGACGGTCACCGTTGTCGGTTCGCTGGCACGGAACTCCATAGGTGCCACCGACATCCTTCTCAGATTGACACAATTTCCCTACTTGAGCGTTAAAGTCACCAGCTAGAACGACTATGTCTGAGCGTTTAGCCTTTCCACCAAACTAGACAGCTTTTGGTAGAACTCATCCTTCGTTTCATCTGAACTGCAGTCAGTGGGGGCGTAGGCGGAGATTACGAAAAGGCATCGGCGAGTAGTGCAGTCCTTCCTCCTTCTTACTGATCCGTTCAGGCGGACAGCACACATTCGGCTATCTACCGGGATCCAGTCAAGCAATGTCTTTTCTGCCCTAGTACTCAAAGCTATCCCTACGCCAGCTAATCCTCGTGAACTAGCTGTGGCATCTCCTGACACCCTCAGGGTGAATTTTGCAGATTCAACCTGTTGGCCAGGTGGGGTTAGGTGAATAACCACACTTGGGTCTTGTATGCGTGTTTCTGAAACACAGCATACATCAATGGCTCGTGATGCCAGGGTCTTGGCTAGTGATGCTTGTTGTCCTATTTGGCAAAGTGTCCTAACATTAAGAGCTCCTATATGAAATTGGTGGCGCGGCTTTAAGAGGCTGTCGGTGGTGGTTTTTTGGCTTCCATCGTTTTTAGTGGACGCAGAGTGGAGAGGAAGTGGAGAGCTATCAAGTCGAGGAGTTGCATCAGTGGAAGGAAGGCAAGATGATAGAGATGAAGATGAAGACAAAGATGAGTGAGTAATAGAGAGGTTTCGTGTGCATTTCGGATTGTGAGGGCGATTGTTACTTCCCGGCTGCCCACACCGTGGAAGTTGGTTGCGTGACCGCAGAGCCCAGGGGACAACTGCTTGAGGCCGGTCACACGCGGCCTGTTTTTGTTTGTTCTTTTTGTTTGGTGTGTCTCAGTAGCAGATTTATCACTCCCGCCCTGTGACACGGCAGCAGGAAGCGCGGTCGTTGTTAATCCGGGCCACGGCCGATCCGGCATGAAATTTTGTAATTTTGTATTGGACATGATGTTGGATTGGGTAGCTGCTTTTTGTTTAACCGCTATCCAAACAACCTGCCTGGCATGGTAGAACCTCAAGAGACATAAGTCTCAGCCAGTATAGCTTGATTAGGTCATTGCGGTGTTCAAGCCCGACCACCACGTCAAGGTAGCAGCTTTCGGTCGGGAGTGCGCCGGCCGGGGCTCTAACCCCGGACCATATGCATTGTCGGCGAGCGTCTTAACCGCTATACCACCGACGCAATCGATATATATTACCCATTATAAATTATACTCACAGGTTTACTACGTTGCATAATGGTTAGATCTATCTGGATTTCGCACATTACAAAGGCTACGACATTAATTTTCAGAAATGTTGTTCTTTTGGGTGCACAGTAAATGTAATTTAAGGCAAACTTACTTCCCGGGTAAACATGGACTAATGTGCGATGAACTAAACCTTCTCATGCTTCGCTATTTGTTTTCACATGCAGTAAATAAGAACGTGCTTAAGTTCTGCATATAGGGTTTAAAAATGATGGGACAAATTTGTAGCTGTGGTGGATGTCTTCGTGCTGTTGTTCTCTCCCAGGTAAACGGTTCAGTTGTAAAGCCTTCATCTTCCTTCTAGGCATGACATTAGCAATATTTCCACAGTGAATTATGCTCTTTTAATTCAGAGAACAAAACAACAGCTAGAGTTTCCAATACACTACAACAGGCAAGTGACTGGTGTCTGCAAGATTCGAAACTGTACGAAATCTCATATTAGTTACACAATAACAACTTCTGCAAGAGCTGTGTCTTCTTCTAGCCACCTAACTGACAGTTCATCTTTGCGTTGTGAAGTTAGACTATCATATTGCTTGAGGGTGGGAAGAGTTCGTAAAGGTGGAAGGTAATTCTGAACAAAATGTTTAGCTCTTCGAGAAACTTCCATCTGACCCGCTTATTCCTGTATAGTTATGTACAAGGTTTATCTACATTATAGACTTGTTCAACCTCTTCTCCTTTCATTGTCTTAATCCTTTGATTTTGGAAAGTCTATTTATTAGCTGTGTGTTGTAATCAACACAATAAGTCACATGACTTCGCCTCGCTCTATGATAGATCGTAATTTATCACTGCTTAGACCACATAGGATGCATACCACTATGATGCGTCATTTGTCCCGATTACTTCATTAAAAGAGTCACATAACTGTCAGATAGTCCATAACCTAATCTTCTGCGTTGTGCAGAACTCCACCGTCAAGAAACGAAAATCAGCCGACACCTCTACTTCTTCTTCTTCTTCAATTATATACAGTCACGTCACAGTGTCATCTAAATTATTTTTTTCATTTGATAAGCTATCGAAAGATACTTAGTAGGTGTCAACAATTCCTTTGAACCTACGTTCTCCTTTCACATTATAAGTATCACAATGATATTCACCACATGTAAGGCTTATAAACTTTTATTGGCTTCTCATTTTTTAAAATATGTTATAAGAAAAGATTCTAAGTTAATATGTAATTGTCTAATGTGTAATGCCGTGTGTCTATCGGTGGCGCAGAAGTGGAGTGCTCACTAACTACTCACGTGATCCTGAGTTCTATCCCCAGCCGACTCACGCTCAAGTCCCGTTTTGCTGGTCATAAGCCAGGCAAAGAAAGAAAATTGGGTATGAGACTAGCAACTCAGCCCCGTAAAAACAAAACCACCGCTACCGAAACTTCAAAGCTCAAGCTGGAAGCCCTATCTTTCGCTGGGATGGCAAAGAAACATTATATATATATATATCGTAAGAAAGGGTGTTTTCGATAAGTGCTTGATATCTTTGAGAGAAAATAATATTTTTAGTAATAGTTCTTGTAGAGATTGTTATTCCTGTTGTAATGCTCACACATTTCTAACTGTTACATTGTAGTGTCCCCTTAGAACATTAAATAATAGTCCGTACAAAAATCCTATTTCTAATTGCGACCAGTTTTTAATTTCGTTTTTGTTGAACTGTCTTTTAATTTGTTTTGAAGATCATTACCAATTTAGCCTCAGTATTTCTCGGTGAATCTGATATAGCTGGTTCAACAGCAAGTTTAGTTGAACTTGAACGTGCCTATTCAGTAACTTCTTTTGGATCAGAAGATCATAATTCATCTAGTCAACTAAGAAAATATGAACGAGGATCTACAGGAGCTTGTGAAAGACCACTGAGTGCAGATGCAGATGTTTTGTTAACTGGTGTTACTAAAATGAAGAAAAATGATAAAACAAATAGTTTTTCAAATTTACATCATGGTATACCAAGTCGAATGACTACTTCACATTATACACCTGGACGACCTTCCAGTGAGCATGGGAATAAACCACGTGGATCTTTAGGGAATGCATTTGGTGGTGGTGGTGGTGGAGGTGGTCATACAAAAGTGAAAAATTATCGAATTGATCCTAATCAAAATCCTGATTGTATTGGTAGTGCTATTCAACCACCGTCCCCTGATGTTCTGCTTGCTTTATTTGACTTGGTCAATAAACTTCTAGTACCTTATGTAAGTTGTATATTTGACAATTTTTATTTTTGATCATTTAAGTTTATTCCGTTAGTTTTTATGGTGTAAGTGTTAGTGGCTATTTGAACACTTTTTCAGCAGATGCTATTTAAAGTTATTATTGATCTCTCGCTCCTGCCTTTTATAAGAATCACCATATTAGTGTTAAAAATCCTCTAAGGAATTCCGCTTTAATGACGATCCATGTACTTTTTGTACTTGAATGAAATACAAAATACAGCGTGACTTATGATAAATAAGACTAATTGATGTTCTCCCATCGAAGTAGGTGATCAACGGGCACCTCTTGATTTAGAGTTCGTGCTTATTGGGACTTGTCAGGAAGGCATGTCTGTAATCTTGAGAGAAGTGATATCCTCTCAGAGATTTTTACTTGAATCAACTAAATGCTGCAGTCAGCTTATTATTAGTGAGGTTTTTTAGGATGATGATCAACCTTGTATAGGACTGATTTTGATGCATTATTTGGTCATCTGACAGTAAGCAGTATCAAGCTGCCCAGTCCTCTTAGTGTTAACCGATGACTTTCGATCAAGTTTTTACAGTGTGCTCACAAAACTCGGATATGTAGTGACAATACTCTGCTTTGTATTTGTGAGAATTGACCACTGATGTATGACGACGAAAAAGGGAAATAGGTTTATGATGAAGACATCTTGGTTACATAGCTGATATATATATATATATATATATATATATATGTAGTTATTTAAACTCCAAGAATTGTGATTTTGTGTTCAGATATAGAATGCCAAGTAGTCAAGGTTAGTCCGTCAATTACTGAGCTGGTTTTGCGACATGTTTTGCAAGTATTAAATCGCCTCTTTCTCAATATGAACTCTGCTAGCCGAATTATGATTAAGCTAGATGACGTTAGGAATAATCATACCAAAACCCCATGAATCCATGAAGTCTTTTCCATGTTTCTTTGAGTTATTTTTTTATGCCTTACTAAGGTAAGTTATAGGTTCCTGGATATTTTATGAGTCTGTTATCGACAACTCTTGGTGATACTGTTGAAATGTCAATTCATTCTGCAGTATCACAGAAAAGATCTGTGATCGTTATAATCATCAAAGCTGTGTCTACCCATCAATAAAAAATGCCACTGAAGAAAATCATCAGTATCAGAAGTGATACAATTTTGATTAAACCAATAACAACAGTGGAGGTTTGTGCAGAATAAGATGGTACCATCACTGACTTCGTTGGCTTCTCATCAGCTGCTTACAGCCTATAGATATTATTTAATTCATGTACAGAACAATGTTAATATACTTGCAAAGTTACACTTATATCAAACGGAGTCGAGGTTGAAGTCAAAGATTGCGTAATCACATGAAAGAAAAAATGTTAAGACATCTAGTGACCGGGTTGGCAAGCAAAGACTGATAACTGCTTCTTTCTGAACATATAAATAGGATTTCAGGAGTTTCGGGAAACTTGAGAAGAATTCAGCTATTTTGTGCACTGATAGTGTTACTGGATTTTCCAATGTTTCACCTCATGACTCGTATCGACCAAATGTCTGGTAAAAGCACTATTGAAAGTGCTTGTTCCCTTGAGATATATAGGCCTTTTGGCACATGTTCAACAAATCGGAGGTTTG
Organism: Trichobilharzia regenti; assembly: GCA_944472135.2. Classification (NCBI taxonomy): domain Eukaryota; kingdom Metazoa; phylum Platyhelminthes; class Trematoda; order Strigeidida; family Schistosomatidae; genus Trichobilharzia; species Trichobilharzia regenti. Next base: position 32,461,760 of record OX235265.1, read on the forward strand.
CCCTTTTTTTTGTCAATTTTTAACGTCGTATCTACTGTGTTGTGTCGGCCTTTAAATAGTGAATATTTGGAATTGTTATGATTTGTTGTCTTTAAATATTACCAATTAATATATTATTTTCGTTTTCTGCAATATAATATAAAATCATACACTCCTTATTTGATTTAAATTGAAGGCCAAATAAAGTAAGTTGTGTTGTGTCTCATCTGAGTATTTACACTACTTTTAATTCTGTCTTTTACTTTGGATTAATTTTGCTACAGAAGATTACATGCGTACATGCACACATCATAACTAACACAATAACACACAGACACACACAGGCACACACATAGTCACATTATATACTACATATTCTTTAAAGATGTACAGAGAGTAATCAGAATTCTCTCAAAATGTGTTGGTTAACCATTATACACTGACTACGTGTAATCTTTCATTGTAATCACTTGGTGACAGATTGAAAATACTAATTAACTAATTAATATTTCTGTGTATGCATTATGTATATATATAAATTAACCTGATATATTTATGCTCTAACAGATGTGAAAATGAGTGTTCACTAATACTACTACTTGGTCAATTGTTTAATATAACTTTTATTCCATTTCTGTACATAAGAACACACACACACACCATATATATATATATATATATATATATATATATATATATATATATATTGCGTAAAACAAAACTATTTATCAATAATGCAGCTTACACATATTTACGACATTGTATACTAATAACTAGTCTGATGGAGCTATCACTGATATTCTTAAATGCTGTTAGGTGAAGGTGGATCTGAAACTTTTTACTGTTAATTACCCTAAGATAGATGAAATCAACTGCTTTAACTAATGATCTGCAAATGTATAAAAAACAGAACACACCTTTCTTTTATTTGAAGTCATTTATGAGATTGTTTTCAGTCTTTGAGGACTAAGATGATCGCCTCCCTTTTTTTTCTAACAGTCACAATGAAATATGCTCATACTTTCTGTATGCTTTTGAGTTGTCTTCACTGGTCGAAGAGGCTATTTTGTTTATTGAAATTATAAGGGGTGATTTGTATTTCTTGTAGGTGTAAGGAATGAAATCAATTCATGTTTGTCTCCAAACACAATCATTAATTTCAGAACTATTGGAAGCCAAGGTGTACTGAACAGCAATTTCTTCCTAATTTGGGACTCATCGGCAGTACACACCTACTAGGGTTCGAACCCAGGACATTGTGGTTACAAGGCAAGCCCACTACTACTGATGAGTCTCAGGCTAGGACGAAACAGCTGTTCAGTACTCCCTGGTTTTCAATACTTCTCTGATTGATATTAATCCGTGGTCAAATATGAAATGCCTACAAAATACCTCTTGATAATCATGAATAGTTTTCTCGTAATTGTGGTAGCAATAATAATAATAGATCAGTAGTTTAGTTTTCTGTCTTTTCATGCCTAATATAGAAATACTGTTTTGATGCTGTCACCAAAATATATTCTGATGACTTGATACTGGGTTGTAGCTTCGTGAAACTCGACTAGAATGCGCCCCCAGTTCACGACACTATAATCAACTAACCACTTGAAATTATCTCCCACAATGAAAATGACTCAAAAGTGAGTCTGGGAAAAACGATAACCGGAACTACAGTAGCATTGATTAAACAAAATACATAGGATGTCATATTGACAAAACCTCCTAGGCAACGAATTGTGAATTACGAAAATACCGCTTTGCACCTGTGAAATACTTCGACATACAACAATCGCTTATAATCAATTCACTCTACCGAAAAGGTAGAAGGAAAAGTACTCTAAACAGAAGGATTTCTTCACTCTAAGAAGAAAATTATCAGTTGAAAATGTCTCTTTAACTCAGACAAACTACCTTTCCATATATTTGTTAACTATGGGCTAATGAAATATTCATGATAAGACCTTTAATTCTAAATTAGAAACAAATATATGAAGGGGATAACTTCGGTCATTAACATATTTTTCTACTCTGTGTAAGAGTCATCCCAGAGTCGCCTTATTCATCATTAATTAACTGGGTTAGGGACATGATGGGCCATGCGTGTACCATTAAATCCCCACCTACCACAGTAACATCTGTTGTTGTTAGCTGAATTATAAGTGAATAAAAGAATAGTAGATAAGTGTGCAATCAAGATCGATGATTTCATGAGAGGTCCATATACAGCTTTAAAACATCTAAGTTTTGAATCAGTCTTCTACTTCTTCTGCATTCCTTGAATTCTGAGGCTTTTAAGCTTTTGAAGAGTAGTGGTGGCTGTTTACGCTTTGAAGCAATGCTTATTGATTATTCCTATAACTGACATTTTATATTGTTAAATGAAGTTGTGTGTGTGTGTGTGTGTTTATCATTCTTAGCCTCTGTAATTGGCGTCTCTTTATTTTTGATTTCATTTCATCCATAGTCCTATTTATATGGATATAATGCTCTGAAGCTTCTTTTTCATTTTAGTCAGTTGTTACTCTTGTTCGAGATTCACTTCATTCTGTTTATTATTTTACAAAGTAACAAAGATACAACTTGTAATTTTGTTCTGTAATTTATCTTTCTGGATTTGAACTACTGTATTTCGTCGTTGTATTTTATTGTTTAAAATCTTTCCCAGTATAGTCGATGGTAAACGGTATACAATTTAGTTTTGCCAACAAATTATGAGTGCGTCTGTGGCACAGTGGTAGGATGCTCGCCAGCCACGCACGTGGTTCAGGGTTCGATCCCTGGCCGATGCACTCCTTTATTTCTCTAAGACCGTAATAAGACTGGTAAAGAGGGAGGGTTGGGCATAAGACTAGACACATCATCTCGTAATAATAAACATCACTGCTACGGAAACTTCAAGCCTGTAGCTTGAAGCCCTATATTCCACTGGGAACGTAAAGGAATAAAATGATTAAAAAAATAGAACAAATTATGTTCATTTCTGTATAACACTTTATCTGCCTTTGTGATGTTGTACCAGCTTTACCTTCTAATCGTTACTATCACCTTTATCCTTATCTAGACTGAAGCGAATGAGGGCGTCACATTGGGGTAATACAAATGTGTTAAACTCATTATAATCTATGAAAAGCTTTTGTATTCTTATATTTTATATTTCATAGAAAAAGTAGAAGGCATCTTCACCCTCTAGAATTACACCTTAAGAGTTTATAAAAGATGTGGCATTTTGTGTCAAGCCACCGCTTTCCTCATCGAGCAATGCTATTTGACATAGGATGAGGTTTTAAAAGAGCTAGTAGTGGTTAAACCGAAGCCTATCATTAATCCATAAATTCTCTGAAAGTCCACTTACAGCCAGCTATTTAGGGAGGTGTAGACTGCTTGGTTGGGGACCTGTGGATGCTGAAAACCAAATGACTCGAAACTATTGGAGACTGCAACTCAAAATCATTCTCAGTGGCTTGAATGCATTCACTCTGTTTGATCTTGCATATTCATTTCGATTGAAGGTAATCAGTTAGTTAGCCGGAAATACAAAATTAAATTAAACCCTTTCATTTTATTCCTTTGTGTTCAGGGGGGAGGGGGAAATAGAACTTCAGGCTTTGAGCTCTGAAGTTTCACTAGTAGTGGTGCTTTTTCTTACGGAGCAGAGTCACCAGCCATACGATTGTTGTATATATATATATATATATATATCAACGGTGGTTTTACGTAAAGGAAAAGCACAAAAGTCGATTAATATTATTCTCTCACTTTCTTTCTTATTCATGACAAATTATTGTTTCATTTGCTCATTTAATTGAAAAATTTGTCATCAAATCACAAAATAACACCGTGAAATGTATGCATTCCATATTATCGATATGCATGGAACTAATAAATATTTAATAAAAAAAAGAACTATGCTCTATGCTAAGCCTTAAGAATAAGTCAATCATACTTATCTCCGACAATAATCTAAATTGAATCTATTCATGTGATAGTAATATCTGATACTAATAATGATAATGATACAATCATACACATCATATATGCACACATCTATACATGCATATCTATCACTTATTGAATCTTTATGGAATGTTATTTTGTCTTATTGGCAGATTTGATAAGTTGTAGAATGTCTTATCTGTCTTACATACATGTCATATGCATGCTGAGATACAGCGATATGATGTAGAAAGAATTTATAATAATGAGTAGGTATTTAACACAGTGTCATTTTTGTTCCTGGCTACATCTTGTCCTCTTGTAACCAAGTGTGTATAACTTTCAGCTGATGGTTTTCATAGAGAATCGCATCTAATTCACTGTCACTAGTATTCCCTTAGATTCCCAGTGGAACTTGCGTTTCCAGCAGCGCACCTCTATTTCACTCTCTTCTCAACAGTCGTTTTCAGCCGGTACTGCAATTCCCCACTACTTCACAACTTCTCCTCTTGCTTACACAATCTCCTCGATGTCACCCTTGGACCAACACCCACCTCGTCGTCTTTTATTCGGGTTCCATTCAAGAGTCTGAAACTTGATGTTTCTCGAAGATCTCCACAAGGTATATCCAGTCCATCTCCATTTCCTTTAGCATATATATATATCGGTCAGTAGATTCTTTGATGGTTCATTGTCAAAGTTCTCCGTTGCTAATCGTGTCTGGCTGGCCATCTTATCCTCAGTATGCAGCTATCGAAGGCAACTGTTGATGAAAGTGTGCAGTAGCCTTTTGGAAATGCTTTTCGTGACATGAGCTCCAAGTCTTTGAATCATACGGAAACACTGACTAACTTGACATGAGTGTTGGAAGTCTGAATCGTGTTCTTTATACTGTGGGCAGTAGATTTCCACAATGATTTCAAAATAATGAAGGTGCGTCTTGCTTTTCGGATCCTCGATAACTTTGACATTGCAATCTGTGCTACCTGTAGTTAAAAAGACGCTAATGAATGAGCGAAATTCCTATAGATTTCTCCTGTCGATGGTGGCTGGTACCTGTTGTTATTGGATAGGTATCTTCATCATGTCCACCCTCTCTATGCCCACTTAAAGTTCTGTTTTCTCTGCTTCGTCCATCAGCTTGTTAGTTTTCGCCTGTATACCTTCAAGTTTGCGTAACATGAGGCATAAATCAACCATGAGGTGCAGATTTTCGAATATATGTTTGCCGATCCAACTTATTCCCTCCTTCTTGCTCCAACCGTCCACCAGGGTCAGGAATATCATCGTTGATATTATCGTTTATCTTTGTTCAAAGTCACTCGAACTTTTCTTGTACGATTTTCGACGTTAATAGGAGTAATAGACCTGAGATTAGCTGATTGAACAAAACAGCAAGTGCTTCTTTTTTGTCTTCGATGTTTTTCAGTCATTACTGAAACAGATTAAGATAATTAACGGAGTTGTAGTGCATGTATGAAGTGGTCAGATAGTACTTCTTTATATATATATATATATATATATATAGTACCTCCATCAGCCATTGTCGTCGTTGAGTACTTCTTGTCCTCAAACTAGACTTGGTCGACTTCATTAGTCGCTACTTCTCATTAGAACTCCAGGCAACTTTATCTTGTAGTCGGTCAATAGTGAGGATTAAATTGATTAGTTTTCAAGTGTTAATATGAAGAGATTTAATTAGTTGAGTTGTCTTTAGAAAAGCATACTGTCGGAGCTATTCAACTCTCTATTCGTCATACTGTTACACACTATTTTATTTCATTGTAGAACTTCAAAATTGTTGTTGTTGTTGATAAATGTGTGTATGTGTGTGAATAGTTGTGCGTTTTTCTTACATCCAATTTAAAGGTTATATAATCAATAAAGTCTCAATTATACCTATCTTATGTACACGTTTTTTTTCAAGCATCTTCATGTAATCTAGTGATCTTGAACATATAGATTTCATGAAAAAGGGATGTACTTCATGAAGTTTACAAGTATTTCAAATACTTCAAAATTAATGAATTTAACAAGAGAGAAAATATTCATGAAAAATCCCCATTTAAACATTAACAGAGTAAAGACCAGTAGTTCAACGAAAAGTCTCTTTACGGGGAATTCAAATTTCACAGCTGTACAATCCCAGATGTATATGGTTATTTTGTATGTGTGTGTGTATACTAAATTTCTGAAACGCAAATAGAATTAGTAAGCTTTTGGTTGAGTTACGCAATACAAACTGCGTTCAGAAGAACTGTATACTTACGTTAGAAGGTACTAAGAAAAGTGATGAGCTGTCACAAACGATTGTTAAAGAAGAGTTACGTACGTAATAACATGAATAGTTTGATGAATGCGAATGAAATAAATTAGAATGCGGAATTACGTCAGAGTTTTGAAAGATATGCAAACAAGCAAGAGCTAAGTCAAGTCGTTAGAATTGTTATCATGATAGTGGAAGTAACTGAATAATCTTCTTTTGTATAAATCGTTCTGGTTCTTCTAACCGAATGACTAGAGCTTCTGCAATGCAAGAAAGGCGGAAACGTATTGTCTTTGGCAGATTGTTCTTCACTTTGTAGGTTGCTTTGAAGGAGGCGTTTGTTGAGATGGAATGACCAGTGTTGACGAGATAATCGATTATTGCACTCCTTATACGACCACTACTTCTTTTCTGCAGTCAGTCTGGATAGTGTTCTTTGACCCTTTTTGATAGGATGCGAGTTGAACGACCGATGTACCTGGTACCACAGCAACAGGTGAACTCATATATACACATAGAAGTGATCAGTTGCGAGATCTTGTCCTTTCGGCTTCTGTAGAAAAAAATGATCTAGAAACTGAAATTAAAAGAAAGAATTTGGTTTTCGCAAAAATACTTTTCGGATAGCAAGTCTTTCAATTGTGTTGTGCAGCACAATTTTAAAATTCTTTTACATTAAAACTTGTTCAAAAAAACTAATTTCATGGTTAGGATTAATAAACCGAAACTCGAAATTGTATATTTTAAAATGACTTTATAGTGTTCATAGTAGACTTATGATCAGATGAGTGAATATCGTATGATCACTGCTAATTACTTGGTTGTCTTTGTTATTTTTATTAAAAACTCAATCAATATAGTGTATGTTCTTATTCCATTGATTGATGCGGTGATTGATAGTTAGACGGTTTTGTTAGCACCTATTCTTCATGTTCCAAGGAAATATTGACCCCTTGATTTATTGTCTGAGAGCTTATGACACTACCCATTTGATCATGTTAATTTAGGCGGGGCGGGACTCGAACTCGGGATGCACCTTGTTGGCATCAACTGAACATCAACCAACTTAAGTAATTATTTTTCACTAAGGTGATTCAACTTATTATTATGTTTGATTGGATGGAGAATTTCATCATGAACTGACATCAGTTAGAGAACTACTGTCTGTCTGTCTGCCTTTTTTCGACGTAGAACTTTGCACATATGTGCGCCAGTTCAAGTCGCCACACTCCCTCCATGTAGCACGCAAAGCAAGAGAAGAAAGTAGAAGAAATGCATAATGGGGACAGTAAACAGAGGTGTGAGACAAGGAGTAGTAATAACGAAGAACAAAACAGTTTCATTAAAAATCATAAGTCACAAGAACCACTGGAAAGCCTGGGAGTACTGTACAGCTGTTTGGTCCTAGTTTAGGACTCTTCATCAGTACGCACCCGCCGGGATTCGAAGCCAGGACCTTCCGGTTACAAGGCAAGCTCTTAGACCGTTGAGCCACTGGGACCCGATCCAATGGTTCTTGATGGTTTTAACTGATGTCGGCTCATTATGAAATTCTCCATTCAATGAAACTAAATCCCTATAAAACCAATCCTTGAAAATTATTATTATGTCTCATTGTTCTCAGATAGAGATTTCTCTTTTATTATTTTGTTAGTATTCTTCGGGTGCCTTGATTGCTGCTAATTCTACATTATTAGAAGATTGCTTTATCAGGTCATACTCCTTGTTGTTAAATGTGTCTGTTAATTTGTATTTGGGCTACTGAACTCCATTTTAGGTATTTCATAATCTTTCTGTACTCTTCTCTGAATTTCTAACTTCAGGCATATTTTCCCTAATCTCGTCCCATTGCTCCTTTAATATTGTCCGTTTGAATTGTAGCTCGTAGACTTAGGATTTCAGTTCACAGGCATCGAAAGTGGTATATTCGATGATTTGCGAAATTCGTGTGGTTTAATGATCAGTCTCTGAATAGGAAGACCATAAGTGGACTTTTAAATACTGAGTGTGTTAAATCAGTTAAATAACATTCTGTAGCTAGGTAGCAATGGTCATGTGGAAATCAATTAAGCAGTGATTACTATAACTTTATCTTTAATACCTTCTGGTGACAACATAGCGTGATAATTATTTGCTTCGTTCAAAATGATAATCTATAATTGTGAATATTTTATCATCCCTTTACTTCATTAAATTATTGTCGAATAACAGAATACAGTTATGATATGTATTTAATTAAATATAAAAGCCAGAAGTAAAACAAAACACTTATTTATTACTAAGAACACAAACTTCTTACATTATGGGCACCAAGAGAAGATGCGCCATACAAATCACATAGTGTGTACCAGAGCTGGAATACTCTCTGGACGACTGAACGGTCATTGACTTGAATCCTCATCGATAAATCTCGGAGCTACATTCCGATGGGTTTCGATGACTAAAACAAATCCATACTTCATTCAATGCAGTCGGATTCTGAAGTTCATGTACAGCATATGTTTGACTTGACACTAGGGTTTTATAGATCCCTTAGATAGACCTGGATATATCTACCAGTTGGGTTGTAAGCTCCAGACGTCTGCACTCGCCTTTTGTTTTTTAGTTTTGTAAGGAACACCACTGCTGTGTAAGAGTAGTGAATTAGACTTGTCTTGTTGAGGAAGGCTGTGAACATGTGGTCATATGAAAGCATTTCGGTAGGTATATCCACCTTCGGCTGTACCAGGCAACGTTTTCTACTAAGACAGTGGACCAGACAAAACAATTATCATCTTAATTCAGAACGGTAGATATTTTCTACTTCTCCTAGTAAAAAGTTTATCTTTCCCCTAACTCTGTAGTCTGAGTGTTATTCAACAGTTATTTCAGTTGTGACTGTTCGAAATGTATAGTGCAAATATATCACATCACGTTTTTCAGATAATCTCCGTCTTCTAATAACACTATCCAAATTTATAAAAAGGACGAATTGTTTTAAATAGTGAGTTGTTTCTATCGCTATACAACTTATAATTATCATATTTATTTCTAAATACATACTGGTAATCGCATAAATGACTTACTCTCTGTGTGTTTTACTGAACATTACAATGAAACACACGCACACACTACTAATTAACTTTAAGTATTAGAATACAATGTTTGTTGATACTTTTTGTATAATGAATCACTATGGTTTTTGATTTCCATGATGTAGAACTATATTTTCATACAAATAGATACATCACATATGTGGTGTTAATTCATTGTGAATTACACTGTTATTAATGTATGTACCTCTAAATTAGTGTATACGTTTAATCGTATACAAAGTATACTTTTCTGTCTGCATAATCTTTATTTTAGTTATGGTGCTATATATAGTTAGTTAGTTAGTTGAAGAAAGAGGGAAAAAGTAGATGCGTTGAAAATTGGTTGAAGGATTTCATCATGAGCTAACATCAGTTTGATAACCATCGAAAAACCAGCTGGGAGTACTGAAAAACTGTCTCCTCCTAGTTTGGAACTCTTCAGCAGTACGCAGCCACCGCCAGGGTTTGAGCCCAGGACCTTCTGGTTACAAGGTCAGGTTGTAGACCATTAAACCACTGGGACCCGATCCAATGGCCAGTCTATGAATTCTAACTTCCGCCAAATCTTGACATAACGTGACCACTTCATGATGTCCTCGTCGATGAGTTACTGCCTCACCTTCAACCTGCTGTACCCTACTGGTCACGGCTTCCATAACTAGGACGAAACAGCTTTCCAGTACTCTCATCTGGTTTTCCAATGGTTCTCTAACTGATTTCAACTCATGATGAAATCGTCCAACCAATCACACAAAAAATCCCTTCAAAACCAATACTTGGAGCTTTGAGAATTCACATCTGAATTTTACGCCTAAGTATATACACATATATGTGTCTATATACATGGGTGTTTGTTTTTGAAACTGCAACTTAATTTCTAAATTTTTTGGTTGAATTCTTTTTGTCACTCTGAATTACTACTCATTCTTGTATTCTTTTGTGCGTATTTTTGTGCAAGTCAGTTGCCACGTGCACATTTATCATGTGGTTGTTTTTCTATTTTTTTTTTTAATGAGATTTACTTACTTACTGGAGAAGATTTTATACTGCTTGTTGTTGGTGGTGTCAGGTTATCTAGTTTTTTTAAAGAAATTTCATTCATTCAGAGAGGCAAGAAATATTTCTCTAATCAAATCATAAACTATCTAGCATCTAAGTTGTTAAGACCAACCAATAAAAGCTTCACGATAACCTTGATGAAATGCTTTTTTTCTTTGTAGAGTTAATTACATAACAGTGTACTATTGACTGACAGATGATGCAGATGAGAATATATGAATACTTGAAGTTAACTATCTTCTTTCTCATTAACACAATGTGCGTGTGTGTGTGTGCCTTTTCTAGGCTTGTAAACATCTTTCTTCATTAACAGTATTGTTTGTTTAACATTTAACTGAGTTTATGTGTGTGTGTATGAATCTGTAGTGCAATTGTCTATTATTCCACACTTTAATTCATGCTACTTCTATGCGCCACAGTGTTATTATAATTTTTTAATAATTTTTCCTTCACGTTCCCCAGTAGAACATAGGGCTCCAAGCTGATGGCTTGGAGTTTCTGTAGCAGTGTTTATTTTACAGGATGGGGTTGCTAGCCAGCCTCATCTCCAATCTTTCCTCTTTACCAGTATTATTTCTGCCTTAGCGAGGTAAAGGAGTTCGTCGGTGACCGGGGCTCGAACCCCGGACCATGTGCATGGTCGGCGAGCGTCCTAACCGCTATACTACCGACGCCCACAGTGTTATTAAACAGTTTTAAACAGTGATGGATAGATTCAATGCATTTTGTAGGAACATGCTTTTTAGGTGTTGTTGTTTTTTCGAAGGGGTGTGTGTTTCAAAGGTTACTCGTATTTCGTTGTAAGCCTGACGTGTCGTGTGTGTGTGTGTCGTCTGAATAGTGAAGCTGTCTTCAAATGTGTGAGACTTACTAATTGAAAGGAAAGTAAATTGGCAACAGGCGATTTTGTTTTTTTTTCAAGTGTTGGTTTTCAGAGATTTTAATTGATTGATTGATCACAAAGTGACTTCAATTACAGAACCATTAAAATGCAGGGTGTTACTGGAGAGGTTTTTCTTCCTTGAACGAAATACTCCCATATTGAGTCATAAGAAAAAGACGTAAACAGTGAAGAAAATTTTCTTTTCGACGATTCATTTTCATAACCTGTACAATAATCGTAACTCTTTTATTTCAAAAAGAATTTGTAAAACCAATCAGATACTGGTAAAATTTGTCCTCAAAAACATATTACGTTTAATGTAAGGTGTAGTCTAGAAGGGGTAACAAACTGAAAATTTGAAAAGGCAACAGAAGTTGGCATGACGTAATAAGTGTGAGAAAATGACTAAGCAGTATAATTGTGTAGAGTGTACAAGAACTAGTGCAAAGATGATAACGTGCTTTTTTCCATAAAATGTGTATGAAAACGCAATGTTATTAGATAAAAGGAAGCAAAATTATAGTGAGAACGTTACTCTGGCTACCGTAGGCCGAGGGAATGTATGTGGTACTGTTATGTACTGGTCGAGAATTTAATAGTCCTGACGCAAGAAAGACGGAAATCAGAAGACCACTAGGTTAGCGATGATACTTGTATTTCCCAACACAAGGAGAAGCAATAAGTCACACAAGAGTGTGAGAGCAAAAATATATGAATGTCCGAACAGGTGTGTGAACACAAGTGTATGAGCGAATATTCAGAATGAACAAATCAATAGACAGTCTTAACATGATTGGCTAATTATAATGGAATATCGATCCATATATACATAGCAAAATATATCAGACTGTCAAACAAACACACACACATTATATGGATATATATCAGGTACTTTGGAATACAGACATCCGATTTCAGATCCCGAATAGCCAATGATTCAGCTATGTACAGAGGGGTATACGAAGTTCTTTCCTACGATACTCAGGGACTCTGTGTAGCACTGTGAGGCATTCATGCGGGGGTGCTCGATGTACATAGCTAACAAGGTATTTGAGGATGGAGGCGCTAGTATTTCTCATCTCTCCTCTGGCTAGCCAAGCTGAACAGTGTTTCAAAATACGTTTGCGGACTTATCTGCATCATCTTTATTTCGTTGTCACCGTACTACTGTTTATTGATAACATTTTGTTTTCATACACATTTTATAGAAAAAAACACGTTATCGTCTTTGCACTAGTTCTCGTACACTCTACACAATTATATTGATTAGTCATTTCCTCACACTTATTGCGTCATGCCAACTTCTGTTGCCTTTTCTAATTTTCAATTAGTCACCCTTTCTAGACTACACCTTATATTATACGTGATACGTTTTCGAGGGCAAATTTTACCAGTATCTGATTGGTCTTACGAATTCTTTATTTTATATAATTACGATTATTGTACAGGTTATGAAAATGAATCGTCGAAAAGAAATTTTTTTTCGCTGTTTTACATCTTTTTCCTCCTTTTTGGGACTCCTATCTAGTGCTCTCTATTGACTCATCACCACAGCATGAAGTTTCCTAAAGTTCTAATGGGATTTATGATCAGCTGAGTCCAACAAGTTGGATGTGATAGTTATTCATTGACACCGTTGGCTGGTGGTCGCGCCGTATATCGCTTAACTTTAGCCGTTACAGTGACTGAACGCCATAGGAGCTTGTGCTGTAACCTCAAAGTCCCTCGTTCCATCCCTGGTTAGATCACGGATGTGTACTGATGAGGAGTCTTAAACTAGGACAAAATGACTGTCCATTACTCCCTGAATTTTGTGGTTATTTGACCGTGTGTATTTAAACCTACAGGTAATGTGACTGCATTTAAGATGTATGTTGTCATACTTGTACTATTCAAGATATTACATCCATCCATACATTACGTAATACATGAAAGATTGTGTTTTTAGCTAATCAAAGTTTCAGTCTAAAAATTGTTTGCTTCAGAATTAGTAATCCATGACTTCTTTGTTGTCACGAGATAGTTTTATTCCATCTTTTCTCTTCAACTGCGTACATCCTAAATAAATCAATTATAATATATTACAAAATTTCTGAACATACTTTTTACAGTGATTTCAATTTATAGATAGAAGGTATAAGCAATGTAATTTCAATGACGATGTAAGTAGGCAATTATTCAGTGTTAAAAGAGTAACTATTTATATAGTAATTAGACAAAGGATGGAGTTCAGACTTCTTTTGGAAACAAGTACGGACTAGAAACGAAATACAAGCTAGAACAACAAAGTGAGATTTATACATATTGTGGTGGAGAGTTCATGAGGGTGGGGGTGGTTAGTAAAGTAAAATTATAAAATAGATAAAATAATTTAATTTAGTTGATTTGGCGCCTTAATAGTGAGTTCAACTCAGTGGGTGAAAATCAAGATTGAGTGGAATGTTACGCAATAGAAGGAAACACAAAAGCACACGAATAAAACAATTATGGTTACCAGGGTAATGAGAGATTAGTTACTCTGTCTTTCTGTATGTATAGGTCGGTCTTCTGCGAACTGAAGTAACCATGCTTTTCCTTGTGTATTGATTATTTTGAAAGCTTGACTAATTTCCACTGTATGTTGCGTGCCAATTAGGTGTCTGGTGATTCCACTTGAGAACACTTTGCTGCCTTAAAAACGGAGACATTTATGAATATGCTCTGAGAATCTAGCAAACTCTCTCCCCCAGTCCTTCCTACGTACTCGCTGCCCCAAGTCCAGGTGAATTGGTAAGGGCAATTGGAGTTGATATGCGGAAAAGGATACTTATCTACTTTTGACTGGGTTAACGAACATACTGTGTTTAAAAGTGGAATGAGTCTAGCAGTGGGAAATTTTCTTTCCTTTGCACCTTTAATCCTGTTTTCCGTTCCCATGGATACTTCTTCGTTTTTGTACACTAGACAGTTAAAAACTGGTTTCTTCGGGTTTCGGTCTAGGTATTTTTTCCTTCCTATATTTTGATATAAACTTCCGAGGGTATCCATTTTCGGTAAGGTTCTTCTTGACGATTGTGGGCTCCTCTTATATTATCTTATCTTTTTAACACAACGCCCTACCACATGCTTAACAAGTGAATTTTGTATTTTATAACGCGTGTTCATGTGTGTTTGTGTGTGTGTGGTTATGGTTATTATTTTATTGGTGTGTCATTTTCTTCAAACTTAACGTAACAAAGTTGTTTTTGTTTTTTTGATAATTATGATGCTCTATTGATACATAGAAATGATCATTATCAAGTAATAATCACGAACCTACCTCGGTGGTGGTTCAGTGGTAGAAAGCTTGCAAACCAAGCGCGGGATCTGGTGTCGGTACCCACCCGTGAACTCTTAAACTTCGTCTAGTTCACTAACCGGTGACAGTAAGCCAGAATAAGAGGGAGAGTTGGAACGTGGGGCTAACAACCCTATCGAGTAAAAACAACACCTCCGCCTCTACTTAAACTTCAAAGCTCAATCTTGAGGTCCCTTTATTCCACTCGAAATTAGCTTGTTTGGTTATTGATTATGTGAACTTTCCAATCACTGAATGGACATGGTATTGTTAAAATAGTCATACAACACGAGATTATATTGTCAGACAGCTTATGTTAAGTGCTTCAAGTGCATTTCTTATTCAATAGTTGATTAGTGGGGGTTTTCATGGATGTATGATGGTATGTTTCATTCTAACCAACCTCTTCCTCCAGCTCTTTTCCAATCTAATTAAACGTCAGGTAGTATATCTCGTCAAGGAAAGCCATATAATTGGTGTGCATAATATGTTTTCCAAATATTGACTGTGACTTAATTAGTAAAAATCGAAAGTTGAGTCACTATGCAATTGAACCAGTTGGCTTCCAGTTAATTTTTGCTAAAAAATTAAAATGTGTATGGAGAAGGACTCTCGGTAAGGTATAAATAAAATAAAATAAAAATAAAATTTCCCACTCTACATAATTAGTTTTGCCTTATTTGAATACTTGTAAGTCGAAATTGTTTTCATAATCATTTGACAATGTGTTTATTATTCTTTTCCTTAAAATATTTTACTTCCAGGGTAATTCACTCCTCACATGCCCTGAAATTACAGCTCCGACTGCATTTCTACGCCTGTTTTGTTTACTGCTGAAATGTGCTTCCCATGATTGTTATTTTCTAAAGTATTCATCTTCAAATAATACACTAACAACGCCAACTCCCAATCCTCCGATTAATAATAATAATAATAATACTTCAAAAAATCAAGAAATTTATGATTCTACAAAGGATTTTATTCAACAATTAATTATAGATGAAACACATATGTTTATTAAAAATTTCTCCACTTATGGATTAGATATTTCTTTGGTACGTTTATTAGCCTCACAACTTTTATCATCATCATCGTCGGCGTTTGTATCATGTCAACCACTTTCATCGTCGACAGGGTCAACACGTGGTGGCTCTGTGACATCAAATCTATGCCTTACTTTATTTGAACTTATCCCGTTGTTATTTCGTTGGTCTAACCTGTGTAAACCAGATTATTTAATTATAAAGCTACGTCTTTTAGAATTGGTTACAATTGCTTGTTTAGAAATTGGACAGATACTAGTACCGGAGACAAATTCTAATGATGAAGGAAATCAATCAGAAATTGTAAATAAAAAATTGTACACTCCAGGAAAACAGGTTAGTGTTGATGGTATTATTGTTGTTGTTCTTTTATTTAGTTTGTTTTTCTTAAATTGCATCCTCTCTAACAAAACATAGTGCTTTTGGTGGCTACACGCTAGTGAGACATTCAAATAACATGATTCGCTAACTGCTTGGATCGAACTTGTATGGGAAGCGTAGGAGTGGGTGTCCGAAGGTGACATAGACGAGAACATATGAAGAGGGAATGATGACAAAAAACTGACTGCATTGAAAATATGCCAGAGAAGTTCTATTGTGGTGAGAGCAGACTGCTAGCCAATTGGTAGACATTAATTTACGTCAGTGTCTAGGTCACTAATATTGGCCGTGAGAAAATATGAACAAGGCTGATTCAACAACCAATCACAGCAGACTTAACGTAGGCAAATAAGATTTGCAGATATATGGCTTAACTTTCCGAGAAACCAGAAACAACCAATCAGAAGACTATGTTTGTCCGCTTTAATAAGCTGTAATAATGTAAATGAAATATATATAAATACGTGCTGATTTCCGTAATAAAAACGATCTGTTGCCGGCCTTGTCTTCTGTTGTTACACTATGTGTAACTCAGAAGGCAAGGAACAAGTAATCATTGGTTACTGTTCAGTTTAGCCTTACTCATCTATGTATGCATTCCTAACAGTTGTGTAGGAGAAATAAACTGAAGTCCTACACTCTATCGATGAACAATGTTTTCTTTACAGGAATGACTCGATAACACAATAAGAAGACGTGGTTTATCTGAAGTGTGTAATGTATTTGCGCAACGCATTTTGGACATTCTGATCACACACACACACGAGTACTTATCATTCACAGTTTTTTGTAGAAGGCATGCATAATTAAAATACAGGTCAGATTGTGTACAGGTCAAGGTCACAAATAACGAGTAGGGAGATGACGCAAAGGTGTGGGTAAGAAAGAGAAAAAGAGGAAAAACCAAGCAAGGAAGGGGTTGAAAATATTATGAAGTAAATTGGTCCTTGGTCCTAAATTGGATTACCAAGGCAGGTTTCAAGTAATAACAAATAATTTTTGGACACATAAGATAGGTTTAAGTCTTTTTATGGCTAAGACTTCAACGAATTTAAGTAGGTGACCCAACCTTGTTTTATGTATGGGTTTAAAGGCATTGTTGAAATCAGCCTTATGACCCGTCTCTATAATGCGCTTTGGCATAAGATGATGTTGGACATCTGTTTCCGGGGTCATTTGTGTCTGGTGATTTTATTTGTTGTTGCAGCCACTTTGGAATGTGTTCTGTAGGCTTAACCTGCAGAGACTGATGGGTCCTCACTATGTACATGTCTCCACACACATGTAAATTGATAAACACGGTGGGATGTGACACTATCATTCGGATAATGTGAGGTTTTACAGGACAGCATAGTTCTCGTTTTCTCTATGAAGATAAGTTTGGCTTCAAAATAAGTTCTATTAATTGCTGTCTTGAGTCTTTGTCTAGTGAGCCTACTTGATTTATTGACTGACTGACTGACTGAGTTGTAACATATGACATTGGACAGGAGTGCACCAGTTCAATTAGCCACACTCTTCATGTGGCACACAAAGACAGACAAAATGGAGCAAAAAGTGATTCAAAAGAACTATAGTAAGGAGAAGTGTTAGGGAAAAGGAATGGTAACATGAAAAAAGATGAGGGTTTAATGGATATGTGAGATCACACAGAGTGAATGCATCTACTCCAGCCATTGAGAACAATTTTGAACCATATCACCAGTATTCTCCAACCGTTGGTTCTTAGATTTCCGAGGACTCCACCTGACAGTTTTCATTTTTTTACATGCCTGACTTAGACAGAGTGCAGGTTTCGATTTCATCATCTCTAACTCTTTTCTAACGTAATCCCGTCAATGGATGATGCGGTGGTTGGGCATTTGTAACACGTGTCCTAGCCATCTCAGTCGATGCAACTTCACAGCCTCATCTATTGACTTACCGTCTTTCGCTAGCACTCTACACCTGGCCTCTATATTGCTCACCATGTTATACCACTTAACACCAGCCATAGAATACAAATTTCTCTGGTCAAAGACAGCTACTTTCATTGACCCACTTCTTACAGCCATATGTGAGGATAGAAAAAACTGGTGAGCAGTGCATACGTTCTTTGATCGATAGGGGCATATCCCGCATGTGCTACAGGTCACGTAAGTTAACAAATGCCACACGAGATTTTGTTAGCAATCAGTCCATTAAAATTGATGCAACTTCAAAAATGAATGCAGCACTCAGCCCGCTCTACCTATCTATATCTTTAAACTAGGAATTAGTGTAGTCCAGTCCTGCAGAATCATCTTACATCTGATAGGAACGAATAGTATGCCAAACATTTGAAGATTTTCGCTCAAGATGTTCACAAAATAGCATTTTATCAGCGTCTTCATTTAAGAGGATAATATCATGTGCCTAGTCTAAATAAAAAAGATTGTCCCATGGAAATAAGTCAATCCCTGAGTTGAGTCACTAAAGTCAGTTACAGTCAATTCCATCACTGCATCTACAAGGAAATTAAACTCGTATTCAGACTGACCAGAGTTTCATATTTCAATAATTCTACTTGTTGGTTAGGCTATTGAATATATATTGTTTTAGAAATGTTTTCAGTGCGTCTGTGGCACAATAGTTAGGACTCTGGCCGACCATGCACATGGTCCGAGGTTTGATCCCCTGCCGACACATACATGATATCTATGGTCGGCCTGCAAAATATGGGCTACCGATATCACATGCTGAAAATTCCATACTTGTACCAAAAATACGGTGTGGAATCAAGCTGTAATAAAAAATATATATACATATATATTGAAAGTGAGCATAAATCAACTTTGCGTATAATCAATAATTAAAGTGTGCAATATATCTTTTTATAGTGCTCATACTTATGTCGTGTTCAGAGTTTAATTTCACTTATTTTGTGAGAAATCATGATTGATTGATTGTTCAAGCCTATTAATAAAATTGTTACTTGATTCTATGAATTTGTTTTTAGAGGAGAATAAATCGAAGTAGAGTGAAATTCGTTCCACTGCAAAATAGTTTTTAGCACACCATGTATCCGATTGTAGTTACGAAGTCGTAATACATTTTTTAAAATGTTTTTCACAAATTGAATGAAGTAAAACTTCAAACTAATGATGCGTATTATTGTTTATATGATGTTGCTGAGCTTTCCCCTCTGTGTGTGTGTGTGTATGCGTTCATAAAAACCTAGTTGAGAAATGTTAGCTGATACCGGAAGTAGGCTGGAAAAATCATTACTGTTGGTGAGACCAGAATACAACATCGGTCTACAATGTCTTTGATTGCTGGTTTGAGTCGCTTAAGCAGGTGGCAAATACTTATCTGGCTTTTCTCGAGATTCTAAGAATCAATAGTTGAAGTCTTTTACTGATATATTGCTCAAAATGGTGTAGATCTACGTACACCTTGTTACTAACCCAGTTTTAAACACCCGTGCTAATCTTTATCTACAGTAAATATTACTATACAACACTGTGTGATTTATCAAAATAAAATCTTAAACATAATGGAGTTATACTCTACCACAATGCCCAAATATTATAATGATATCTCCCCATTGTATTTGCATGCCGTTTTTTCACCACTTTATATAACTGCTTCTTTAAAGTGGTTTCATTTGAACTGCTACACATTTGTGTAGAGTTCAACGTTTATAAATTAATGTGTCTTAAGAAGATGATGCTACAAGACTGGACCACTTTGACTTCTAGCTTAGAAATAGGGAGTGAAATGGCAGAGCGTGTTGACCACTTCACCTATTTGGAAAGTTGCATCAGCCAGTGCCAACGGGTTGATCGCTGATGAAATCTCAACTGGGTGGGTACGGATACGGAAGGCTAGTTTCGCATATGCCAGTTTACGCCGTCTCTGGCGTAGACGTGATATCCGGCTATCGACCAAAGGACGTGTGTACTGCACAGCAGTCCGCTCCGTCCTCCTTTATGACTGTGAGACCTGACCATTGACAGTGGAAAACATGAAAAGGCCGGCTAGCTGTATTTGGTTATAAGTGTCTGTGTTCTTCCTCCCGTGTTAAGTGGTATAATAGGACGAGCAATGTTGAGATGGGGTTCCTTTCGAGTGCTAGTTCAAAAGGGGAAACCAATAGACAAGGCTGTGGAGTTACATCAACTAAGGTGGTTAGGACATGCGTTACCCATGCCTAGGCATCGCCTTCCCCGACGGACAATGTTAGGTGACATAGGATTGATCAGGTAGGAAAAGAGCCAGTGCTGGTCAAACCAAAACATGAATTCATCAGTCAGTGAAATCCACAACAGTTAGTTTAAACCGGCCACGTAAGGAGGTGTAAACTTCCTGACTGGTTGAGGTCTTCGGGACAGTAAAAATCAATGGCTGAAAACAATTGGTGATATAGCTCAAAATCGTTCTCAATGGCTGGATCAGATGCATCCACTCCTTGTATCTTATAATACCCAATGAAATTATATTGTTCTTCCATATTAATTTTCTTTTTGCCTCATATTTCTGTTTATTATCTCTATTTCGAATCTTTCTTTACTCTCTACTCTTGCTTTGTGTGCCAAGTGAACTGTAGCGATTGGAACTGCTGCACATCTGTGCGAAGTTCTACGTCGAAACCAGTCAGTCATGAATACTTACCGACTACATTGACTGGTAATGGTCACTGATATCCACAAAGTTGCGTTTGATGGCGGTTACTCACTGTTAATGTAGGAGGACAAGTGGCATTATATACCGTGAATTCTTAGCTATTATAATTTACGATTCATTAATTCCAACCCATTGGTTTGACCATCTGAAGGTCTTGAATTCAGCATCAGACGAAATTGCTGGTGTGCGTCGGTGGGTCATCGGTAGAACACTGGCCAACCATTCAAGTTGTCCGGGATTCAATCCCTGGCGAACGCACTCCTTCACCTCGCTTAGCCGGTAGTCAGCCCTGAAAGGAGTGGGAAGTTGGGTATGAGGCGAGCAACTCCACCCCGTAAACTAACACCACTGCCACTGAAACTTCAAAGCTCTAGGTCGAAGCCACTGTGTTCCACTATGAACTCAAAGGAATAAAATAAATAAGTAACTGTTGAATGGTCCCTCACTAGAAAGAAAAAAAAAACAGGTTATTGGTGGTCCCTCATTTCTAACCAATTTCGGTTCGTTGTACTACTTTTTACAATGGAATGCATAAAATCTGTACAAAATTCAAATCAGAAGATAAGGTTACTTCATAAACTTCAATATCAAGTACTGAATTACTTTTATTTTCATTCTACTGAATAATTACCGTGGACAACAGTAATGACAAAAAAAATCTAATTTACACTTTCGTCAGGGCAAGATAAACCAGATTTGTAGTATAAAATGCTCATGTTTTATTTCGAGTTTTCTCTTCAATTTCAGATAGCTTAAAATGCACAACATAGTATTAACAAAAAAAGAACGTACATTTTCTCATTGCTGTAAAGATTGTAGTATAGAGAGTGGTGATGAGTGAACTTTGATTTTTTTCCTTCACGTTCCCCAGTGGAACATAGGGATTCGAGCTGATGGCTTGGAATTTCTGTAGCAGTGTTTATTTCACAGGATGGGGTTGCTAGCCAGCCTCATGTCCAACCTTTCCTCTTTACCAGGATTATTTCTGGCTTAGCGAGGTAAAGGAGTTCGTCGGTGGCCGGGGCTCGAACCCCGGACCATGTGCATGGTCGGCGTGCGTCCTAACCGCTATGCCAGCGACACACATTAATCGGTTACAAATGACACAAGAAGAAAGTGGTCAATTATCATAAGTTTTCAAAGTACCAGAAAAAACACTATTTAACCAGCAACGTGTATTTCTATATTGACTGATAAGGTAATCAACTGCATTTACAATAATGCATTCAACAATAAGTCATAGGCTATCTGAAGCTAGATAGGAGCGGCTAAATTTGAAGTCATTATCAACTGTCCAAAAGTCTAATGCTTAATCCAATGATCCCCTCTCGTGATGACCACTGCCATTTGCCTGACCTGTAGTTGTAGTGAGGCGAAACTCCACTTTTTATCAGCATGTTTGCGTTAATCCCTTAGGTTCTGAAGGGGAACATAGGGTTTGAACAGTATGTTTCCACTTCATTGTGTTTTCTGTAGTCATTTTGAGCTGACTCCAGGATTACCAATAAGCTCGCATCTCCTTCCAACAAGATCTCTTGCATGTCACCCTCGGACCAATACTGAACTCGTCATTTCCCATCTGGATTCAACTCATGGGCCTACCTTGCCCGTAGTGTCTGTCACTCAATGGTCTTCTTAGTATGTGTCCGATCCATCTCTATTTTCTCCAGTATGTTTTTTGGGATAGTAGGTTCTTGGTTGGTACGTTTCCAGATTTCCTTCAGGCTTATTTTATTCCAAATGGTTATCCGATCTTCGTTGTGTGCGGCCAGTGAAGGCAGCCATCGATAAAAGTGTGCAGTAGCCTGTTGTAGATGCTTTTCTTGGCACACGTGCCAAGTCTCTGAACCGTGTAGAAGCACTGACTGACCTGATATTGGTGTATATATATTTCATATATATATTTCATGTACATTATTATAGCTTATTCAAGCAGACAAACACATTCTTCTGATTGGTTGTTTCTTGCTCAAGGTTATTCTGTACTGCTTGTGACTGGTTACTCAGAAAGCTAGGCCATATATCTGCGAATCGTATTTGCCCACGTTAAGTCCGCTGAGATTGGTTGTTGAATCAGTCTTGTTCATATTTTCTCACGGCCAATATTAGTGACCTAGACACTGACGTAAATTAATGTCTACCAATTGGTTAGCAGCCTGCTATCACCATATGTATATATATATTCTCATTATACCTTTTTACTTTCGCGTATTTATAACAAATGGGTGGAAAAGTTCCAGAATAATTTTCGGTGAAGGGTCAAATTAATAAAATTACACTTAGGAATTAAAATGTCATAATAAATAGGGGGACGGATAAAACTCAAACAAAGTAGCGTCATAATTACTGAGAAGATTTGACACATTGTACAATTGGGGGTTAGAAATGTAGAAATAACAGAAATGGTCAGGATGTTTGGATAAAAAATCTAATGGGATCATAACTAATGTGACGAATAATAATTTATGCACCTAGGGATGAAATATGTAGAAATAATAAAATGACAGAATAGACAGGAAGTTCGGATATGAAAATATGGTAGTGTAAATAGGGATTAAGAAAAACTTAAAATAACATGAATAAATAGGAAGTTTGGGGAAGAAAGGCAATGGGATGGTCATTACTAAAAGAAATACCTGTTTATGATGGTCACGGAGGGACGGGGGTTGGACATATTTCTTTTGGATATATAGCGTGGGTTTGAGCTTTTGGATAGCTAGCGCCTCGGCTATGCCCAGATGTCTTAATTTCACTCCCTTTGATAGGTTTGATCGAATCTTGTATATTATTTTGAAGGATTTTTCGAATGGCGCTGAATGTCCTGAATAGACCAGATGTTCTGTCACTGAACTGTATGCACGTTTTCGTTCTCCTATTACTAGCCAGGCTGGATAGTTTTCGCGAACGCGTTTTCCAAGTCGGTGCGTGGTACGGCCGATGTACAGCCTAGTTGGTGACTTCGCCGAAAAACAAAATTTTCTTCGCTGCAACCGTCTTTTTAATAACTTATGATCCAATGATCCGTGACTTGTTTAATTCCATTTGCTTTATTGTGTTCAAATGTTTAATTTTCTTTTTCTATTTTATTAGTCAACCATAAATCATCGTATTAGTAATCGCTATAAATCTCCATCTGGTATTCATGCAACAAAATCGGATTCTCATCAACATTCAGTTCGTTTATTACCTGCAGTAAGCAATGTATGTGCACCAATGCATGCTGCACTTGGAGCTATGAATGCACTTTTAGGCTATGTTGCTGATTTAGTACGATTAGCTTTAGCTGCACGAGCTTCAAATGCACCAGATGCTAAAAAAACTGCTATTGCTGCTGAAGAAGTGAGTTATTTTGTGTGAAATATCATTGTTTTTTTTTCTGCTTGTTAATTATTTTATTGAACTCCATCTTGAGTGGAATTTCAATCCCACTATTCATTGTAACTAGACATTTGCAAACTGTTTTTGATGTGGTTGTGTTCTCTGAGCTGGATAGTTAATTTGCGAAGCTTTCATTACCCTACTAGGCGACATCTTCAGCGCACACTTCAATTCGCTCAAGTGAGCTTTTAGATTTCTCCACGAGTCTATTAATCATCTTTCCTGGTGACCTTGGATGTGATTGGTTGTTTTTGCGTGTTTTCACACCATCTAGGTTACTTGTATTGTAACTGATTGTTTCTTTGACTTGAACTTTGACCCTTTGTGTGTGAGGTTTCTTTCTTATCGGTTGATAAATTTTGTCTATCTCTATATGTCTATTGATTGATGATTCACTGGAATGCAAACTGTAGATTGGCATTTGTTTTGGGTGTTGGTTATGCAGTATATCTGCTAATTTCTCAGTGTTAATTAATTTTAAAAAACATAAAAAAAAAATTTTAAAACATCAAGTCATATAAAAGAAGATGCTTTAGCGATATCATTGTACAATCGCGCATATATATATATATATATATATATATATATATATATATATATAGTACATCGTAGCGAAAAAAAGAATGTTTCCAAAGATGTGTCATTAAAATCGGAAGTCTTTGATGACAATTACGCAACACAGAAAGCATTAATCAGGTAGAAAGTTAAATGAAGTTAGTTAGATAAGTAAATTTAGTGACACAACACAAAATTGTGAAAGGGGTTAAATAGAGCTCAACTAAAGCTGAAAGAGTGTTAAGTTAAAATTAGTGTCATGAGGAGTAGAAAGTTAGTGGTGTAAAGGAAGAAAAATAATAAAATTAATCATTACGATTAACAGAAATTACATATCAGGATTTAACATGTGAACTACCATAAATTCTGTGGTTTGATTCTTACCTCTTCGGCAAGGATTTCCACATAATCCGTAGGTGACTTTGAAATTGGTTTCTACATTCACTTAGTTTCCAGAATCAATCAGGCCGTATATAGAATGGAGTTGTGATGCGGATCTCTTTTCTGTGTGATTATAACGGATAAGAATATGAACAACAAATTGTATGAGAAAAGTCATCCAATAAATAATACTGTTTCACACTGTTATAATATATCTGATAGAAAAATTGGTATGGAATTATAATACAAATAATTTATAAGTGTTTATCAAGATTGACGTGTGTCTATTTTACCTTTAAATACATCCATTGTAATTTCTAATTCCCATCCAAGCATATGAATATAAGAACAGAAGAGTCAACGAAGAGTATCTTTTCGGCGGCGAATTCATTCACGTAGCTGTATAATCGCATTTATATATAATTATTTTGCATGTGTGTGTGTGTGTGTACATTAGGATTTGAATAAGGCATTAAGAAGACAAATTTCGCGAGATGATATCATTTCGTAGTTTCTTTGCAACCGCTTTACAACTAACATGGTTAACAATAATAAAGTTCACATTTTCTCAAACGAAGGCTCCCTAAAGATACTACATTAGGATTGTCAAACAAAAATTAAAATTAGTCAGGATTATTGTTTACGTCATCAGATTGTTTCAAACAATATGATGAATAGGATGGAGGATTTCATCACCAGCTGACATCAGTTAGAGAACCACTGGAAAACCTGGGAGTACTTAACAGCTGTTTCATCCCAGTTTGGGACTCTTCATCAGTACGCACTCATCGCCAGGGCTCGAATTCGGGACCTTCTGGTTACAAGGCCAGTTTATAGACCATTCAACCACTGAAACCCGATCCAATGGCCATTCCATGAATTTTAACTTCCGCCAGTTCACGACACAGCGTGACCATTTTGTAATGTCTTCTTCGATGAGTTACTGCCTCATCTTCAATCACTAGAACCCCAAGTCACTGCTTGAGTAGGGCCAGTCGCTAGTGAGCATCAGACTAATTTCCAAATGTTGGTTTTGTAGGGATTTAGTTTGATTGGATGAAGGATTTCATCTTGAGCTGACATCATTTGGAGAACCACTGGAAAACCTGGGAGTACTGGTCAGATGTTTCGTCCTAGTTTGGGACTCTTCAGAAGTATGGGGGGTTCAAACCCGGGATCTTGTGGTAACAAAGTGAGGTCGTAGACCAATGATGTCAGCTCATGATCAAATCTTCCATCCAATCAAGCTAAATCCGTACAAAATCAATACTTGAAAAATGTGATGAATAATCAAATTGTAACTACTATTTTATTAGTAATGCTTTTTCTAAAATTTTGTATGACTTTTTAGTGACATGTTTTTCTTAACTTATCCTTTATTTACACTCTTTTTACTTATTACGTGATATATTTTAGACACTTGTCTCCATTCTCTTTCACTAACTAACTAATTTTTATTTCTCAAGAGTTAGTTTGTAAGGATTAGATTTGTTTTTCGAGTATGACCACGAATTGATGTCAGTTGGAGAAATATTGAAAACCAGGAAATACTGGACAGCTGTTTCATTCCTCTAATTTGGGAATCATCGGCAATATGCACCCACCACAGGAGGTTCGAACCCAGGACCCTTCGGTTACAAGGCAAGCCGGCATACAATTCAGCCACTGGGATCCGATTCAACAGGACATAGATTCTAACTTCTACCAATTCGTGATTTTAGCGCGAACTCTCTTAGTGGGTGTGTGATTCTGCCGATGATTCTCAAATTAAGTTGAAACAGCTGTCCAGTACTCCCTGCAGGTTTTCAATGGTTCTCTAACTGATGATATCAATCCATAGTCAAACTCGAAAAAATCAGTTTTCTTTTTCTTGAACAATCCTAATGTACAAACACACACAGACACACACAACATAATTATTTATAAATGCGATTGTACAGATAAGTGAATGATTTTGCCACCGAAAAAAGACTCTTCGCTGAACTTTTTTGTTCTTATATTAGAGTTTTGTGTAGTTTTTTCTTCTAAGCCAATACAGTTTTCTTTTGTACTTTTCGGATCTTAACTTATTATATAGTATCAATTTGATATTCTGATCAATAAAGTTAGAACTATCTCAAAAAAGTACATCATATTAGACTTGAAAAAACTCAAGAGAACCTGTATTCGTCATATGTGTAGCAGTTAGAACTATTGATACTGTTAATGCCTTATTGTTAATCAAACAGTTTATCTGTTTGTTTTTTGATTCAATAATCTTATGCATTTAAAATTATATTTGTTACTTTCCTTGATATAAAAAGTAATGTATGTCATTTAAACTACGAGAACTAGGTGCATAGGTGTTTGAAATGTCTGACACAGTCTGTAAGGAAACCAAACTAGATGAATAAGATTTCATAAAAATACATATGACTTTAATTTGGTGAATGGTGAGTATCAGTAAAATCCATAATGCGCATTTCGTCCTATTTGAGACTCGTCAGCTGGATGTGTCTGCTTTCCGTAGTGAATGATGATGTTCCCCGATGAGGTTAGAATCTAGTAGCCATCGTTTAGAAAACTATAAAGCGTTATGCACAAGACTGCTTGGGTGACGAAAACCACCTCTTGTGCCAACAGGTTTCAGTTATTACCTATTTCTAATTTAATCTTGATTTTTCCGTTGATTGATTGGACTGAATGAAATGTTTGACATATCAGCTTCTTGTGCGGCTGCTTTTTGGTAATTCCACATGATGACTAACTTATATGTTTGATAATTGTGAAGTTACTAGCTACGAAAAGAGGAACATATGGTTGATGAATCTTGTCCAACGACTGAGCTAACCGAATTTCCATCCAACAGAGTGCATGGAATCTTCTGTATTACTCATAGTTGTATGCATTCAGTAATTATGGTGGGTCGCAAAATGTACTCACGAATATTTTTTTAAATCAGCTTTCAACCTACTCGCTTGCATTTCTCGGAAACGAAAAGAAAATACCATACAGTATTATTTTATCCTTCAGATCAAATCACATTGTGTCACATGAGATATTTCAAATATCTATTTTACTTGAAGGTCCTGGATGAGGAGGAAATATTATGCAATACATTGCATTGAGAATTCCGTCTATCATATTAACATTTTAAGCACACTGAAGCTGTTATTATTATTGTTCCCTTGGGTTCCTAGTGGAACATAGGGCTTCAACTACACGTCTCCACTTGCTTCTGTCTTCTTTCTGCTGTACTTTTCATCTGCATCCATGTTAGTCCATACTCTTTCAACTCCTCTTCACACGATCTCCTCCATGTCACACTTGCACTGACGTCTCACTCGCCCCTTCCCTTTCGGCCTGGTTCCACTCGAGCGATGGCCTGACGCGCGCGTGATGTCACCCAGCGTCGGTCTCCTCAGCGAGTGTCCGATCCATCTCCACTTTTTCCTGCATATTTGTCGCTTGGCAATTGGTTCTTTTTTTGTTCCCATAGTTTCTTGTTGGTGATTCTTTCCGGTCCGGTCATCTGATCTTTAGTATAGAGCCAGCGAAGACAGGTGTTGGTTGATAAAGGTCTGCAACAGGCTGTAGGAAATATTCTTTGTGACCCGTCCGCCAAGTTTTTTATCCGTATAGAAGAACTGACTGACTTGACGTTTGTATTGAAAATCCGACTGGATTTTGTTGTTGATGGTGGCTGAGTGACGAATATTTCCAGATTGGTTTCAGGTTGATGTGAATGTGTCTCTTGCCTTCCCGATTCTCGATTTGACATCCTCATCATTATTATTATTCATACTGTAAAACTCTACCGCTCTGTACTATTTGCAGATAATATATAAGATGATACCTCGCTTTACTTTCGTGACCAGCGTATGGCGGTAAAGGCAACTAAGCTTTTACTTCCTTCCGTATAAGGACTTGGTTGAAAGTTTAGTCTAGGCAACTGATCACTTCTATCTCTGTATTCAGAATAGCTTTACTCTTCGCAGTATTCCAAGAGCACTAATTTGTATTTGTTAAGTGAAATATTATCAGCTTGTAACTGAGATAGCCACCTTTCCGCCTTATATTTTTGGGAGCATGACACACAATCCCAAGACTACTGGAATTACATCACCTGTTTTTGATGTGGTTGTGTTCTCTGAGCTGGATGGTCAATTTGCGAAGCTTTTATCATCTTACTAGGTGACATCTTCAGCACATACTTCAATTCGCTGAAGTGAGCTTTTAGATTTCCCCACGAGTCTATTAATCATCTTTCCTGGTGACCTTGGAAGTGATTGGTTGTTTTTGTGTGTTTTCACACCTTCTGGGTTACTTAAATTGGAACTGATTGTTTCTTTGACTTGAACTTTGACCCTTTGTGTGTGAAGTTTCTTTCCTATCGGTTGATAAATTTTGTCTATCTCGATGTGCCTATTGATTGATGATTCACTGGAATGCCAAGCTTATGAAAATTCTCTAGTATTCTTGTTATTTCCTCTGCCTAATAGTTGAACGTTGTCCCAGTCGAATTGATGTCCGTGGTTGTCTGTATGTAGTGATATGAGGGAGTGGATATCATGTCTTTTGACGGCTAGCTTATGTTCGTGGATACGAAGACGAAGACGACGTCTACCTTGGCCATTGTAGTGTTTTTCGCAGTTGTTACAATTGATTTTGTAGATAATGTTGGTTTTATCTTCTTTCGCTGTTGAGTCTTTTGGTTGGCATAGAATTGAGTGAAGCGACTTTGTTGGTTTGTGTACGACATCAATTCCTAAAGGTTTGAAGGGTCTTGTAGTGATTTCTGAGATATCCTTTATATATGGTAAGGCGATTTTCTTTGTGCTTTCCTTGATGGTTTTGCTTTGATAGGTTGGTTTGGGGGTATATGTCTTTTGATGAAATTCCGTGGATATCCATTCTTTTGGAAGACGTCCGTGAGATACTTTTCTTCAATTTTCCTTAAGGTGGGAGTGCTGCAATGAGTCCTTGCTCTCTTGAATAGTGTTTGTATGCAATTCCTTTTGTGTGTTATTGGGTTGTTGCTGTTGTAATTCAGGATTTGGTCTGTTAGAGTTGATTTCCTATAAACTTGAGTTTCTAATTCCTCTGTGGTTGTTCGCTTGGCTAAGACGTCCAAAAACATCACCTGTCTTTTATATTATCTCCTAGTGCCTTGTTGTTGTTGTTCATGGTGATCAAAATGAATATATATCCATCTCAATAAACTCATATATCGATGGTTATTCATACTTAGAATGATTACCGTTTTTGTTTTATGCAGATTTTGATTGCTGCTAGACCACATCCTAAATTAGCTGGTTTACTTGCTCGTCTTATCGGTTTGTGGCGACCGCATCGATTGCCTACAATCCAACCTAATGTCTGTGAAGCTGATCTACACGATTGGAAAAAATTAATAACCACATCTATTCAAGAACAAAATTGTGAAGATCAAGTGTGTTTCCAGTTGTGTGAGGCTTCAATCACTGCGCTGACCAATTATGCATCTTTATATGGCGGTGAATATTCACGTAGTGCATTAGTGCCTTCATCAACTGATTCTTTGTCATTAGGTTTACTAAGATTAGCTGAAGAAGATCAACTACTTCATCAAATGAAACATCATCATGTTTCAAAAGAAACACTTAAGAATTCTTCTGATTCATTCAACTCGAAACGTAGTACCCATTGTCGACGACGTATGCGTCTTTTACTTCGAATAATACGACGTTTAGTATTTTCAGATCCGGTTTGTCGTGCTCGTTTAGGCACACCGACAAATTCAACAAAATTTAGCGCAAATCTATTCACCACTCTAAGATTTCTTTTAATTATAACCCAACGTTCAGCTGATGCTTCAACAAGTAAACTTTTAAGAGAAATTATTGATCTCCTGTCGCCTACACTACGTCCAAATCATGAAAGAAACGCTATTAGCACTGATAGGAATCATCACAATAATCGTTCTACGCCTGTTCAAGCTGAATCGTCATCTAACAGAATCATTTCAAAAGCTGCTGCCTAATTAAGAGGTTAGATTTTACACATATATATAAGACGTAAGTCATACATGTTTGTCATTGGGAATTGTCGCTAGCGTGTACTTTGCATCATTATTATAATTGTTATTCAGTAATTGGTATTGTACATTGCATCGGTTTAATGTTTATGGTTATGATGGATTGATATTGGTTCGTGGTGTCGTCTAACTTGACTAGAATGCATCTCTAGAACACAACGCTATCACCAACTGATCACTTGAAATTATCACCCGCTCTGAGATAGACACAGAAGTCAGCCTGGAAAAAAATGATGACTAGAACGTCAACAGGCTTTATCAGACAAAATATATGGCATATTATGTTTAGCAAATCCTTAGAAATTTAAGACGTACATTAAACAAATGTGACTGGTTATATGACGTGGGAATTGTTCAGATATTTAAGCCATAAATAAAGGATCGTTAATGTAGGCGTAGGACTTGAGCACTGTGATAGAATGTAATTTTCCTTGAAAAAAGGACAGTAAGCATTTATATTTTCGGGGTGATTATTTCACCTGATGTGTAATTATTTTGCAAAATTTACTTTTTATTATAAGCTGATATTACTAAAAGTAAATAGAATTTATCATGAGACAAACAACTGCACTGTAGCCAACTGTAGTGTCATTTTCTTCATTGTAAAATTAAGTGACTGGTTCTGCATTACAGAGTCTTTATTCAGTTAATTTGCGAATTGCGAATTTTATCCAATATATTACCTGTTTTCAAGTGTTGGTTTCTGGTGATTTGATTGATTGGTTACAGGATTTCATCATGAGCTGACATCGGTTAGAGAACGATTAGAAAACCAACTGGGTGTACTGGACAGCTGTTTTGTTTTGGCTTGGGACTCTTCAGCAGTACGCACCCGTCGAGGTTCGAACACAGGACTTTCTGGTTACAAGGCTAGTGAGCTCGTAGACCGTTGAGCTACTGAGACCCAATCCAATGACCAGTCCATGAATTCTAACTTCTGCCAATTCACGACATAGCGCGACTGCTAGCCAATGTCTTCGCCGAGTATTTGTCCTCACACCCGACCTGTTGCACCCTACTGATCACGACTTCCCACTAGAACCCCAGGTAACTACCTACCTGAATAGGGCAAGTTGCCAGTGAGCATCTCATCGATATTCAAGTGTTGGTTTTTTGGGATTCGGTTGGTTGGTTACAGGATTTCATCGTGAGCTGACATTGGTTAGAGAACCACTGGAAAACCTGGGAGTACTGGACAGCTGTTTCGTCCTAGTTTGGGACTCTTCATCAGTACGCACCCACCCGTTTGTTTAAATAGCTAATCAGAGTTTAGTGGTTTGAACTGCTTCTCCTTTCTGAGCTGAGTCAGTCAAACCGGGTACACCACTGACAAACTCAGCCCCAAA
This sequence comes from Trichobilharzia regenti, assembly GCA_944472135.2. Lineage (NCBI taxonomy): Eukaryota > Metazoa > Platyhelminthes > Trematoda > Strigeidida > Schistosomatidae > Trichobilharzia > Trichobilharzia regenti. Next base: position 32,494,053 of record OX235265.1, read on the forward strand.
GGGTCGAAACGGCCGTCTGGTGTTTAGATCACTGCGATCTGGCTAGCAACGATTACTAATTGATCTGAGAACATCTAACTACTTAAACAAATCAGTCAGTAATATATAAAGAGTGGTGAACAGTTTCTGGTGTATTTGAAATAATATTTAAATCCAATGAATGCTGTCCTACACACAAAATGCAATTATGACCATGTATGTAAAGCAGCTCGATAAAATATCTTGTAAGTTGACCAGAATGATGTTACGTCAAACAGAAAGCACAGCTACAACCAGCTCCTAACCGTTTTGACTATTCTTACTATGGAATTGTAGTTATTAACTCCAATCCCATCAGTATGATCAGTCATCAAAATTCACCCCACTAGTGTGAGGAGCATTTTTTTCGGCTAGTTCTTATAGACTTTTTAGTGGAGAAATAATATTTGGACTTTTCGCTCATCGGTCTAGGTGTTCGATTAACAGCAACTGAATTACTCCCTCAAACTCCTCTGCAGTCACCAAATTTCGCTCAGATAAGTTGTATTACTAGTCCTTACACAGTATGTTTTTATTATATTGCCAAATCCATGAGTATGAAAGTGAGAGCTGAATAATATTTGTACAATGCAGTTTAAGATTTCAGTATATATGCGCATATTTTGAACCTTAAACGCTATACCTAATCCCGGTAAGGTCCATATGAATACTTGCGAAGACAGGTTGGGAGCACACATGAAGTCTTCATAGATCCCTCTCATTAATAGCTGTTTGACAGTCGTAGAGTCGGGCTGCGTATATTCTACGACCTAATGAACACAGTTTAGCGAAAACCAAATGAAACTTTCATATCTATGCTTGACATTCTCTATCTCACCAACAGAACACTGTTTACTGATCTCTCACAGAAATAGATTTAGTGAAGGTATGTGGCAGATACTGTAAATTTCAATTTAGATTTTGTCACGAACCACCACCAGTTACAGTGATCACTGAACACTCCGGGGCGGTGTGGGTGGGGGATGGGTTTGTACAGTTGTTTTGTCTCAGTTTAGGACTCCCAGAAGTGCACATCCACGACCCCACTAGGGATCGAACCTGGGATCTCCAGGGTTATGAGACTAAGTTCGGTGGCTTTTCAGCCACTTGGACCAGAACCTAATCACCCGTAAAGTATTTTACTGTGGTATCCTAAAATATTTTTCATAATCTCAACTATATAATGTGACCTATTTGAGCTTTTATTGATTATGAATATGTTTATATTACTTTTTCTTGTTAGATCTCACTGTTTTGTACTCAAACACAACTCAGATCAAACTATGTGATGAGTAATTCATTTTTTTTACCTTCTTTCCTGGTGGAACGCTAGAATAATAAACAGCGAAATCTTTTCTTATAAAAACACAACCGTATCTTTCAGATTGTATAAAATTGTTGGTATATTTCTATGCTTTTTTGTTCAATCAAATATTTATTCAAATTTCAATTTTGTTTATATAGGCTAATAAAATAGAGATATACCTCTTTATTTAAAGTAACGAAATTTTAGTGAAAATGACAGGCTACTTTTGTACATATTATACATATATAATAATTATTTTTGTTTAAAATAAAGTGTTTGGAGCTGTAAACATTTCAGGACATGTGAAGGGATCCAGTATAATTATTATAGTTATAATAATAATAATAATAGTAGTAATGAAGACAACTATAATTATCTTTATACATACATACAAATATAATGTGTAACGACGTTTCAACTATTATTCTCTGTATTTACATTGTATAAATTACACTCACCCACTCACACACACACACACTTGCATACATACATATCTTTGAACATTATGTTTCATTCCACTTGTTTTTCTCTCTTTTTTGTGATTTTTTTTAGATTTTTTATTTGTCGTTTGTTTGTTTGTTTGGATTTTTTTCTAAAACAAAAAATAATTTTCAAAATATGGAAATATATGCATAATTCTCTAGTTGTTTTTCTGTACTGATTCATACAAATTGTGGCTGCTTTTTATCTACTACTGTTGTGTTATGCTTGCCAATTTTTAGCAAGTCAAACAAACCACAGTCTGTCAGATGGGCATGAGTATGCGTCGGTGTAGTTCAATCGTAGGCATAGGCGCCAAGCATGCACGTGGGTGGTTCAGAGTTTCTATCTCTGGTCAACGCACTCCTACATCTTGCTTAGTTGGTAGTAATCTTGATAAAGTGGGAAGGAATAAAGAAGAAAAACGACTACCGATCGTTGATAATCAAGAGTAATCAGCATAGAGTACACACACACAAGACAGGTTCGTTGACATTAAGAAATATGTGGAATGGTCACAGTTGTATGGCCGCTAAACATGTCGTTATCATACAATCAAACCATAGAATATGGTGTATTTTAAGGCTAGTCTCAACAGTGTATAATGTTATTTAACTGAGTTTTAGATTTTCCCGTCGATTGATTGGACCGAAGTGCTCGGTCTCAGGTTGACATGTCGACTTCTTGTGCAGATGCTTCGACGATGTCTGGGCATGTAATTAGAATTTAATTGGTGGATGGTTACTAGCAGTGGAATCCAGGTTAACGTGCATTTCGTCCTGTTCGGAACTCGTCATATGGATGTACCTGCGTTCCCCAGCCAGTGTGTGATGATGTTCCCACCGGGGCTCGAACCCAGTGCCCACAGTTCCAAACGCCAAAGCACTATCCACTAGACCACTTGGGCCACGAGAGCCATCTCTTGTGCAACGGGTCATATTAATTTAATTGAATTTTAGATCTTCCCGTCAATTCATTGGACTGAAGTGCTCGGCCTCAGATGGGCAATGGGTTCAAGCCTCGGTGAGAACATCATCACTCACTGACAGGGGGAATGCAGATACATCCAGATGACGAGTCCCAAACAGGACGAAATGCGCGTTATCCTGGATTCCACTGTTAGTCACCATACACCAATTAAATGTATAATGTTTTGCAAGGAGGCATGATTGATCTGGAAGTTTTTAAAGCTTAAATCGATTATGATTATCACATCACACTATTTGAATATTCCCATGTGTAATCTTATCCAATGATAACTGCCATCTGGATTGGGATTAAAGTGAAAGAGAAAAGTGTCAATAGACCTCTGGTCAATCCTGCTAGAATAATCTGCAATCCTTAAGATAGTAAGCATAGCGGTGGCAACTAAAAATCAATCATAGTAAAACAGATTTATAAGTTATTGAGTAAGAAATCTGAAACGCTAACAGTTGCCACTGTTTCTATAATTCATTATAAAAGAATGTACGTGTCAATTTAGATTGATTTGCTTATATACAAACATGCAAGGATAGACGTTGGTTTGTCTTCCCGGATACTTCTCAGTTTGGAGTACGTGGCACAGGGAATTCTATGTTTGTGTTCGTATAGTGAAGTTTGATAGCTGTGAACTCTATCCTGTACAGGGTCCTTGGTGCTTACTACAGAGGAATCACAGATACACTACAGTGATCCCCATTATTTTATGGGTTTTTCACCTGTGTCAGTTTATGTTGAAAAATCTAATCCTAGAGGAATTGATCCTACTGCCCAAATTAATTATTAGGCACAGAAGTCTGTTTTAATCGCAGGCATCAGTTCGATGCCTCCCATCTTGGCATGGTGATTGGGCTTGCATTTGGCGATAACCTGATGAGCTATGCTGACCGTAGGTCTCGGCGTGCCGGAAAAATCTTTTAGATAATGGATAAACTAAAGTAGTTACCATCGTAGTATGAGTTGCTTATTCGCTTGCCGGGGGGAACGTTCTAGGACAAAGTCATACTATCGGTAAGAGTGTGGCATAAATAAAGTGTTACCCATGTGAAACAGCCATTAGGAGTTGAGAAATCGGTCCCAAAAGTTAAACATCACTCACTTCGGCTGTACATAACCCTTTGTTCGACGGAAGTTCCTGACTAACCTGCCCTTTGTGATTACACAATATCACTGCTTTTTCTCCTTCATGCACTTGAAAAAATTGATTTCCACGGTGTGGGAGTACGGGAAGTACATATACTTACATATGCATACAGAATTCTCTATACACTATTTCCTAGACATTTTCGTCACATTGTGAGCACTGTTAACAACTTTAGCTGGAGAGAACAGCCGTTCTAATTTTCTCCAAACCTGACTGCCAACATCACTTTGGAGCTTTCAATGTACAGGCGTTATGTTGAATTGGACAACTCTAATATTTCAGTTTTTAGGTGTATATTGTGCCCTTGAGAGAGATACGCACATAAAACTGTGGTTTTTCATTTACCCCAGTTGATCAACATGATGAGCTTACAAAATTCACACCTTGGGTGTCAAAGAATACTGTAGACACTTCTCACTGACTTGTTGGCATATTAATGAACTCGAGAGTGAGTGTCAGTGAACAATTGTGTCCTATCTGACTGGGAAATAAAAGATCACAATATTCGTCAATGCTGCTGACGCATCAAATAGCTGCAGTTCAGAGGAAGTAAAAATGAATTTCAACAGCTGTTAAGTTTGCTGTCAACAGCGAAAAAGTTACATAAAATCATCTGAACAGGTGATTTTAATACTCACGTAAAGACATTAAGCCAAATGGAGTATCTTCAAAGTCCCATGTCGACGGATCTTCTTTTAATAATCTTGTTCAGTCAAGTACCTATTCCGGATCAGCACTAATTGAAAAATGGCGTGAAACACGGTCTCACACATGACAGCCGCAGATATCAACGCAACAGTGGAGAGAAACAGAGCACCCAGTTTTAAGTTACTGATAGGCAGGACCAGCAAAAGGTTGCCTCTCCGGTAACACCTGTGTGGGCTGCGATCATGCATTAGCCAGTACGTGTGTATCCCAGTGACTGAACTGACGTAAAACAAACAAGCAAATGGAAAGTCCTTACATGCTCACCTTTTTAAAAGGACATAAGGTATGTATGTATATCTATCTAGGAAGTAACTGAACACACACCTGAGCATGACCAATACTCATTATAAAGGGGCTTGGGGTCACATTTAGTCTGAAGACAGTTGATATCATGTAGCCAATGCTTAGTAAATACTTTACAACCAAAAATGAACTATAACTGTCATACCGACACGCTTAGGTGAACGACAATTTTTAGCCTTAATATAAGTCTGTCACTTCCTTCACTTATCTAGACAGCATCCTTCCAGCTACAGGCGGTGGTATGAATGAAGATATCAAAAACAGAATCACAAAGGCAATCAGGCCTTGATTACTCTGAAATCAGTGTGGAAATCTACTTCACTCAGCGTAAAGAATAAAGTTCGGATTTTCAACACTTAATGTCAACTGAATCAGTTCTTCTATATGGGTCAGAAATTTGGTGTATTATGAAAAGCATTCCTAACAGGCTTCGAACTTTTATCAACAACTGCCTTCGCTGCACACTGAAGATCAGATGGCGAACAAGGAGAACTGGTAACAAACCAACCAAAAACCTATCGCTCAATAAACATGCGGGAGGAATGGAGATGGACCGGACACATGTTCAAGGGACAGATGAGTAACCTCATGCACCAGGCTCTCAAGTGAAACGCGAATTGGGCATCGATCCTGGGGTGATATCGAGGAGATGGAAGTTTATGAACAATTTTGGGGCCAGTTAAAGCAGGGTGCAGATAACAGGATGAAATGGAGATGTGCAGGCGAAGCCGTATTTTCCACCCGGAACCCAAAGAAATAATAATAACAATGTAAGTGTAGAACTTGGGCACTATGGTAGAGTGTAATTCCAGATTATAGAAGTAGGACCGTACTGCCGTATAAAGGAAGAACATCAGAGGCTTTACGTAGGATCCTTAATGAAGCTGGAATTAGGTTGGCATTTAAACTAACCAACCGACCATCTCAGAGATACACTCTGCCAGCCTAAGGACCCGATAGATCCAATTAAGAAAAATAATATAATTCACCAAATTCTATATAATGACTGTGAGGTCAATTAAATAGGTCAACCTAGTAGATCGGAGTCAGTTAGACTTATCGGGACAGAGGAATTTATCTCCACCTAAAATGATTGACTCTGCTACGTTAAATAACCTATAAAGCAGCTCTGCAACTGCATTCACTTGCATGTAATCACAAAATAGGGCGGGACTGGATAAAAGTAATAAAACTAGGCGGAGAGAAACGTTAAACACCGAATCTTTGTTTATCGAATAAACACCGAATACATGAAATCGAAATTACGCAACGCCTATACCGGAAATATGGGAAATTGTAACAAATAACAGGGGACATATATATATATATATATATATATATAAATTATGAAGCTGTGTGAATAAATTGATATAACTATAAGCAACAAAATTGTACTCGAAACGTCATCCTGTTATTAATACGGCATCAATGTACGTCATATCAAATAAACTCATCTAATACGGACAATTTGTAACACCTATACTGAAACCTAAGACAGGACCTCTAAGTGAACATAGACAAGACGGAGGTTATGAAAATAACCAACCAACAACAACAGCAACATGCAGCGCCAATCACCATCAACGGGAGGGATTTGAAAGAGGTTACTTCATTCACTTATCTACGGAGCATTGTCTCAACTACAGGAGGAAAGGACAAGGATTTCAAGTCGAGAATCGGGAAGGCGAGAAACACATTGACATCAACCTGAAACCAATCTGGAAATATTCGTCACTCAGCCACCATCAACAACAAAATTCCGTCAGATTTTCAATACAAATGTCAAGTCAGTCAGTTCTTCTATACGGATAAAAAACTTGGCGGACGGGTCACAAAGAATATTTCCTACAGCCTGTTGCAGACCTTTATCAACCAACACCTGTCTTCGCTGGCTCTATACTAAAGATCAGATGACCGGACCGGAAAGAATCACCAACAAGAAACTATGGGAACAAAAAAAGAACCAATTGCCAAGCGACAAATATGCAGGAAAAAGTGGAGATGGATCGGACACTCGCTGAGGAGACCGACGCTGGGTGACATCACGCGCGCGTCAGGCCATCGCTCGAGTGGAACCAGGCCGAAAGGGAAGGGGCGAGTGAGACGTCAGTGCAAGTGTGACATGGAGGAGATCGTGTGAAGAGGAGTTGAAAGAGTATGGACTAACATGGAGGTAGGTGAAAAGTACAGCAGAAGGAAGACAGAAGCAAGTGGAGATGTGCAGTTGAAGCCCTATGTTCCACTAGAAACCCAAGGGGACAATAATAATAATAATACTGAAACGACATCCTAATACATATGAGCTAATGTACACTGTTGTATGAGTCTAATCAGGTAACTTGTTCTAAATAAGTGAACACTATCAAAATTAACACGTGGATTTCACAGTTAGTTATTTAGACGTTATCATTTTTCTCAACTGACAAGCCTGTGATTAAAAAAACTGTAAATTATTGAGAAAAATTTATTTATATAAGTAATTAATATAACTTATCAACTAACATATGTACAAATAAATAACTTAACAATCAAATCTACAGTTTCTTGAATTTCAGCTTGAATTTACCAGATCTCTGCAAGAGAATAATAATATATGAAAATATAATAAATACGATGAGCCCATGTAAAACAAGAAAATGAATATTCATTAGCGAAAATATCCCCGCATACCTGAGTGAAAATCTGACAGTTTATACTCATTAATATGGAAAAGTTATTGGGAAAGTAGTCGGAGAAATTAGAAATAACTCAACAACGATTCTAACCGACTTCGTTGGAAGACTACCTCCCCCCCATATACGATTTGGTATGACCGAGAGTGGGTAGACTTTAATCGCTCTCTGGAAATGCTCTTTTGGCCACGCGTCTATAGCTTCCCTATGCAATGTATCTTCAAGCGGAAGCGTATTCCCCACAACAGTGAAAGGGAAAATGCGAACGTCTGGAGGTTTCAATCGGACTGCAAGACATGTTGGTTTACCTAGAGAAATACTGATTCCAAATCTGTGGTGGACATGAGTCCCAGTTTTCGATTAAACCGAATGGCGCACAAACATGTTTTGGTTACCGGAAACCAAAGGAAAGTAACTCTTGACACTGCGCCTCTGTCTGGTGGATCTGACTTCAGGTCAAAGGCTTGAGAGTGACCTCTTAAGACAACGACCTGCTTCGGTAGAGCGATAATATCCCAGCCTTCGCACAAACCATGGAATTTTGTGTGGCGGTGCCTAACCGAGCCTAACACATGAAAAATAACCCGTTCAGAGTAAGTGAATTATAACCAAATATCTTGGCAAGTTATTACGTAATCCCGCTGCAGTATAAAGTTCTATATCGAAAACTGACTGAGGATTTTTATTAGTTCGGACAAAACAACGCAACTTTGCCTGTGGAGAATAAAAATACTTGAAAACTCCACTTAATGTATACGCAAATAGGATATTTATGATTGGATGAATGTAAGTTTTTTTCTCACAAAGCACAGCAACATGAATATTGAAAGAATATCATTATTATTTTTATTAATATGATAATAAAATATGTTTACCTTTGGTTGTGGACTATTTCCCCGACAAATAACATAACGTTGTTGAAGGGGGGCAATTTGTTCAACATCTTCAATTTCACCGCTACTTTCATGGTCGCGAATTTGCACAAATTTGATAACTAAGTGGTAAGTAAAAAATATATATACTTCATGCTTAGCTTAAGACAACAACAAAAGGGGAATTTGTTTTCTATTAAAGGTACCCATATTCGAAAAAAATTCAATCGGCAGGAAGCCCTAGACTCATGTTTTACGCTTCTTGAGATTTATCAGTAGAATGTATCTGTACCGTTGGTATTTCAAACCACAATAGTGTTTCACCTGGCTTGGTGACTCTACGTTGTCCATTTCCCTCGCAGATTCCAATTAGTAGCATTGGGAACCCAAGTGTGCATAGAACAATGCACTGAGGTGACCACTGATCAATATCAGTAAAACAACCATTGAAAAATAAGGAATAACAGACAGCTGTTTCGTCCTAGTTCAGGATTCATCGCGGTTCGAACTCAGGACCTTCCGATTACAGAGAAAGCTCGTAGAAAATTCAGCCGCTGAGACCCGACTTAATGGCCTAAGAATTCTCTAACTCGTCAAACTTGAAACAAATCAAATGCCTACATACTAACTCTTGAGAGAAAGAGATAATATACCTGCTTAAGAATTTTCTCCACGTAATTGCCCTTGTACATTCATAAACAATTCGACGCACGAAAATGGTTAACTGTTCACTTCAATGACAAACAAACCCTACCGCTATTTCGTAAAGGCAAGATTTATTTCCCAGGGAAAATAGGAATATACCCCAGTGCCTAACTGATACTGATGAAGGCCAATACGCACGAAATGTAGATCGAGAAGGTCTTGGCAATTGAGTCCCACCACTTGATAGTCACGTTTTTATGAATAAGCATTCCATGAATTGTCTGTCTGTCTGTTTTCGACATAGAACTTTGCACCGATGTGCGCCAGTTCAAGTCGCCACACTCCCTCCTTGTAGCACACAAAGCAAGATAACAAAGTAGAAGAAATGCATAATAGAGACAGTAAACAGATGCGTGAGACAAAGGAATGGTAATAAGCAAGAACGATATAGTTTCATTTGAAATCATAAGTCACGAGGAGTGGATCCATCTGAGAACGATTGAGAACGATTTTGAACCATATTACCAATTGTCTCCAGCCATTGGTTTTTACCGTCCCGAGGACCCCAACTAGTCAGGAAGTCTACACCTTCCTACGTGGTCGGCTTAGACTAACTGTTGTGGATTTCATTGACTGGTGCCATGTTTTGGTTTGACCGCCGCTAGCTCTTTTCCAGCCTGACCCTATATCAGCTAACATTCCCTGTCGGTCGAGGAAGGCGATGACTAGACATACGTAACACATGTCCTAACCTCAGTCGATGTAATTTCACAGCTTCATCGGTTGATTTCCCCTCCTTACCAAGAACTCGACCGGTGCCTCAACTCAATATTGCTCACCGTATTATACCACTTCGCACGGGAGATAGAAGCGCAAACAACTAGCCGGCCTTTTCATGTCTTCCACTCTCAGTGGCCAGGTCTCACAGACATAAAGGAGGACGGAGCGGACTGATGAGCAGTATACCCGCTCTTTGGTCGATAGCCGGATATCACGTCTATGCCACAGACGGCGTAACCTGGCATATGCGAAACTAGCCCTCTGTATCCGTGCTGAGATTTCGTCAGAGATCAACCCGTTGGCACTGGCTGATGGTACTTCCCAAATAAGTGAAGCGGTCAACGTTCTCTACCACTTCACACTCCCTATTTCTAAACTAGGAGTCAGTGTAGTCCAGTCCTGTAACATCATGAACAGTAACTCTACACTCAGTAATACAATATGATAGACAGCAGAAAAAAAAGAGCAAGGGCTGCATAATATGATATTAAATTGAGAAGACAATATTTCTTACCTTTAGATGCGCGCAAGTTGGCTAACTCTTCATCAGATTCACATTTTATCTTCTTATTACTTTCTGAATCCATAGGTTCTTCATCTCCAGTGAATTTAAACTATTTCAAAAAAAACCGGAATAGTTTTAAATACCTCATAAGTGAATATAAATAACGACATAAACTGATTTCCATGTTTACGTAATGCTATCACAGATACTTGGAAATACATTATACAAGATACAAAATAATGCATCCAAAGATTAAAAGCTCTACAAATTCACTGGTACCTGCACTACTGACAACCAGTATGAGATCTATGTGTGAACAATTACAACTGAGGATATAATAACAATGATAATATTCATGAATAGAGCTGTTCATGCTTTAAATAGTAGAGAAGATTTGTAGCTCAGGTGGGTGATTTGAAATTAGTTTTGTTCTCTGAGCTGGTGGTTTTAATTGCGAAGCTTTCGTCGTCCTTCTGAACAACATCTTCAGTGCAAGTTTTGGCGTAAAATGAATCCAATTGAATTCTCCATGAATGACATAATTGTGTTTCCTGGCAACCCTCTTCGTGATTAATAGTCGGTTTACATCTGTATTGATCACTTTTTTTATTGAACTGGAATTTGAACCTTCTTGTCACGTGATTCACTATTTTATTAGTTGGTAAATGTGGTACTAGTCACAACACCAACAAGAAGCCATCCTCAAAGACTACAAGAAGATTCATTCTACCATATATAAAAAAAATATCTCTTAAATAACAGCTGGAATATTAAGACCATTTGAAATAGATATAGCGCACACAAGCCAACCAGTTCAATCACTTCAATCTACATTGTGCAAACCGAAAGATCCAACGGAAAAAGAAGATTAAATTAATACCATTTACAAAATAAATTGTATGAACGGTAACACATATTACACAGCGGTCAAGGTAGGCGTCCCTTTCGAATCAGAATCCAAGAACACAAATGAGCTGTGAGAAGATACGACATATATTTTTTCATATCAACGCATGTAGATAATTATGGTCACCAATTTGATTGGGATAATGTCGAAATGTTAAACAGAGGAAACACCAAAGTGTTAGAGAATTCCTAGAAGACTGGTACTCAAATGAATCGGCGATTAACAAACATGTTAATATAGACTAAATTTACCAACTAATAGACAGTAAATCACGTGACAAGGAAATTCAAATTCCAAGTCAATAAAAAGTGATCAACACATATGTAAATCGACTACCAGTCACGAAGATGGTTACCAGGAAACATAATTCTATCATTCGTGGAGAATTCAAATGAGTTCATTTTATGCTAAAACTTGCGCTGAAGATGTTGTCCAGAAGGATGCGGAAAGCTTTGCAATTAAACCAACCAGCTCAGAGAACACAACTAATTCCAAAACTATTCATACTTAATCAATGATTTTAAAAAAGCTGACTTAAATTATAGTAAGAATAGGCAGGGATTCAATAAGTCTACACTTATTATTGTTATTATTATTTTTATTCACGTAAGAGTTCTGGAAAGCAGTCACTGCCGTCTAAACACTAGGTCTTCATGCAAAACCCAACGAATATCATGCACAATTCAGTTCACTCAATTTGGAGGTTGCATCAGCCTTAATGAACTGATTGCTGATGGAATCTCAGTACAGATACAAAAAGCTCGCGTGCATTTGCCAACTTATGTCATCTCTGATATCCGGTTATCGATCAAAAGACATGTGTACTGCGCACCAGTTCGCTCTGTCCTCTTTTACGGATGTGATATGAACATTGAGAATAGAAGATATGAAAGGGCTGACTGTACCTGACCACAGATGTTTGCTTTCTATTCCCCATGTTTAGTGGTATAATACTGTGAGATATATAGACGTTAAGCGTGGTGTTTTAAGTAAGAAGTAAAAATGATTCAATGATGTTATGAAGCTACATCGATTGAGGCAGCTAAGGCACATGTTGTGTACACCGAACCACTGTCTTCCTTGACAAGCAGTGTGTTAGATGACGTAAGTTTACGTTGGTAAACAGTTAGGGTGATGAAACCCTAACCTGACATCAATCCATGAAGTTTCTGATAATTAGTTTGAGCCACATAAGGAGATGTAGACTGTCTGGTTAAGGTTCTTGGGATGCTGAAGACCAATGGCTGCAGACTATTGGTAACATGGCTCAAAATCTGTCTCAGTGCTTCAGATGCCTTCACTCTTTGTAATCTCTTATATCCATTAAACCATCATGTTTCAAATCCCCCCGTAGCGCATTTCTACTCACTGCAGTCCTTCTTATTCTTTTTTCCCTTTTCTTAACCTTTATGTGTTACATGGAATACAGCAACTTGAACTGCTGTACTTCTGAGAAGCATTCTACATTGAAACTCAGTCAGACAATTCAGTTTACTAAGTAATAACTCAGTCAAATACTTACTAAAATTAGCTTGTGTACCAAGCAAAGCCTTAATATATTTTATTTTATTTTTTTGATTTACAGCTTGTTTCCACACTGTATTTTTGGTTTAAGTATGGAATTTTCAGCATGGATATCGGTAGCCCAAATTTTGCAGGCCGACCATAGATATCAGGTGTGCGCCAGCGTGGGCTCGAACCCCGGACCATGTGCATGGTCGGCGAGAGTCCTAACCACTGTGCCACCGACGCACTGCGGTAGCAAGCAATTCAATATTAGTTTGTTTATTAGATATATCATACAGAGTGTGAAACAGTATTATTTTTCTGGATGACGTTTCGAACACAACTTATTGTCGCACAATCATATCAATTATAATCTGTCTGTTTTCGACATAGAACTTTGCACAAATGTGCGGCAGTTCAAGTCACCACACTCCGTGTAGCACGCGAAGTAAGAGAAGAAAGTACAAGAAAAGCATAATAGAAACAGTGAGTAGAGGTGTGAGACAAAGGAGTAATAAAGAAAAACAAAACAGTTTCATTGGAGATCATAAGTCACAAGGAGTGGATGCATCTGCGCCACTGAGAACGATTTTGAGCCATGTCACCAATTGTTTCCAACCATAGATTTTTGCCGTCCCGAGGACCCCAGCCTGGAAGTCTATACCTTCCTACGTGGCTTAGACTAACTGTTGTGGATTTCATTGACTGGTGCCAAGTTTTTGTTTGACCACCGCTAGCTTTTGTCCAACCTGACCCTATATCAGCTAACGTTGCTCGTCGAGGGAGGCGATGACTTGGCCTACGTGACACATGTCCTAACCATCTCAGTCTTTGTAACTTCACGACTTCGTCGATTGATTTCCCCTGTTTACCTAGAACTCTACGCCTAACTTCAATGTTGTTCACCTTATTATGCCACTTTACACGGGAAATAGAGCGCAGGCACCTATGATCAAAGACAGCTAGTCTTTTCATGTCTTCCACTCTCAGTGGCCAGGTCTCACAACCATAAAGGAGGACGGAGCGGACTGATGAGCAGTACACCCGCCCTTTGGTCGATAGTCGAACATCTCGTCTACGCCAGAGTCGGCGTAAACTAACAAGTGCGAAACGAGCCCCTTGTATTCGTGCTGAGATTTCGTCAGAGATCAACCCGTTGGCACTGGCTGATGGTACTTCCCAAATAAGTGAAGCGGTCAACGTGCTCTACCACTTTACTTCCTATTTTTAAACTAGGCGTCGATGTAGTCCAGTCCTGTAACATCATCTTGCATTTGGCGGGAGCGAATCGCATGCCAAACATTCGTAGATTGCAGCTCAAGGTGTTTAGAAGACTCTGCATTTCGTCAGCGTCCTCGCCTAGAAGGACTATATCGTCTGCATATTCTAAGTCAACGAGATTATTCCCAGGTAGCAAGTCAATCCCTGAATCGCTGAAGTCACTTAGGGTTAAGTCCATTAACACATCTATGATGAAGTTGAATAGAAAAGGGGATAATGGGCATCCTTGACGGACACCACTGGTCGTCACCAGTTCAGATGACAGCTCGCCGTAAGCCCTCACCTGGCTGTATGAGTACGAGTAGAGTGCCTTATTCAGTGCAATATATTTTCTCGGCATTCCCTTTACAGCCAAGCATCTCCAGAGAACTTCCCGATCGACAGAGTCGAATGCTGCCTTTAGGTCAAGAAATATAATGACTGTTGGACGCCGGTAGGAATCCCTATGTTCTAGAATCTGTCGGAGGGTGAAGATATGATCAATACACCCTCTTCCTGGTCTAAAGCCTGCCTGGCTCTCTCGTGTTTGTGTCTCCCGAGCACCACTTAGTCTACGCATGACTATTGAGCCTAAGACTTTAGATACTATATTAGTCAAGCTAATCCCTCTGTGATTATCACAGGAAGACTTGTCTCCCTTCTTGTATATGGGGATAATCAGTGACTTACACCAACCCGATGGGACTTCTTCAATTATAACCACACGACTTCAAAACGTGAGTTTCATAGTTTTCTTTATTCTCTCCCATTTGTCTTAGGGGTGGTAGTAGAATTTTCCAGATGTCTGGGATAGGTGTTGAATCATTCCTATTACAGGCGTTTGCAGTTTATTAGATATATAAAGCTCTCGTTATCAATCTCTCCCTCCACCCTGTGACATTAGATTTTAAAACTGTCATCTTATCCTATCCCATCCTATTGTATGGTTGTGTGTAACTGCATATAGTGCTATTCTCTAGATTTCTTATCTTATTCGGGTCAACTAATCTAGATTTTGTTAGGTTTACATGCTCGACCAGTTTGACTGTCCCTGTTCTACTACTTTGACCTATGTATTTGACCTGACGATCATTGTAGGATATTAGATAAACTAAATTGTTTTGTTTTAAAGGCTCCACAGGATCCTTTAGTCGATAAAGCTTGTTTCCAATTAAGTTCGTGGGGTTTGAATGCCAGCCACTTTTATTCCTGCCTTCTTAAGAATTCTGCATAAGGTTTTCGAGGTTTCTTCTTTGTATGGAATTACTACTGATGATTTAGATTCCTTATTGTTGGTGTTGTAATTATCTTGTGCATGATGGACATGGACGTCGTCATTAATGTTACTATTATTATTATTATCACTATCACTAATATTGTTACTAATTTTGTTTTCAAATTTTCATACACACTTCATGATTAATTTATCAGGGTAATTATTAAGTTTCAAAGCTTCTCTTATGTGCCTCACTTCTGGTCTTAGATTTTCCTTGGTATTACTTAGTTTTTGTACCCTATTACTTAGATATTTCACCAATCCTATTTTTACTGACATGGGGCGGGATGATCGGAAATCCAAATATCGGTTTGCGTGTATGGATCCCCTTTAAACATTAGTGTTTAACTTCCCATCTTCTTTCCTTTTTACGCTACAATGTGACATTTTAAGCTCCCCTTCCAGACTTTATTTATGTTGTATCAGCCTTGACTAATATTTCCAGTATTCCTCATTTAATAGGTTCGTTGTATCTCTTTCAACAAAACGAAAGTATCAGACGTGTATCACCGACTACAGCTTTAAGCAAAATAACTATTATATAGCTGAGTACACTCATTTGAAGACACAGCACTTAATTTGCAATGTGTATTAATTTTACTTTGACTACTAACTGACGCATAATCCATTATCTTACAAATAAGTCAATCTGTATTACATATAAGATCGAAAAATTACTCATATATTCGAATGAAACCACTTACTACTGATTGACTGCGGTGAGTAGTTGTATACCACTCACACCAACATCAAGCAATAGTGCTTGCAATCCAAAAAAAATTACGGTGAAATTCCAATTCCTCGAAGTGTGTGAAACGCAAGTTAATTTGCTAATTGGAAATTTGATTAATGTAGCCACCAGTTCGCTCAATTAGCTAGCCAGATATCTCGTGGCGTGAACTGGTAAGGTTCTCTGAGCTGATGAGCACTATCGCACACGAGCGAAACAGATGTCTTCTATTTAGATAACATCAATCCGACTGGCAAATATTAATGGTTGATGTGAGTGACACCCAACTACTTATATCATTTAATCAGTAGTGCATAGTTTTACGCATATGTTTGTTATCTTAACTACAATTTCGGCATCTAGCAGGCAATGCACTGCAATCTCAATAATTTTGGTTTCCGAAGAAAACTGTAGTCAGATTTTACACGCACACACTATGTAAATTGCGAATTGGGGATTTGATTTGTTCATATATTCCCCTTAAATAGACAGGACACTGTTATAATGGTCAGAAAATATAAAAATGGAATAAAGAAAACCAGAGACATATATATATATATATATATATATATATATATATATATATAAACGCCTAGATACAATTGAGATTTTTCGCTCAGATGCATGATTTGTAAAGCTTTCAGTGCCGTACTTAATAGGAAACATCTTCAGTCCATACTTCAATTTAAAGTGGGCTTTTAAATTTCTCCACCAATTGTTTAGTCATCTCTCTTGGTGACCCTGAACGCGGTTGGATGCTCTTGTCTATCTTCACAATCTCTAGTCTTTTTGTACTGATATTTATTGTTCAAGGAAATTGAAATAGTTAGTCCCGACCGAAAGCTGCTACCTTGACGTGGTGGTCGGGCTTGAACACCGCAATGACCTAATCAAGCTATACTGGCTGAGACTTATGTCTCTTGAGGTTCTACCATGCCAGGCAGGTTGTTTGGATAGCGGTTAAACAAAAAGCAGCTACCTCATCCAATACCATGATCCAAACAAATTCACAAAATTTCATGCCGGATCGGCCGTGGCCCGGATTAACAACGACCGCGCTTCCTGCTGCCGTGTCACAGGGCGGGAGTGATAAGTATGCTACTGAGGCACACAAAACAAAAAGAACGAACAAAAACAGGCCGCGTGTGACCGGCCTCAAGCAGTTGTCCCCTGGGCTCTGCGGTCACGCAACCAACTTCCACGGTGTGGGCAGCCGGGAAGTAACAATCGCCCTCACAATCCGAAATGCACACAAAACCTCTCTAATCCTCACTTATCTTTGTCTTCATCTTCATCTCTATTACCTTGCCTTCCTCCACTGATGCAACTCCTCTACTTGATGGCTCCTCACTCCCTCTTCACTCTGTGTCCACTAAAAACGACGAAAGCCAAAAAACCACCACGGATAGTCTCCTAAAGCCACGCCACCAATTTCATATAGGAGCATTTAATGTTAGGACACTTTGCCAAATAGGACAACAAGCATCACTAGCTAAGACCCTGGCATCTCGAGCCATTGATGTATGTTGTGTTTCAGAAACACGCATACAAGACCCAAGTGTGGTTATTCACCTAACCCCACCTGGCCAACAGGATGAATCTTCAAAATTCACCTTGAGGGTGTCAGGAGATGCCACAGCTAGTTCACGAGGATTAGCTGGCGTAGGGATAGCTCTGAGTACTAGGGCAGAAAAGACATTGCTTGACTGGATCCCGGTAGATAGCCGAATGTGTGCTGTCCGTCTGAACGGATCAGTAAGAAGGAGAAAGGACTGCACTACTCGCCGATGCCTTTTCGTAATCTCCGCCTACGCCCCCACTGACTGCAGTTCGGATGAAACGAAGGATGAGTTCTACCAAAAGCTGTCTAGTTTGGTGAGAAAGGCTAAACGCTCAGATATAGTCGTTCTAGCTGGTGACTTTAACGCTCAAGTAGGGAAATTGTGTCAATCTGAGAAGGATGTCGGTGGCACCTATGGAGTTCCGTGCCAGCGAACCGACAACGGTGACCGTCTCCTACAGTTCTGTTCAGATAATCATTTGTTTCTTGTAAGCACTAACTTTAAACACAAGGAGAGACACTGTTTAACCTGGCGACCCCCATCATCAAACCAACGCTGGACACAAATAGACCACATAGCAATAAGCTATCGTTGGCGTGGGTCGGTAGGAGATTGTCGCTCCTTCTGGAACACGTGTGTAGATACCGATCACGCACTGGTCCGGGCTCGTGTGTGCTTACGACTGAACGGACGTAGGAAACAGCTGGCGGTAAAACCATCACGTCCCCAGCTCGATCAGGAAACTAAATCCCTATTTGAGGAAGAACTAGCTAAACGCATATCTGAATCGACAGCTGTGCTCACCCTGGAGAAGCCTGGAAGAATATTCAGTCAGCTATAGATACAGCTGTAAAAGCTGTGAATAAGGCAAATCCAAAGGTGAGTAAAAACCACTGGATTTCGACTGCCTCATCCGAACTGATAGATGCTAGAAGACTTATTCCGGCGAGCTCCGAATTCAATGAGGAGCGAAAGCTGCACAAAAGGAAACTTACTAAAAGTCTCCGCAAGGACCGTGAACAGTGGTGGGTGACAAAGGCGAAAGAGATGGAAAAAGCATTGGCGATAGGCAACACTAGGCAACTCTTTAGACTCATCACAGAATCGGGTGGGAGAAGGCAATTCATAAGTGAGACTATTTCTGAGAAAAATGGCTCCTTAATTAGCTCTCAGGATAGACGCCTTGAACGCTGGAAAGAACACTTTGAGGAACAATTTAACTTGCCTACAGCCACACTGAACCTCCCCGCCATCCACCACGTACCCGAATGGGATATAGACACTGGTCCGCCGTCTGTAGGTGAGGTTACAAAAGCTATCAGTAATTTGAAACGAGGCAAAGCGGCAGGACCCGACGGAATTATTCCGGAGGTGTTTAAATATGGGGGTGACATACTAGTTTGTAGATTAACTGAGGTACTAGGCAAAGTCTGGGAATCAGAGACAGTACCATCAGACTGGGGTAAGTCACTTATTATACCGATATTCAAGAAGGGAAACAAGTCCTCGTGTGATAATCATAGGGGGATCAGCCTAACGAACATAGTCTCTAAAATCCTAGGCTCAGTAATCATGCATAGACTAAGCAGAACTCGGGAGGAACAGACAAGGGAAAATCAAGCAGGCTTTAGACCAGGTAGAGGGTGCATAGATCATATCTTCACTCTTCGACAGATTCTAGAACATAGACACACTTTTCGGCGTCCAACAATTGTCATATTTCTTGACTTGAAGGCGGCCTTCGACTCCGTGGATCGAAAGGTACTATGGCAATGTCTGACTGTGAAGGGAGTGCCAAGAAAGTACATTGCACTAATCAAGGCACTCTATTCAAACTCACGTAGTCGTGTAAGGGCTTATGGGGAATTGTCATCTGAATTGGTAACAACCAGTGGTGTCCGACAGGGATGTCCACTTTCCCCATTTCTGTTTAACTTCATCATAGATATGCTAATGGAAGTATCCTTAACTGAACGTAGTGACTTAGGAATCGACTTGTTACCAGGGAATAATCTAATGGACTTAGAATATGCAGATGACATAGTCCTGTTAGGGGAGGATGCTGACAAAATGCAGAGTCTTCTGAACACCTTGAGCAGCAATCTTCGTATGTTTGGCATGCGATTCGCCCCTGCAAAATGTAAGATGCTGCTACAGGACTGGACCACGTCAACCCCTAACTTAGTGATAGGGAGTGAAGTGATAGAACATGTTGACCACTTCACCTACTTGGGAAGTTGTATTAGCACCAACGGACTGATTGGCGATGAAATCTCAGCACGGATCCGAAAAGCTCGAGCTGCTTTCGCTGACTTACACCATCTCTGGCGTAGGCGTGACATCCGGTTATCAACCAAGGGACGTGTGTACTGCTCATCAGTTCGCTCCGTCCTTCTCTATGGCTCTGAAACATGGCCAATACGCGTTGAAGACATGAAAAGGTTGACTGCTTTCGATCATAGATGTCTGCGATCTCTGTCTCACGTTAGGTGGTTTCACAAGATAAGTAATGTTGACGTTAGGCGTAGAGTGTTGGGCAAAGAGGGAAAATCAATCGACGAGGCTATAAAGTTACATAGACTAAGATGGCTAGGTCACGTGCTGCGCATGCCTAACCACCGCCTCCCCCGACGGGCATTGCTAGCTGATATAGGTTCAGGTTGGAAAAGAGCCAGTGGTGGCCAAACAAAAACATGGCATCAATCCATGAAATCCTTGACAGTTAAACTGAGTCAGGTAGGGAGATGCAGACTCCCGGGTTGGGGCCCTCGGGACTCTAGGAATCAATGGCTGGAGACAATAGGTGACATGGCTCAAAATCGTTGTCAATGGCGCAGATGTATTCAGTCTCTGTAATCTTTCATATTCCTTTCTACCATTACCCATTCTGTTTCACTCTTATATTTGTCAAACTCTATTGATTCTCTTCACTCATCTTCTTGTCTACCTCTGTGTGCTATTTGGAACGTGGCAACTCGAACTGCTGCACTTCGGTGCCAAGTTCTATGTTGAATCCAGACAGACAGACAGACAGACAGTCCCTTTGATAAATTCGAATAAGGTATTTAGAAGACAAATTTCGCGAGATAATGATATCACTTCGTAGTTTCTTTACAATCACCTTACAACTAACACGGTTCACAATAATAATAATAATAATAATAATAAGATAGAATGCATGACAATTACTCAGTTATAGATAAAACAAAAGTACAAACTATTAAATAGGTCAAGTAGTCCATGGTAGGCGAAGGTTGAAGTACACTGCTGTTTTTTTGTACACATAGTTCAGGATGTATGTGATTAATCAATCCAAAGTGCTTCCATCACCTTTAATAACCAACTTTGAATTAAAGTTATGTGATGAAATAATTGTGAAACAGTCATTTATATTGATTTTGTGACTTGAGATTAATAAGTGCTTTGCAATGGATGACGGTGGCTCTCTATTCAGATTAATTGCATTGAAATTTTCTATGTGTTTTAATAACAATTTTGGAACATGTTCTTTTCGACAACATTGGAACATTCGATTGGCTCCACCTATATAAGAGTGCCTTCCGAATTCGAATCGGATAAAAAAACTCGGTTTCTTGGATATTTCAATGACCAGAAGAGACGATAGAACGGTTAAGAGATTCTTATTTCGTAAGCAGACATGGAGTGGACAATATCTTCATTTCACCATTTTTGTTCCTATCCAATGTAAGCTTTCCCTAGTGAAATATTTGTTTTCAAGAGACCGCAAAATATGCTCAAGCGACATGTTGATGGATGAGCTTCATCACATTCATTCAGTTTTCTTGACTAATGGTTATCCAGAAAACTTTATCAATTGTTATAGTAATGATAGACCACAGCTAAAAAAGACAGCTTATTTACAAAAGAAAGCTATCTTTATTGACCTGTCAATCAAGTGTGACCAAACTAATACAGTTGACAGCTCAAAGACTTCGGTGAGCCATCAGACGAGCATTCTACGCCGCATCTCTTTTCTCACATGCCGAACATTTTCGATCCCTGCACCTACGATTAGAGGACGAAATTCTGTGGATTTTACTCCAGACTGTATCTACGAATTCACCTGCAGTTGTGACGCTTACATAGGTGGAGCCAATCGAATGTTCCAATGTTGTCGAAAAGAACATGTTCCAAAATTGTTATTAAAACACATAGAAAATTCCAATGCAATTAATCTGAATAGAGAGCCACCGTCATCCATTGCAAAGCACTTATTAATCTCAAGTCACAAAATCAATATAAATGACTGTTTCACAATTATTTCATCACATAACTTTAATTCAAAGTTGGTTATTAAAGGTGATGGAAGCACTTTGGATTGATTAATCACATACATCCTGAACTATGTGTACAAAAAAACAGCAGTGTACTTCAACCTTCGCCTACCATGGACTACTTGACCTATTTAATAGTTTGTACTTTTGTTTTATCTATAACTGAGTAATTGTCATGCATTCTATCTTATTATTATTATTATTATTATTGTGAACCGTGTTAGTTGTAAGGTGATTGTAAAGAAACTACGAAGTGATATCATTATCTCGCGAAATTTGTCTTCTAAATACCTTATTCGAATTTATCAAAGGGACTAACTATTTCAATTTCCTTGAACAATAAATATCAGTACAAAAAGACTAGAGATTGTGAAGATAGACAAGAGCATCCAACCGCGTTCAGGGTCACCAAGAGAGATGACTAAACAATTGGTGGAGAAATTTAAAAGCCCACTTCAAATTGAAGTATGGACTGAAGATGTTTCCTATTAAGTACGGCACTGAAAGCTTCGCAGATAAACATCCAGCTCAGAGAACACAACCACATCAAAATAAATATATAGGCGAAAAATATATTTACCTGGTCAAAGTCAGCACTGCAAACTTGAGTCACTACCACTGAAGGACTAGAAGTTACTTTTGAATCGATATTGTCTTGAAAGTCATTTTCGAGTGGAATCTCAGGAGCCAATTTCTAAATTACAAAAGAAGTAAACTACTATTTAGGTTTATTCTATGTGTCATGATTATTTATTTGCAAAATTACAAAATACGGTCTGTCTGTTTTCGACATAGAACTTTGCACATACGTGCAGCAGTTCAAGTCGCCACACTCCCTCCTTGTAGCACACAAAGCAAGAGAAGAAAGTACAAGAAAAACATAATAGAGACAGTAAGCAGAGACCCTATATCAGCTAACATTGCCCGTCGAGGAAGGCGATGACTAGGCATACGTAACACATGTCCTAACCATCTCAGTCTTTGTAACGGACGATAATTCGGTGTCGTTTCCAACTGATGGTTTTTCGCTCGAATAATGAATATTAGGCGCTGATGATCATTTAACTTCAGTAACAAGCTTTGATTTCACCAGGTACATAGAAAGTGCATAGAGCTGCACAAAATTATTCAATAACACACATATATGATCCTTAATTTATTATGCATCAGTAATGCGCACATACGGATTTTACAGTGCATAGTTAAACTGCGACTTTTACTAATAGAAAGTCAGGTTAAATCAAAACGCTGAAATATAACTGAAAAAATGAATAAATAAAATCGAACACAATTATTGCAAGTTGTGTAAAGAGCAACAAATCTTCTAATGGGGGACACAGAAATCAATGACATAACAAGGGACAACAAAACCGATATGTCATTAACGAACCATACAGTAACTTTCCCTCCGTGTCACTTCGTAAAATCGATTACCCTCTTATGCTTTTTTCCTTTAAGAATTCCAAAGGTTCACTATTCCATTAAATCTCTCCTGACTGTCCTGTTTAACATTACACCTCCTGGAGTTTAAACCCTACTTTAACGCCGCAATACTCAGAGCACAGATTGACACTTAGGTGATACGTCATATCTTCCACTTGACTCGTGAGACAGGTTTTTAAGATTCTGCTGTGGCAGAATAACTGATTGGAAAGTCTCTCTATAGCAATCCACCTACAATTATTTAGATATGCTTAACTTAGTGTGTGATTAATACCCTTTTTTCCTTGACCTGGTGTGTCACATCTTCCTTTGACCTAATCCTGATTATTGGTCGTTATACTTGATTCCTTAACGTTTCACTTTACTATTAGGTGATGGTGAACTGTTGAGGATAAATGTGTTGTTTTACGATCGATATTTTGTTTGAATGAATTCAAGGGTGTGCAACGGGGACAATTTGACTATGGCCTATCAACAGGAGACGTGTTTGGTGTATTTGATTCTTATCGAGAGAGTTTAGATACCACCTTGTTGAGAATATTCTACCTGATCCTCAGGCATTTATCATGTCTTTGTTTTTCGGTCAGATAAGTTTGTTGTACAGTAATTACTTTGTACCTAAGAAACTTTTGAACTGTATAGTTGCCTAACGGCAATGTTGAGGTAACTTTGAGTTCTTGATATATTATTAGCGTTTAGCAATACCACAGATTTTACCACACATGTCTTTTTGTTACCACTAGGACTAGCTGTCTTTGATCATAGATGTCTATGTTCTATCTCCCACGTGAAGTGGTACAATACGGTGAGGCATAATTGAGGTGAGTCACCGGTCAAATCATAGGTAAGGAGAGGAAACCAATAGACAAGGCTGTGAAGTTACATCGGTTGAGATGGTTAGGACATATGTTATGCATGTATGTCTAGCCATTGCCTTTCTCGACGGGCGATGTTAGCTGATTAGTGGTGGTCAAACCAAAACATGGCTTCATCAGTCAATGAAATCCACAACAGTTAGTTTAAGCCACGTAAGGAGGTGTAAACTTCCTGGTTGGGGTCCTCGGGATAGTGAAAAACCAATGGCTGGAGACAAATGGTGATGTGGTTCGAAATTGTTCTCAGTGGTTTGAGCAGATGCATCCACTCTCTAAGATTTATAATATCCAATAAAACTATATTGTCCTTGCATATTACTATTCTTTTTGCCCTATGTTTCTGTTTATTATCTTTCTTTTGAATCTCTCTTTACTCACTTCTCTTGCTTTTTGTGTTAAGTGAAGTGTGGCACCTCCAACCGCTGCAAATCGGTGCAGAGTTCTACGTTGAAACCAGTCAGCCAGGAAGGTGTAGACTTCCAGGCTGGGGTCCTCGGGACGGTAAAAATCTATGGTTGGAAACAATTGGTGACATGGCTCAAAATCGTTCTCAGTGGCGCAGATGCATCCACTCCCTGTGACTTATGATCTCCAATGAAACTGTTTTGTTTTTCTTTACTACTCCTTTGTCTCGCACATCTGCTCACTGTTTCTATTATGCTTTTCTTGTACTTTCTTCTCTTGCTTCGCGTGCTACACGGAGTGTGGCGACTTGAACTTCCGCACATTTGTGTAAAGTTCTATGTCGAAAACAGACAGAGACAGTCAGTCAGTACCGTTGGGACATTTTGGGGACTAGGAGTCACTCGCAGAAATCTGGTCAGCTATTGACTCCCTATGTTCAGATCGAAATACTTGGGTTTTGGTACCTACATCTATGTTATTTCAATCAGTCACTTAGCAATATGCATAAAATATAACCATGTACAAACTATAAACTGCCATCTTTGAAAAAAAGAATAACACGACACAAAAATAATAAAAACATGCCACAAATACTGATTTTTCTTTCAGACTAGAACTAGCAGTCATTCAAATAAAATTTGTTTATAATCTTAAGCTTAACTCACTAGAAATTGAAAATACTACAAACAGTGGAAGTTAGTTCATATTAGCAGTTCCCGCCTATAAATTTTATGTTTCACACATCTGATAATCACCACTACAGATATCCGCAAGCATTTCACACCTTAAATAACATTATGAGAAATATTTCGTCAAACTTACGGAAACTTTACTCTAATTATCAACTTAGTCATTATCTTTTAAACGTAGAGCCCAAATACATATGTCGTCATAATCTACTTTGTAGAGCAATAATCTTCGGAATATAATGTTCACATTGTTTAGAATATACCGTTAGTGAACTTGGCTCTAAATGTAGACTATGGTTATTAAGGAACAGAATACTAATACATATAGTGGAGATTTTACTGCTCGTACTTACGCGTCTTTGCGTTCGCCTATTTGACAGTAGGGATTTACATTTCGATGACAAACTTTTCTTTAAGACACCAGACGACTTCTTTTTCCCACCTTTGCTAACTGGACTGGCTAAACTGGATTTTGCACCCACAGATGAGAGGCTTTTCTCATGTCGTGAAGCAGCAGATCTAATGGTGACGCGAGGAGACTTATTCTCAGCGGAAATTGTGGGGTTACTTACAGGCATTTGAAGATTCGGATCTACTTCTGGTTTGCAGATCGATGAGTCCTTTGGAATAGATACCTTCTTATCTTCCAGTTTTACGCAAGTTGTTTTGCTAGATGGTATCCCACCAGAACGACGAAGCTGACGAGGAGCGTTTACATCGATTGTATCACTCCCCGGGATCATAGATACTTCTTTAGTGCAAAACGAGCACTGCCTGAAAAGGGAATATTTAGATAGAAAAAACATTCAACAAAACACATTTGTGGATGTATATACGTATGTTGAAACAGTAAGAGACTCAGCTAAACATGAATGATAAAAAGTGTTTCCATTAATTTTGTACACTGATAATAGGAATGAAACAGAATGAACACAATTCACTTACCAACTATAAATTTTACTGCGTTTCGGCATACGTAATAATGGAGGATCAAGACAAGCCAAATGAAATGCTTTTCCACAAGCATCGCAACTTGTTATCAAGTGTTGATCTTGAAGTCCATGGCATACCGTACACCTATAAAAGTTACAAGGAGAAAGGAGTAAGATACGAGTGTGTTCATTAGCTTGTTTTGTGTTTAAAAAAGGAGTAGAGACGTTAGGCGTCAGTGGCACAGCGGCAGAATGTTCACTAACCATGCATGAATACTGATGTTTCCACTGGGGCCCAAACTCTGTAACCATCGTTTCGAAACTGTGGAACCTTTTTCACTAGGCTGATGGGTCATAACAGCTACCTCATGCTTGACAAATATTAGTTTGCTAGGTATTTTTATCTATACATTGTTGATACACAGAAGCGAATAGGCATACGGACTCCTCCGTATTATTTATAATAACGAAGAAAGTACACCCAAGATTTCATCAACTAATATACAAATAACTAAGATCTCATTATAGGCGTAATTCATTCATTCCTATATATATTAACAATGAGGATAATCAAAATATTCCACTAACAACTGTAATTATGGGGCTTCTTTTTTCATGCTTTAAAGAGAACTTGGACATAGAAAGTAGGTGAATAATAAAGAAATGTAACTTGTGAACTTACTCTAATATTACACTTTCTGGTTCAAATTTAACCCCTGAACAGCTGTCGACATGTGAAGCAACAGCATTCTTTGATGCAGCAGTATTTTGATCACTTGTTTCAGATTTTGAAACTTTGCGCACCTTAGACGATGGGGAAAAGGGACGTTTACGCTTGGAAGCAGCAATAACTGCTGAAGAACCAAACTTGATACTTCTGTTGGAATCCACAGGGTCAGAAGAACTAACATCTAAGGTAGATGTTTCTACTGGACGTGAATGCTCCGACAACACGTTTTCTAGTTCACATGATAACTTCAGACCCTGTTTGAGTGAGATAAACAGCAAATATGAATTAAATATGCAATTAAACACAGAAAGATGTTTACTTGTCAGTTGTTACACCTTGAAAAACCTGATGGATCCAATATCTACAGCTGATTAAGGGTGTTGAGAAAGATCTTGTGAGTATTTGATTTACTACAATCGAATATGTAGTGTTTTCGACAGTTTATTAAAAAATCCAAATGGTAAAACTGATGAGTGAGTAGGTCACGGGTTCGAGTTCTATTCAACCTATCTCGGACTCGGCAAACGAGTAGTATCATCAGTCCTCAAACGACAAATGTAGCTCTCAGCCTGGCACAGGAAAGGACTTCCAGTCAGGAAAGTCCAAACAAGACCAACAATATCTTCAAGCTTGTATGGCAAAGTAAGTCTGATTACTTTATCTGAATTTAAAACAATTTGCTTTCATAACGTCAGGAAAATCGTTAACACGTCTACCTTAACTTTATTCAATGCAGACGATGAGAAAACAGTGATATAAAACATCCCATCGTTCTATAAGTTTTTTGTGGACTGTCTTGATCAACCCTTACAGCTTTTAGCAATAAAAATTAACCCAATGATTAGTTGTTTTCATATTACAAACAAGAGAGATAATTAACCCTAATGTGTACAAATAAACAAACATGTTTGCATCGGGAGATGATGATTCCTCTTCATCTGGGATTCCTTATTATTTACTACACAAAAACTATAAAGGGACCTGACTAAAACCATGTCATTTGTTTCTTGCTGATCTTACTTTGTTTAGCGATGCCTACTTGTCAGAATAATCTTAAATTAATAAAACTTTCAATACAAAGTTAAATACCTTGACCCACATAAAAACCCATAGACAAAGACTATATTTTATGTGAAAAAGTCAACAATATAAACTAACCGGAATTAAATTACGCAGAGTACTGACGATATGAGAGAACTTTACAAATAGGCCTCCACGTTGAGTGACTAGTTTCTCTAGCTCCGCTGTAATCTTAAATATAAAATGGAATGAATAAATGTCCCGAGGTTATAATACGAAATAACATTAGACATATGTATGTAATATATAATCGCTAGCTTACCGAATTGTAACTATGTGACGCGCTAGCATCTGCTATTTGCAGTTCTCGTTGAGTATTTTGTAAAGTCGAAATGTGTTTTGAGATTTCCATAATTTTCCTTTCACGTTCTAAACAAATAAATAAATAAATGCAAGAGATAAACACTTCTGCGAATACGAAAGATAAAGCATAAATGTGCATGTAGAAAGCTAGTTAAGTACAAATAAGAACAGAAATCTCACCTAGGAAATAGGATACAAAGTCCGGGGTGAATACTGGATAACTGGGGGTAGGACCTTTTGATGAGTCCACGTTAGATGCATGATTTGAAAATTCGATGGGCAAGCTGAGAGCCTTTGCCTTGGAGACAAACAATCTCATGGCGACAGGAGAAGTTTCCAAAAACAAAGGTGTTTTTACAAGTGGTACTAAAAATAAAGCGATAAAATTATCAGGATAATGTATAGAAGGAAGGTATATTAACAAGCGTTAAAGATAACTAGAACTAACAGCAGCAAAATGAAAAATAAATATGAAATAGTACGCTCAAACTTGGTTTGCGCTGACGGATAACAGTGAAGACTTGCTTAAAAGCGTCTGTAATACGACGTAAGTAAACTTGCTAGTGAAAATTAGTTGTCATGAATTCAACCTGTCTACTTTGTTTCTTCTCAGCTGCAGACCACAGTGTAAAATCCGATTGAATAAAATTGATATTTTAAGTTTTCATACGATCTCAGCAAACATTTAAGATATGCCAACATCTCGAAATATTCAGTTAACCGACGTCAAGCATACGTCAGTACTAAACATGTTTAGTGAATGGTAAGCTTGGGCTACAATTATTTGTTGTTGTGTACACCCAATAACGGAAAACGTTAACACTGAGGCTACTTTGAATTATTAATTTTTGACAAAAGCAGAAGGCTAAAAGGTATTCAATTCGTAAAGGATAGTTTCGTCATAATCACGATGTCACAATTCTTATTTATCATTAATAATCGGAGTAGTAGTAGTAGTAATAATAATAAGGCTCAAACTTTACGCGTGAACTCTGTGTAGACAGTAAACACATTTCTGAAGAAAATGACAGATGATAAACTCGAAAATAGTATGCACAAGACTAGAAGTTAGGTTATCAAAAGTCATTTCCTACAGAATTTAATACAACTTTTGAATTGTATTTACAATTCATAGAAGGATAATTCAACCAGGAACTTACGTCTCTACATACGGTATTTAATTTGTTAAGATAGTTAGCCACGTCAAAAAGTAATAAAATACAAACTATCACGATAATTCTTTATTAAAATTAGACTGTAAGGTGACAGAGGTGGTGGAAAATCTGTACAGTTCTACGAATATCTTTAGACTATTCAGCAGAAGAAGAATAATAAGACAAGATTTCCGACTTATACCTCATTGCATCAATAGTCTGCCGAACCAAAACTAAGATCTATGTCAGCATTTCAGTCGCCAAAGCTGTCTTGTTAGCCTGATCATAACCTAACATAAATGACGAAATACACCTATTAATTCATAAGGAAAAACAGCTTTTGTTTAGCGAAGAAACATTTCTTTTCAACTTCATTTTCAAGCCGTACATTCGTATTCGTATTAAGGAAAAAGGCAATCAAAATTGCTTAGTCAATACGCATGTGATGAGAATAAAGATAATTAAAATGATTTACTATGGGAGTTGAATTGAAGTGGATGAATTACAAAAATTTCAGAGATTATTAAGAATTAAGAGTAGGATGATGATAACAGTAAAGACGGCGAAGATGAAGTGAAGTGGAATGAATTCAAGTTTTAAAACAGAATAAAATAAAAGAATATTACTATGACAAAGGTAAAGAGAGGAGTTTAACAAAATGTTTCTGAACACATAATTTTGGTTTCTCTCCGCGTATAGCTACAGATTTCGCTATGCATAAGTGGAAGAAACGTAAGCTTTTGTAAAGCTTGAATTTGGTCCTGTAAGTAACTTTTTCGCTGAACAAAAACTGTTTTTCCTTAATATAAATGACTTAAAACAATACGGTGAACCCTGTGTTATCGAAATCTAGTAACTGCAGGAGTGATGTCTGTCTGTCTGTTTTCGACATAGAACTTTGCACAAATGTGCGGAAGTTCAAGTCGCCACATTCCGTGTAGCACGCGAAGCAAGAGAAGAAAGTACAAGAAAAGCATAATAGAAACAGTGAGCAGAGGTGTGAGACAAAGGAGTAATCAGGAATACAGGAGTGATGAGACGATGATAAACGTATTTCCAAGCAGGAAAATGGAACACATACTATTTGTCAGTTCAAAGATCAGGATTACATTACGAAGCTTTCCTCGGGAAAAACTAATGTTTTAAAGTGCTATATAAATTCAATTCCATTAAATGGTCTGCAGCAAAGAAAAATACATACCATAGGGTTTGTCACGATGCTTTATGAGATCTGCATACAAATCACGATAGTGCTCGAATTTACGCTGAATACGCATGTCCGTTGTAAACACCTCTCCAACACCAGAGTAACATGGTAGTTTTTTTTCTTCAGAATTATTAACAGGGACCTGTTTGTTTGACCTCCACTTCCTCAGCCTAAGCATAGCAGTTAAGAAATTACGTCGACGATGTCGAGCGACTGTTTTATCAGTGTGCTGACGACAGTGTGCAAAAAAGGGATCAGCAGAAGTCTAGAAAAATAATAAAGTTACGTGATGTTTAGCAATCAGCAGAATCACATCCTACGAAGAACATAAACAAATAAACAGGCAACTGTCAATGATACAATAGTAATTTGAATTCTGACTATCCTAAAACGACGCAAACATACAGGCCTGGTAAGGGGATCTCAAATAAAACAACAAATCAATAACACTTCAAGAAGTGGTATAAAAGAATCTATAGCTGAACTACTTGTGTTTGGAAAATGACAAAAAGTCGAAATTAAAAACGGAATTCAAGACCATTCGTATAGGTAGAGCTACAAGCTTTACGAAATATATTTATTACTCACCTCTTCCACGGTAGGTTCTGACAACAGTCCATGCTTCTGAGCACTGCAAGACAAGTGAGTATAAATTTACCAACCCACCAGGTCACATGGAAAAAAGTACGGCATAAACCAGCATCGCAAGATATACAGACACCAGTCCAGGCAAAGAAACGGTCTTCACAGAGAGAACACTCATGCAAAGACCACTGTCTCTGAGGCAATTCTGTGAGTGTCACCTGGAAAATGATTAATTAATTAATTAAACGCACCTCCATTAAATTATCAGGATCGTTGAAAGCAACACCAGGTGTGTATAATGCGCACAACAAATGCACCCAACGATTATTATCTGTCCGTTTGAATACACCATCCAGTACAGGACATAATTCACAGATCTTCAGGCAAAAATCAGCTTAAAACAAAAACTAACTGGTGATGTCACACCCGCAAGACATGGTTCACAGAACCAAGCGTCTGTACTAGAAGAACTTGCACCGCTTGATAAAAATATTGAATCTACCACTTTATAGCAATCTAATACGTAAATCACAATGGAATTATTCTCACCCTCATGAACAACAATACCACATCCATCACATTCAATTAACTCATCGTTGAGATCTACACTATCGCCCAAACACAGCATACATATCATTATGTCAACGTCTTTCGTCTTCACACCAGAGCTATTTGCGAAAACATGTCCAGTAGCTGGTTCTAAGTGAACGGTTATCAAAATAAGATCAAATGCAGTATGAGAGTTTACCGGTGGACATAGATTCTGGTGGGCATTTGATCTCCCCATTTTTTGTGGCATTAGGCGAGTCGCTTTTAGATTTTAAATTCAAGCTCTGGTTAGTAATCTGAACTTCAGAATCTTCGGTTGATGATGAATGGACTGAAGATTCTTCAGAATTCGAAGCCTCGTCATCACTACAAGCTGAATCACTCTCTTCTAGGAAAATTTACTTTCCAAAATAAGCATTGACTAACCATCATCATCACCATCCCCATCATCATCTTCTACCTCTTCGCAAATGTATTCACTGTCACTGTCATCATCTATATCGTCTAACAGAGCTAAATGGTCTGTATTCACTGGCTTTATTTGACGCTTGGAAGGGTCGCGACGAGCTTTAAGTTACAAAGTTAATTCAATATATGACAAACTACCAATTGCTTTGAATAAAGTATCGGACGACATTTTAATTATCAAGTAACAGGACCACTTTACAATAACACAACAACAAAAAAATCAATCCAAATCTAGTAGGGTGTCCTCAAGGTTATTGCGATCTCATCTTCACATGATCAATTAGAATTGGACTTTCATGAAATGGGAATTCTCATCAACCCAGATAACATATGAAACAGTTTTATTAAAAATTATCGACAAAAACAATTTCCAAGCTAAATTTTAACAGAACGTGATAAATAAATCCAGCCCAAAAAAAATGGTTCTTGACACATGATAATCCTCTCCTGATTTAAATGGGTCAACGGAATGTTCTGAAATTACTTACCTCAGTAGGGAATTTCACTAAAGTAAAATCGTGGATTATACGAGCCATTTTGGATAGCAGTATGTTACTCATATAAATGAAATGACTAAATTATGCTTCATCGGCCTTCGCAGAAATATGGTCACTGTTATAAGGGTGATTAGATGGTCTTGTGAATTAAAACATTTATTTCCCTAACTTCGAATCTGTAGTACATTACAGCACCATATGCAGAATAGTCACTTCTGACGTCCCTACTAACGGCTATGTGCTCCTCACTAGAGTGGCATATCGAAGCCTGGATTTTCAGTGTGGTTGTCTAATATTATAACATCTGAACTAATAAGACAGACCTAAATGTTGTCTCATTTCAAGTAACTTCACTGTACTCCATGCAGACTGGGAATCACTTTCGTCACCAGGATACATTAATAAATTTAACTGCAGATCACTCCTGATCATTAAGCTGATACAGCATAACTCAGATAATATTCGCTTTAGATAGAACCAACGCATATGGAAAATATATACAATTAACTTACCCGTTCTTCTGAAGTTCATATTCACCATGTGTCATCATAGTAGTGATCTAGTCCAGCATCAATCTCAGTTTCGTGCTGATGTTTTAGGAAATTGATGATGCGGCGGCCTGCTTGAACCTTGAGCTACCAAAATTTTCCGTCACTTATACTGCATCTGATTATTTGGATTTATTTTGTTTTAATTATTCAATTATGTGTCCAAATTGTATTACTTACTCTCGCGATTATTTAAAATGTTTTCAACCTGATGATTTACGAATATATAATAACCTTAAGAAAAAGCATCATTATGGGTGGCAAAGATCCTTAAAATGTCCCTCAGTGCATCAGATGACTGTTCCTGTGATTATGAGCACAAATTACAGGTCATTATCGAACAAGATTAATTACTTAGATGCTCTATTATGTTCAAATATTTATCGTAATACAAGTGTAATAACGCTTCAAGAAACTCGGCTCCACGATTCATATGACGACAATTTAATCTTAATGGTTTCAATATGTACAGACAAGACCGAAGTAGTTCAAGGAAGAAGCGAGGTGGTGGTGTTGCTACTTTTATCAATTCTCAGTGGTTTATTGCCAACAACGTCTGTTTTATATTGATTATATTGACTGTATAACTGTCAAATGTCGACCTAAACACCTATCTTAATACAAACTCATTTATATCACAAATATTTATGTCACACCTTGCTGTAGCACTTCAGAACTGTCTATGTTCGCTGATAAATTCACTATTTTCGCTGCCTCCTCTTTTGGAAACTCATTGTCCATAGTCACAGGTGATTTTAATTCATATGACTACAGCTTTCTCACAGTGCTAGATCATAAAAATGTCGCCAACTTTCCCACCAGACTGGATAATTCCCTTGATCTTGTATTTATAAATGACCGTGGAATATACGAAGCTCGTAAAACAGCCCCACTCTTTAACTCATATCATTGTATTGTACGGGTTTTACCCTAAATTCATGGAAGGTTACACAAGAGAACTTTTTCACACCTTTCCAAGAAGACTGTATATGGATGTTACTCTTTGGATAATGTTCAAAATCTTAGGGGCATGCTCAAACACACAAGGTGGGACCTGTTTAGTGAAGATTCTCCTGATGACACAATCTCTAATATTACAATTTATCTCAAAGTTTGTCTTGACACCTGTTGTCCCAGAGAAACGCTCTTCATCAGATTTGACCGTTTCTCCTCCCCTCAACTTAAAAAGCTTTGCAGCTAAAAGAAAGCTATATAAAATGAAGGAAATACTGGTTTGAAGAGAATTAACATCCTAATAGAATCTGGAATGGATAGGCTGAATTCAGTTTACAACCAGAAGTTTATATCTTGTAAAAATGCGTCTAATATATGGAAACTTTTCCAAGAAATCACTGGTGGTAAGCAGATGAATAGTATTCCTTATTCCTTTGATATTTGCACACTAAACAAGTCTCTCATATATTCTCACACAAATGCCAAACTTTCTAGTGTTACAAGTGTTAATGAAACCTGCTTCCCTGGTTTCAATATAAATGATGTTCAAAAATGTCTCCAGTCTCTGAACATTTCTTGTAACACGGGCCCAGACGGGTCGCCTAGTATTATTCTTAAAAAATGTGCAGGCATCCTGCGTTATCCTCTTATGGACATATTTAACGAATTTTTCCCCAGAAATGTCGTGCCAGCCGTTTGGAAGGACATCAAAATCGTACCTATCCCTAAGTCTTCCACTGGGACATGTTTTAATTTTGGACCTATTGCTATTACGTCTCCTTTTCTAAAGGGTATGGAAAAGTTACACCTACTTAATCTTCAACCTGCACTTAAAGCCTCTAACGATCCTGAACAATTCGCTTATAAACACAGCAGAAGTACTTTAAATGCAGTTGCAGTCTTGTACGATAACATTGTCTCCAGCTTAGACAAGGGGGCTAAATTTGTTCGCTGCACCTTCCTAGATTACACATCTGCTTTCTACTCAGTACCTAGGGACGTTTTGTTAAACAAGCTGACCGAAACTCAAACTGACTGTTGGGTTTTCAAATAGCTGCATTCTTATTTCTCAGGAAGAAAGCAGTACACTGTATGTCAGGGAAAGTCGTCCACTTCATTGCTTACTGAGTCTTATGTCCCTCAAGGTGTGGTCCTTTCTCCTTTTCTGTTTTCTTTCTTCTCGCATGATTTGCCTCACTCTGATGAAATGAGCTTTGTCAGGTATGCCAATGATACAACTATTTCAACGCCTGTTAACTCCCAGCTTGACTGTGCTAAGATGAACAGCCTTCTATCAGGAATTAGCAAATGGTCTTCGTGTAACGGCCTTAAACTAAATCCTCCCAAATGTCAGACTGTTAATTTCAGTTTCCGATGTAAATGAAAGTTAAATGAAGCTTTTGGTTCCTATGACCCTTGCAAAATTCATGATGCTGATATAGAAATCAAGTCTGAAGTTAAGTATCTTGGATTAATTCTTTCTTCTGACCTGTCTTGGTCTTCCCATGTCTTAGCGATTTCTAAAATAATATTTCGTCTGACATTTTACATTAGGAAGTTAAGGCACTCAGGCATATCCCAAACACTCCTCTTGCAGTTTGTCAACTCGTGTATTTTACCTATTCTTCTTTACTGTTCACCCTTATTCTTTCCTGGATTGCTTGAAAAAGACTGTGTCATACTTCGTAGAACTCTGAAGACTGTCAGTAGAACGAGTGGTATCCCATTGGGCCATATCGATCGTTGACATTGTCATTGATAGGCACTTGATGTCATGCAACAAATTTGCTAAAGGAATTTCGTCAGAATCTGAGCACCCACTCTACACACAGCTCCAACCTTGTGTCTCCTCAGGCAAAACTAGGAGTCATTTTAGAAGAATTTACGCACGTACGTTTAAGTATGAAAATTTCACTATACCATATTCACTACGTACTTTATGTGATGAAAATAATGTCAGGCATGAACTAACATGAAATAAAGACAACTGGCTCGAAAATAATTGTATTAAAGCCAAAAGTGAACGCATGATAGTATAAAATATATTGGTTTCATTATACATTGCAAATGAACGTTGTCGGCCTAAGGATTAATTACTTCCCCATTCTGTTTTCTATATAAATGTGTTTATTAATGATATATTTCACTCACTTAATCTATTACACTTTAATGTTACACCACAGCACTTTAATTTTTCTAAAAAAGCTTCCAATTCCTTGTAAACGTTGTACTTACCTCAATATTGGTTGATTATCGTATGCCTACAACCACGGGATGAAAACGAAACGAAGTCGATTTTCCCGCTCAACCTGGAGGACAATTGTACAATTCAATAACTATACAGCCTAGTTCAGACAATGTGTATTTATATATATATCAAATATTTAACTGTTGAGACATTATTAACTTGTAGACAATTTAAGATTTGACATTATATCATCCTTGATCGTGCCTGTAAAAATGGCATGCATTTTCATGTAAATTTATGTTTATATGAAAATAAATTATTATTATTATTATTAACTAACCATCTTTGCACTACAAAATAAACCATTTCTTCCACCCTTACAGTACCAAAATTCATTGCTATTGTGTTTCTTATATTTATAATCCTATCAATATTTTGTTTTTATTTATTTATTTTTCACAATTGTGAACATAGTTTAAGCTGTGTTATTACTGTTAATCTTGTACTTCCCCTCACTATACTACATCAAAAGAACATTAGATTCAATACTCTATAGTAACATGCTAAAATTCTCTAACCGATTCGACAATACTGTTTGAAACAAACTCAATGTTATTATTATCATCACTCCTATTATTATTATTATTAATATATAATTATCTCAATTCGTGTTTAGAATAGTTTGACTTTATATCGTAAGCGTGGACAAATTACTCTGCTTGAACTTGTTTTAATTTAATTTATATTTTCAATCACGTCTCATGAACCGTTAATGCCCGCCCCTTGCTAGGCTGGGCCTCACGCTGTCCCTCGAAGATTTTAAGAAACGCTTAGTATTAGCGGACGCAAAAACCAGCACACAGATGGGTGACTCGTGAATTCTTTATTCTGACACCAACATATAACCAGCATTATTGGTATTACGGACTAAGCTCTAAGAACAAATATCACAACAATAAATCACGATATTACTTCTGACAGCTTTTTCTAGCTTCTTTCTGAACAGCGACCGATGAGAAGATGACTGGCAGATTGATCACCCGCGAAAATTGTGGGGAAGTTGGGTTTGAGCGAACAACCATGAATCGATCGTTCAATCTTCAACTATATCGACATATATTTAGATCTTTATCTTGAAATAGATAATAATGAACGCCTAGACAGATCATGCTTCTGCCTTTAAGCATAAACCGTTCGCTCAGCCTATTGTTGAGATGCGACCGCGCGGGATCTGCACAGATTTATGGGGCATCTTATAAATTAACTTGCTGTCCATTGTCGGATCTTTAATACCACTTCACGATGTCTTATCTCATTCATTTTTTAATAACGTCCTTACTCGATCCTCATTATATTCCACTAAACCTAACATCTTATAGCTCTTTATGAATTTGATTCGACTTATTCTATCCCTATTCTCTGTAGGGTACGGTTGTGCACCAAATAGACAACGGGGTATGGAATAAAAACAACTGGCTTGAGAATAATTGTATTAAAGCCAAAAGTGGACATCATGATAGTGAGACCTATATGGGTAGCATTATACGTTGCAAATGAATGTTGTCAGCCTAAGGACTAATTACTTTCCCATTCTATTTCCCTTATAAATGTATTTATTAATGATACTTGCACTTACCTATTTCATTACACTTTAATGATTCACCTTAGCACTTTTACTTTTCTAAAACAGCTTTCAATCCCTTGTAAACGTTGTACTTACCTCAATATTGGTTGGTTATCGTATGCCTACAGACACGGGATGAAAACGAAACGAAGTCGACTTTCCCGCTCAACCTGGAGGACAACTGTACAATTCAGTAACTATACGGCCTGGTTCAGACAATGATTGTAATTGTATATATATCAAATAATTAACTGTTGAAACATAGTTAACTTGTAGACAATCTACGATTTGATATTATATCATACTTGATCGTACCTGTAAAAATGGCGTGCGTTTTCATGGATATTTATATTTTTATATGAGAATACGCATTATTATTTTTAAGTCAATCAGTTGCAATATTTTGAGAAATGCTGAGATTTCCTTTCTGTATCATTATTACTGTTATCGGAATAAATGAAGTTAAATATTTACAAATGAATTATTTTTAGATATCATCGACATGAAGAAACGGGCTTGAATTTTCGGCTAGTCGGTTAACACCTGGATGATCAATGGAACAATTTCAAGGTTGCACCTAAAATCGTCACATCCTAATTTATAACATGATAGGAGAACGTTTCACCACAAATGTTTAGATAGACAGGCTGTGATACTTTTCTCCCAGGAAACATTTGGTGAAACTCTTCGTTTTTAGTGAGCTGCAACATGTCAGGTTCAGATAATGTGAAACTAGTGATCGGTGTTAAGATTAGATTTGTCGCGGAAGAAATGCATGTGAACCAAAATAATAAAAGACAGAAGGATTCATACGAAAGCGTCATCTTGTATATCAACAGAAAAATGTGAAAAAGCGATTAATTCATCAATGTTTTGCTTTTTGAGGGTCCGGCTGATGATGTGACTGGTCAAAACTTCTCCAAGTTACATAAAAAATATCTTCTGATTATGGTATAACAATTTGAGTAACTTTTCGAAAACCTAACCAGAAAATGTAACCAGCATATGCTGAGAGGTTAACCATTTAGAGGTTGCTCCTAAAACCTAGACTTGATACTTACCCCACTTAGTCAAGGTAATAAAACCATTCCACCGGAGACCACGGCCCACCCGAGTCAGTGCACGTCTTTATGGTCAAGAAAAATCCCAAGTCTTTGGTAGACTGGAATGATGTCATAATCCATTCGGTCTTTAGAACCTGATT
Source organism: Trichobilharzia regenti (assembly GCA_944472135.2). Lineage (NCBI taxonomy): Eukaryota > Metazoa > Platyhelminthes > Trematoda > Strigeidida > Schistosomatidae > Trichobilharzia > Trichobilharzia regenti. The sequence goes on from OX235265.1 coordinate 32,533,438, forward strand.
TACAAACTCGCCTAACGTCTGTCTTCCTGTCACCCCAAGCAGCATTGTTGTCACACAGCATGCTGAACGTAATAAATTTTTTGCGGATTGAGATCGCAGTTTTTAAGACGAGTTTTTCCCAGCTTGGCCAGCATTATCTGAGCACAAAAAATTTACCTAACTCATCAATTTTAGGAACCACCCCGATGCGGTCTCTTTATTCTAGTTGAAAACAATGAAATGGTGAAAGTCTAGGTTCAGGACTTCCTCAAGGATAGAACGTGAAGGTCCAGGATTAACACTTCAGACGATCCCAGAACTTTGTTTCCACAGACATTTAATAATGAATGAATGTTCTTCACTGAATTACTCTACGGAAACTCCGTAAAATGACGCCACAAAACTTATAGTGTCATCTAAGAACGAGGTTTTTACTTGTGGTTTCTCCAGAGTGGTCACTCAGTCCATATTTCACTGTATAAAACACAGTTTTTGGTAGTCCCCACAGCATTTCAGTTGAAACTACTGGTGCCTGTCATGTAAAACGTTTATCCTGCTTGTGCAAAATGTTAGCGTACATAACTGAGTGACTCTGAATACTATCAAGACTGGTTATTTTTTCTGTTTGCATATACGTAGTATAATTTAGTTATCATAGAGATATTTTGATTACAAAAAAGAAAAAACTCTGTCACCGAGATATTAAAGCGCCTTTAAACACTACAGTTGCACTTCATAAACCGTTTTTCCCCTTCCGTTAATTGGACAGTTTCGGTTCGCTGGACTCTCATGCATTTTTTGTTTCAACACATGTTTTTGATAACTGTGAGGCATTATGTGTTCAGCCGTTGTGTCCGTGGTGTTTGGATGTCAGATAACCCCATTTTGAAGGTCTGCACCATGTTTATCTGATACTTTGGTTAATAGAGCGATAATCTTGCAGTTCTTCAACGGTCTATTATCAATATAACTATTTGGATTTGTTCAAAGACTGCATGTCTGTTCCTACAAAAGGTTATTCAAGCAGTGACAGTAAGACATTCAAATAATATACTAATATATTTATTCCTATCGATGTAGAACACACCAATTGTAAAGGCATGGATAAGTTTTATTTAAATTACATAAATTTGCTTTATAGTTAAATTACATGGTTGCTGTCCTTTTGACATTAGTTTGTGGGTACAATCTGTAAATTAGTCATTCAGTGGAGCACATCAAGAAATATCGAAAAGTTGTCTTTGCATTGACAAAAACCCCAATATGTGTATGAGGGATTGCAGATATTTAGGAAAAATATCCTGAAGCCATTCCTCCATATAACTGTGGTGTGTGCTGCATTCAATCTGACTCATTCGATGGTAGTATTCTGCTCCTACATGCTGCATTCAACACTTTGTATGGATTAGTTCATAGTCATTCTGGTTCCAGATTAAAGGAATCAAAAATCCTCCGGTTGCTGAATCATTTGTACTTCTCTGAATGTTTCACTTGATACTAACTGCTGTGGTGAGCCTCTTGCAGTTTATATTGCTTAAAACATCTTTTATGGTAAACTGACCAACGTTTATTGGCCCATTTTCATACTTTTGTGAGTAGCCCATCATATCGACCAAACGTAACGCAGCACTCAGATGTTACGCGCATTTTCGACAAATTCAAACAATAATGGGGACTAGGAATATATCATATAAATTGTCTCAACTTATGCAAAGCATATATATACATCTTGTCAGTGAAAAATTGTAAACATGCTTACTTCATTATTGAATTGAATTTTTGATTTTCATCACATTACCTTAGGAAAGATTGGTTGTAGTTGGTGAGGCATATATGATGCCCGACAAGTGTACATCTGTTCATGTGATTTTGTAGTGAATTATACCTTTAGTTATACCGCTTAGTGCTCCATTTATCCTGAGGATCCATTCTACATTGCATTCCCAAGTTATGTGCGTTGTTAGGCATGTTACTTCTAGTTCGGGAAGGAGTATTCCTTCTCACATGCTGCGTGACGTTTTTGGGAATGTGCTTTGTTACCCGTGCATTGTCATTTTTTAGACTGACATGCTGCTTATTAGAGTTATTACGAGGGAGGAATGTCGAAGTCTGGGGTGGGACTCTGGGCTTTGTGTTCTTTCTTGCAGTTTCTACTGCGGGACTCTCTGGCTTGGATCCAGATTGAATGTGGTCTGCCAGTAGTTTCTGGTCAGCCATAGTTTGTGCATCTATGTCAACCTCATGTAGGTCAGCAGGTTTTCGAGATGTGCTCTCAAGTACTCTAAGATTGCACCCAGTGGCACTGCTCTTACTGAGTTTCGGGTCAATTTTACTTGCCGTTTTTTCTCCCAGTGCTATACACGTGACTTGTGCTTCAGTGTCCGTCGACACTTTAGCACTCATACCAGATGTATTTCTCAGTGTTGTCAACTTTGTATCGAAGGAGTTCTTGGCTGCTTGCCTTTGGTTAGGTGTGTTATCCGAGACTACTTTAATAGTCATGAATTTAGTCGCAGTAGCCAGAAGATCTTCGGCCATCTTAAATCGTTCAGCTATTATGTAGCTGTCGAACCTAAAGAGTATGGGACAAGGATGCTTTAGGTCCTTTTTACTTGGGTGAATGCACTGACAAGGTGCATTAAAGAGATTTGCAGCCTTCAGCAGTGAGTGCTGGACTGACATTATGGGCTCGGTATCCGGTACATTACACACTATTGCGTTTTGTTTTGAAGCTAGCCTTTTGAAAACTTCGCTGGATAGAAAGTCGATGGCGTTTTCTAACTCCTTCGCACTTTTTGAGTCAGTATGAGTCATTCTAAAAGTCATATTAAATAGCTTTAGGACTGTAGGATCCTGCAGTTCCTTTTTCATATGTGACATAGTTTCGGGTCTAAATTCTAGTGAACTTAATTTAGTTTTTAATTCATCTATCTGTAGCTGCATCTCTTTAATTACGCATGTTAAGTAAGAGAGCTCTACTTTTTCAGACAGAACGTCTTCCACCTGTAACACATGGGTCAGAGTTATGTTCGAGGCTTTTATGTTGGGTGAACTACTAATAATATGGGGTGGTAATGTGTTATTAGACGAGCTGGTGCTATTTTCTAAATTAGTGGTGTTCACACGAACGCGTTTTTTAGAATTTTATACCATCGTTGTTAAAGATCAATTAATAGTAACCAACAAATGCATATAAACGAAAACACGTGCAAAGGCGCCACCTGACTCGAACGAACCGGGCGATAGAATATGTATCTCATTACATTATCATTGCTAAATATACTTGCTAACCGTATATGTAATTTATCCTAATGATGATGCCTGTAAACTGGCGTCACTCGGGTACAAAAAATGAGAGTATATTTGTAATTCTGGTTGAAGATTGAACGATCAATTCATGGTTGTTTGCTCAAAATCAACTTCCCCAATTTTCGCGGAGGCATCAATACGACAGTCATCGTCTCATCGGTCGCTGTTCAGAAGGAAGTCAGGAGACAACTGTCAGAAGTAATATTGTGATTCATTATTGTAATATTTGTTCACAGACCTTAGTTGTAACATTGTTTATATGTTGGTGTAACAATAAAGAATCCTCGAGTCAACTATTGGTGTTTTGGTTTTTTCGTCCGTTATTACTAAGCGTTTCTGAGAAACTTCAAGGAACAGCGTGAGCCCGAGTACAGCAAGAGCTGGGCATTAACGGTTAACGAATCGTGACTGACAGTTTATGACGATGGAAACAGATCTGGCGGATTCAAACAGTCGGTGAAAGTTTGGATAGTCACCGTTCATTTTCCTGGTGCCGGTCAAGTCCTCTTTGAACAAGCAATATCTGGAACTGTTTTGGAATTGGGTCAAGTTCAACAATGCCTGGGTCAAAGAAGGGACAGAGTGTCTTGGATGCAAACAGGAAAGTAAGTCATGGTGACTTGTCTGTTAATTGTAACGATGTGTCTGATGTTAAGCATGACATGGTTGATGTTACTGTTTCGCCGTTCAGGGATAATAGGAACATCAAACTCCCTAAATTTGAACCACGGTGTTTTGATGGAAACCCGGCTGATTATTTACAATTTGTAAAGGAGTTTGAGATCATGTTGAGTGGTTTTTTATTAAATGATGAATTGAAATTGATGTATTTGATGAGGTATTGCACTGGAGATGCTTCAAGAGCTATACAGTGCTGTAAGTTTATGAAGCCAAAAGAGGGCTACTACGAGGCTATGAGCATATTACGTCAAAGGTTTGGAAGACCTTCGATGATTGCAGGGAAATTATTCGAGGCTGTTAAGGGTAATGGTGGTCAATTACAGGATGACTCCCAGGCACTCACTGAGTTTTTGGATAATTTGCTAATTTACAAGAATGTATTGATTTCGATGAATCGCATGAGTGACCTCAACTCGAGTTTTATACTAGAAGTAATAGCAAGACGCCTACCTACTCGACTGCAAAGGAAGTGGGTGAAGATAAGCTCCCGTATGGAGGATGAGGGTATCGAGCCAAAGTTTGATGATATCCTGAAACTGGTAAATACTAGTGTCAATCAATCTATGAGCAAGTTCGCCAGTATATTGAATCTCACCACTAGAATAGAGCAGTCTGAGAGCAAAATGCAATCATTGATGACGAGTAGGCCTCAGAGAGGTGGATATCGAGAAGGCTCCATGATGTATAGTAATGCATATAGACCTAGTGAGTGTAACAGGTTTCGTAGTACATCCTCAACAGATAAGTTGCAAGATGCAAGACAAACACGGTTGTGTTGTACACGTGTGCAAGAGGTGCATACAGAAGTGAACTGTGAACCAGTGAGCAAGTTCAGTGATAAGCTAAATGTAAACTCCAGGTCTGACTCCGAATTGTGTGACGATAACTGTTTGGTCAGGAAGTCTGTAGTTGCAACTGGTAAGCCATTGTTGAATAGAGTGTCACAGAATAGAGTTACTGCTTCAGAGTGCAGTTCTGACTCCACAAGTTTACAAAGTATAACTAGTCAGAGTGAAGATATAAAACCTTTAATGATTTGTGAGGAGGAACCAAAATTGTCTACTTCTGTTATTAAAGAGTTTGAAAATGATGAACTTGACGGTAAATTGAATATTTGTCGTAATGATCATGATAGTGCAGATTTGTCTTTGGTTGATCATGATGAAATGAGGGGAATGCCTACTACTGCTAAGTTAAATAAAGGTTCTGTACAACTACAACGTGAAGTAGAATTAAATGCAGTTGCAGAAGGCATGCATACTTGTGAGACCGTCAGTGTAATTGATCAGCATGTAGCCCACCTATCATCAGATGCTAGTCCTAAACCGGAGCTGATAGTAAAAGACAGCAGTGGTGGTGGTCTTATAGGTAGACAAACTTCTGAAAGTCGAGCAACAACAGCTTTTGATCCACTGCTAAGTTCATCACCTTGTGTCACTCAGTCGTCGTTGGTGCTGTCATCCACAATGAAACAGACACCCATCAACTCAAGTATCTTGTGCAATGACTATGCCAGTATCAGTTCGTTTGAAAGGACGAATATCAATGGTCAGTTTAGTGAGGATAAGCCAAGTGTAAACGAGAGAGTAATTGTTAAATTGACTTGCACGAATAAAGGCATTTCTAGTTTCAAGTTACTATTTGAATGTTATTATCTTTGGTGTAAATTACTCTGTTTCTACGCTTGGTTGATGAGATATGTCGTGTGTTTGTTCGTCATCTATATTCTACGATACAATGACATGGGCGTGTTACCGTTCAGATTTGAGGATATAGCTGATAGAAGGAAGTCAGCAAATGAACTCTGCGACGATTTTCCAACCTAGGGCGTCAACCTGAGAAGGGTTGTAGGCGTACTGCTGTAAGTCCTACAATTCTTCAAAGGGTAGCGCATCAATGAGCAGTCCAATGTGCTTGGTGTGTGATTTTGTACATATGTTCATATTGTATATACTGAATTGATATCATCTGTCATCTAGCTGTTGGTAATTCTGTTTGTGTCCGGACGACTTCCACTTGGATCATCAACCTGAGAAGGAATGTAGGCGTACTGCTGTAAGTCCTACAGTTCTTCAAGGGTAGTTTTTCGTGTCAGAATCCACAACATTTGATGTAGTGATTGTACATATGTTTGTGTTAAATAATTGTGTGAGTTCCAATTGATGTAATTGTTGGTTAATCTTGTTTGTGTCCGGACATTCCACAACTTACAATCGTCAACCTGTGAAGGGTTGTAGGCGTACTGGTGTAAGTCCTGCAATTCTTCAAAGGAATTCCATCAGACATGATCTGCGAGTTTGTGAGTACTGTTTGTATATATGTGTGGTGTGTCATATCAATTGGTGATTTTGGATTCATTGTGTTTACTCGTTGTTTTCGTACCTTGTTGTTATTGCATAATTTTGTTAAAATTTTCGTCGTGATTACTTCTGAAGTTGTTTCGAGTCTTCTACATCCATGAATGAATTGATTGATGTTGAAGACAGCAGATGGGTCGTATACGCCGCGGAGGCTAGGCTATTGCTGAGAATGAAATGCACACGGAGATAATTGTTAGCTGCGGTCCGACACGCCGGGGAGAAAGAGTGTAAACGACTGAGGCTCGCATGCGTCACCGCTACTAGAACTGAGGCAGAATGAGTGACAAGCGATTGCAGTGGTAATTGGTAGTGAGTAGATAAGAGGATGTGCGTAGAGTATCATGAGGTGGTGCTATGGTCACGTTGCATTCTGCAAGAGTCATTCTAGCAAGTGGCGATTGTGTTTCAAGAGGATGTCTTTAACTGGAGGCGCAGGTCGTCATTGATGTGTGAGATTGTGCTGTGGGTATGCTTGTGGTGTGTTGGCTTTTCTGTTTGTTTTCCATTTCAGCTCTGTCCGTGTGACCCAGGTTCTCGCAATGGCATCCAAGTCAACGTGTATTGGTCGTGAAGGAAAAAGGGATGGATCCCTTTTTTGCCGGGGAGTGTCAATGGAGTTGAAGATTGAACGATCAATTCATGGTTGTTTGCTCAAAATCAACTTCCCCAATTTTCGCGGAGGCATCAATACGACAGTCATCGTCTCATCGGTCGCTGTTCAGAAGGAAGTCAGGAGACAACTGTCAGAAGTAATATTGTGATTCATTATTGTAATATTTGTTCACAGACCTTAGTTGTAACATTGTTTATATGTTGGTGTAACAATAAAGAATCCTCGAGTCAACTATTGGTGTTTTGGTTTTTTCGTCCGTTATTACTAAGCGTTTCTGAGAAACTTCAAGGAACAGCGTGAGCCCGAGTGCAGTAAGAGCTGGGCATTTACGGTTTACGAGACCTGGCTGACATAGGGATTATGTTGATCATTTCATTTATTTACAGTAGACAATTTTGATGAAGAGAATTGGCGTTGTTCTGATTGGCTAAAATTTTCAGTGACTTCACGTTCGACATCCTTAACATACCTAAAAGTAATAAGGCATATACAAGGACCAGCAAAAGATAAAGTTATAGAAGGCAGTTAGACACATTAATATACAAAATGAATACATTAATTCTATGCAGAATTTTTATGCCGATGGAACTACTTGTGGCAACAACCAAATTTTGCACTGATGCCATACTCATGAAAGACCTCATGTATTTTCCAATAATAGTAGATCATATGCGAATTTCTAGACAATCTGTGAAATATCCACACTGTTAAGTCATTGTTGTCTCATCAAAATTACTTGTATTTCATACAAGTGCGAGGCAGATCAACCTCGCACTAGTTTCCCTTATCTTAAAGAAAGCGTAACAAATGTACAACTTGAAAACTTGTCCACAGTCCAAGCAGTAACAATAGCAGAAGAAGCACATGATAGCTGGGCACAACAGCTACACTCATCAGCGGATGGTTATGGTTTGACGGAATCAACAACATCCCCTGAATCTCACAAATGGCTTCTCAACCCTGAAATGTTCTTGCCCAAACTCTATGTACGGCCGTTCAACTGCATGGAGGACTCTTGGGCACAAAAACGAGACATGCGTGGGGACGTCCAAGAGTCGACATCAACTGCAGAGGCGGGTGTGTTCAACCAGAAAGTCTTCAGTATATTTTTCAGCATTGCGCTCTCATTCGTGAGGTCGGATGCAAGCTGATCGCCAACAAACTCCGAAAATCCAATACCAGATCTTACATCGAGCCACGTGTTCCAACGCCAACGTCTTTCTGTCAACCAGATATGATTATCGTGTTAGACGGTGTGGCATACATTCTCGACGTAACAATCTGCAGTGACGCCTACATTTACATCAGTCATGCGTCGAAAATGTCAAAATGTGGAGCTCCAACGATGGTTGCTGGATGTAAACGATTCCTGTCTACAATGGGACATACAGTTCAAAGAATCATGCAAATTCCTGTTATAATCTCTTATCGAGGGATGATCAGTAAACTCTCTGCAAAATATCTTCGCAAACTCTTTCTCGCCTCCGCCGACATTTCACGCCTCTGCATCTCAACCATTCAAGGCTCTTTGAAAATCTATGATACTTAAATGCGTGGAACGTATGGACTCAAACGTAGAAAAGAATTGAACCAGTGATATTGTAAATTTGCTGCCATATGGGAATACTTTTTTCTACCCTTTACTCTACTACCATTTGGCATAATTCACACGCGAGACACATTGTGAAACTCATAAACATATATACACTCATTGAACCGATAATACTGTTGTTAACCACCCAAAATGCCTGATAACTTTGTGCATTCTGTATATTCTAATTGTACTATACTACATATACGCATAGAGCATATTGTCCCTATAAACTTCTCCCGGTGGCAAATACCATCACTACATTCAACTGTCGATGCTACCCCATGATTCATACATGAAAGCAACATTCACATACGGAAAATTAATAGACTTGTTTTACATTTGGTTATTCTATAAACGTAAATTATTAAAGATCATACTTTTGTACCAGTCACGAATATCTCACATCGACATATGACATAAACAATCACTCACAATTAAACATGTATGTACAAACACTTCTAGCTCACAGTGCTGCAGAGAAAGTACACATTATTGGGTTCAACATGGGCCGCTGTGCCAATTTTTCTACACTTATTTTTTGATAGCCTAATTGACTAATTTACGTTCATATATTTATTTATCTTTATGAAGGTTATTATGTTATTTAGGAATCATTATTTTGTACTTATTTTTCTGTTGATTCGCTCCAGCGAATGGACGATTTTTATTTAATGTTCGAAAATAAATATGTTAAGCTAGGGATCGTGCACGAACGAATGAACGTGACACGAAGGAGTACAGAATAGCATGGATGCTTGACCGGAAGCCTTCAGCCAAACAAATTGACTTAAACAGTTAGGGTCAGCATCCAATGTTCAGTGATGAATGCTGTGGCCAGTAATTCTGGGAAATTACCTACCACTACTCCATCATATTTAAGGCGCATAGGTCTCAACTTTAAACAGTATACACTTGATAACACAGAGTAGATTATTACTCGAAATATCGTAGGGTACACAAAACTATCGTGTTTTCGAGTGTAGCAATGCTACAATGCAGCCCAGACATTTACTCTTGATACTATATTGTCATTTTGACTGTAAAAAAGCACAGCTCTTACATAAAGTAGACCATTTCTAAGGATGAAATTACCCTCGAACTATTCCATCCTTCTTCTTATAGCAATAATTTAACACATTTCACCTAAAACACAAACCCTTGCAACCAGTACATTTAGCGTGTGCCGCAGTCAGATCATATGACACGGACACCAAGCCATGACAGGAATTAAGCTTTCCCATAAATCGACGAAACGCATAATACAATTTTATTGAAAATTATTCAAGAAAAATTACCAAACAAATTACAACCGACGGGCCGAATAAGTTCAACGCCAGCGCGATGACATAAATAGTTCGGTTCCCCCAAGGTCGTTTGATGGATTAGGTGGGAAAGGAAAGAGGCTACAGTCAGTTTCTGGGTCATGATGAGTTCCTGCGTCGGCTAGTTATATGTTTTCGTGTATCCGTTTTCCATTGAATTTTAAAGGTTTTTCAGGATGTTTTGCTCATTTTGCAGTGTGTAGGTCAGGTTTTGTCAATGGATGCTTCTATTAAGCTTATTTTTAGCCTGAAGTTCCCAGTTATTATGTTGGTAGTCAAGGATTATGGTAAACCTGCAATCATTGAGCCAATTAACGCATACTATACGAATATAGTAACATAATTTAATAAGTAAACTGCCTAACTGTTCTGCCATTGTTTGACAGTGAAACTGTGCGCTGGTTTTTCAGCTTGAGTGGCAATAAATCGAACCTACTGGGTTTACTTATCAGCGTTGTTCCAGCCCTCGCAGGACATATTAAGCATGGACTAACGTCACTTCAGAGCCGAAAGTTTTGATTCAGCACGCAGCTGTCTTTTTAAGGACGACCTGTGTCATTTTAGAACATAGTGGGTAAATAAGGTCTTCAGTCACCATAAAAATGCATTATCGAGGAATAGGTTAGAATAAATTTAGAATTGTTTTAAGCTTGGTGGTGCTGCGGTCTAAGTGATAAATCGTATTAATCACCGTTATTCAGGATATGCTATGAACCGGAAATACTCAGCTGAAAAACGTAGTAATTAAGACACATCGGTGTAATTTATAACGGGTGTAACAGTCTTTATAAATTCATGGTGTTGCTATTTTCTGTGATTTTTTGATGTGAGTAGTTTTAGTGATTCACTATTATAGGATGGTGGTTGTTGATATAAAATTGATGATTTTATCTGTCATACTATGATTACACAATGTAAATCGTCTGTATGTGACGCGCATGTGCCTTACTTCGTCTATGTACATACGTCTGTAAACCAACTGACTGATTGTGATTTGACTAACTTTTATGCAGCACAATAAGACGATATCCGCTGCGTACTAGAGGTTGTGTACTTTATTTCAAGTAGCGATGCATGATATATATCATGCATATATGTAAAAACAGTCTGCAAAATGTCGTTGATGGAAAAATTTGCCTTACTGGGTAATTGAAGTTTTCTGGATTACGGCCAACTACACATACATTTACGTGCTGTGTTATGAATTATATCGTAAATGATCTTGAATATTATGATTTATCATCATACATCATACGAACTGCAGTTCGTAACTTGATAGAACTAATCATGATGACTGTCACCACAGCATATTTAGAGGTCTCGTTCCTCCTTTTGTGTTAAGATATCAGTACCAGTGCACAAGGTCTTACTTTATTAATCATAAGATGTTGCATTGTTCACCTGCTTACTATAGAATCTCAGCCGAAAGTAGAGCGCGGCTGTCATACATATTTTATCAACTGATATTTGAGCTACTGTCGGGCCGTCACACAATTTGTCTCATCAATTGCGAACATATTTAGTTGGTTCTTGAGAGATGAGTATTTTGTATGTGAATATGCCTCCTGGCGGTTAGGCATTATATTGGAAAACTAGTCTGTAGAAAAATTGTGATATTTTGGGACATTTTTATTGTTATAAAAATCTTGGTGGCCTATAGGGAATGTACGCTTAAATTAGTGGCGAGTTTTATTTTATTTCTTGAGCTTTTCTGCTTTGATATGTATCTCAACACAGGTTCTGATGTTTATATTAGGTTTACTTAGAACTCTTGTAATTTTCGCACATTTCTCTTGTTTTAGTTATAAATGTGAATATAAAAGCACGTGCATTATCAATATTTAGCAGAAAATAGGAGTGTCGAAGTCGGGAAAAAACATTTCAATGTCTATCCTCAGTTTACGTGTTGTCGTCGCTCTGTCTGGAGGTGTAGTGTTTCTGTTGTTTACTAAACTGATGTGGGTTGTGCCCAAATGGATGTTGAAGAGCCGTGACAGTGATGTTATTCGTCAATCGAAGCTTGTTAGCGATCATAAAACCTTTACAGAAGCAGTGGATCTAAACGTGGGTTTTTTGGAGAGTCCTTTATTTTGTACAGAATATTAAAGTACCTATTTTCTACGGGTCACAGACTGGTACTGCTAAGAAATACGCTGTTTGTCTTGGGCATCATCTTCATACTTTTGGAGTCCAAAACTTGGTGATAGACCTCAGGCACTTGACTATGGTAAGTGCACGAAGTTTTGTGGTTTAAAATATTAACTAATGCTACTGCAAATATTCAATGATATCAATCAACAGGCTATTAGGTTGGTAGAATTGTTCGAAATAATTTTTGAGTCTGTATGAACAGCCAATAATTCGATTCGTTTTTTCAAACAATACTTGATTTAGGTGTTACATATTCTTGTATCATTGTCAGATTCATCCTAAATCTTTAAGCTTTGGTGGGAACCGGAATGTCAAGTATGTTTATTTCTCGTCAGTAATTCTTGGTTATCATTCAATTTTTGCTGTGCAGATGTAGTGGAATCAAATAAGGAGTGTGAATGCTACCCATGATCAGTTCAGTCAACTGAGATGTTTGCGGGTACATATTGCATATACTAAGTCACTCTTTACGATAGTTTAGTGAATGTATCACAGTACTCTCAAGATCTTTAAAGAATAATTTCCGATCAGCCTATAAAAGAGTTTGTCTTAAAACAAATGTTCCATGCTACGCTGTAGCACTTATTCATATTCTCTTCACACCTTCTTCTACTAAGATAAGATACGTATAACACGTGGCTAGTGCATTTCTTCATATATATCGGCATTTTCTAAACTCATTATAAAGTATGTTTCATAGCCAGATCCATTATGATTTGTATGTGTATTCAGAATATGACAAGCACCTCATATCTGGTCTCTTCCTTATAATCGTGAAAGAAAACTAGCAGTAACATAGGTAAGAATGTCACTTGTTCTGTCACGTGAGGCAATGTTTAGTGCCCGAAATTGATAAGTAATGGTTATCCTCAAAATATTTGTGCATAACCTGTTAAAGTGCTTTTTAGCTTTTATCCTCCTATAGGCTCCTTGATGACCTAAGTAAATTACTAACATGGAACTTGTTACCTACAAATTCATGCATATGCAATGCCCCCTCACACGTGAATCTACTTTCAGTCCATGTGACTGTCGATTAGACCTTAGCTGAAACTCCATCTTCCTTACACTAGTGCATTTTCATCAGTTACTAATAAAACTACCATTCAACATACGAAAAAAGATGCTTGCCATCATTTGGTACGTAAAAACTATTTTAATTCATTTAGAAAGTGAGATAAACCTGATCATGACTTAGAGTACACAAAAACGCACTAATTGAAAATATTCAGGATGCAGTAAGCTTATACGAAATGCTGATTTAGAACAACACCAACGGCGCATAATAATATACTTTGTTTCTCATTGAAAGGGTTACCGGCTTAGGGCTTGTTAAGGCGTTCACTGTTGAAAGATGATGTCACTACAATACTGATATTTAAAAGTGATGTTCATAATATCGTTCCATACTACTTATCCATAAAATTCAGAAGGTAGTCTGTGGGAACTCGATACTGATACTTACGAAAATGTGCGATTGCTGTCACATACATAGGACTCATTTGTATGCTGTCAATTAAACCTACATCACAATTTAACTATAAGTTGTGGAAAAATAATTTCGAAGTATTTTTACTCACTTTAGTATTTTGAAAAAAACTTCTAAGTTAGGGAGGGATTTATTCCAGACATTTCACCACACCCCATGCATATTAATATAGTCCTTGTTTTTATTTTTAAAGGACATGCTGGTACACCTGTCTATACGGGACACATGTGTAGCAGTATTCATTCTGGCAACTTATGGTGAAGGTGAACCCACAGATAATGGTCGGAAGTTTCTGGAGAATTTGGAAAACTCTGATAAGAAATTCAATAATTTACGTTTTGTGGTGAGTGCACTGTACTTAACGGATTATATAGTAGTCTATATAATATATATATATATATATATATATATATATATATATATATATATATATATATATTTCACGAGGTTGCCTGTAAGTAGTATTTGTCACCCAGCATTAGCTTTTCACCAATCATAAGATTTAGAAAACTCCCTGTCACTGTATACAGGCTATTAGAGTCAGTAAAGTGATAAATAAATTTAGGAACTGGGTACATATTTTAACCAGTGGCTGAAAACTACTCGTTATATGGTTTAAAAACCGTCCTCAATGGTGCAGTAGTGATACTCAATCTTAGTGATCTGCCATATCCACTAAACCGTCATGCTTTCCATGGTACTATTCTTTCTTCCGCACATTTCTGCTTGTAGTTATTTTGAATCCCTTTTGTCTACCTTGTATGCTACATGGAGTGTGCCTAGTTGAATTGTTGCACTTCTGTGCAAAGTTCTATGTTGAAGCCGAGTCAGTCAGTCAGTATGTATGTATTTATTTGTATATCTTTAAGTAACGATCGAGTTTTATTCAATTACAGGTTTTTGGACTGGGTAACAGCTTGTATACATATTTTAATGCTTTTGGAAAATCAGTCGATCGTTTACTTTATAAACAAGGAGCTAAACGATTACAAGCAATTACTTTAGGTGATGAGGTGGATGATTTAGAAAATACTTTTCTCACTTGGAGAGATCAGTTGACTTCGTCTTTAATGGATTTCTTTAATGTATTCAATGATAATAAAGATAGTCTGAACATGCAATATGAACGGATATATTCATTGAAATGTAAGACTTGGGGTTTGCCTGTCGTTTCACGCTTTCTAAACAGAGCCTATATGCCGGAAAAGTTGTACGTTTTGGTTTTTAAATTTTGAAAAGTTGTTTTTTATGTTTAATATGCTTGAGACTTGAATTCCATTGAGCATGTAGTACTGGTTACTGAGGAGTTACAATGGATTAACTTTGTCCTTCTCAGAAGTAATGACCAGTGCACGTGCTCAAGAATACTGTAGGATAGTTCTGTGTGTTTGTATGGATACAAGCATTTCTATTTCACGAAAATTGGTGTAATTTTGTATCGGTTTTGTTAAGTAAGTATCAGTAGTCAATTCTCTTAGTTTTACAACTTTATTGTGTGTGAAGAAAATGATGTACATAGTCGTGTTTTGGTCTTCATAGCATGGGTCACATGAATGTACTGCATATAATTTTCACCTCATACTCTTTTTGTTAAGGAGGTATGACTCTCGCGTTCCAACAATTCCTCAGAGTTTTTTTTTAAATTTTAATCGTGTGCCGTTTCACTAAATTAACCGTGCAGGCTATCCTGACTAGTTAGGTTGCAAAAGATCATAACGTGCAACGATCCTATGTAGGAATTTTGAACGTGAGGAAAGTGATGGCAAAATCAATAGCCTCAGTAAACTTATTAATGCTTACTTACTAGTTGGATTTGAGACTCAGACCTTTAAATCTGTATGTTCTTAGTTTTCAGTGACTTGAAAGTCTTTCATCATATTTTATTTTGAGTAGCAACGATTGTACGTGTTCTATTCCCTGTTGCTTCATCGCATCGATTGTTGTTCCTTTATTTCGTAAAAACCTTGTGTTTCGTAACATCTTATTCAGCACTTCTTTATTTTTTGCGGTTTTAATGTAGGGGTTTTATTATGCACTGGGGAAATAAAACACAAACAAGAGCATTAGGATATCAGGTATTTTATCGTGTATTTTGGTTGCGAATCTTAGTTGCCATATGGAACAACTAAATGGACTTCTTAATCTACTTCATTCACTAATAGAAACACACAAATATAGCCTTTACGCAATATCTAAACCTAAAATTATCCTTAGTTGCTGGGACTGTCTGATTTTGGACATCAGAAAAAGGAAAATAGTCTGTTGCACAATGCTGTTTAGCTATTTCTTTTTGTACAGCTCAAAATATTACATTGACTCACAAAGCCACTGACTGTTAATCATAATTGTAGATTAAATTATAGGTGACTTTGTTAATTTCTCTCAAGTGGTTATCTCTGCATAAAACTGTATACTACTGAGTGATTGAAATGAGTAGTTGTTTACCACTCACATCAACCAGGGCAGTCCCTTAAAGGTAACTTCTTTGATCTTGGCACCCAGGCAGTAAGTATCTGAGCCATCGTACAAACTATTAGAATGTTTGTGTGACACATTTAGTATCCATAATGTACCAAGTTTGTGATTTTAAGGATAATAATAGAAGCTCGTTGGCAATATTGAGCTCGTGAGCAACATTGAGGTTAGGCGTCGGTCGAGTGCTAGGTGAATTGGAGGGGAAATCAATCGATGAGGCTGTGAAATTACATCGACTGAGATGGTTAGGACATGTGTTACGCATGCCTAGTCATTGCCTTCTTCGATGGGCAGTGTTAGCTGACACAGGGTCAGACTGGAAAAGAGCTAGCACCAGTCAAACCAAAACATGGCACCAGTCAATGAAATCCACAACAGTTAGTTTAAGCCACGTAGGAAGGTGTAGACTTCCTGACTGGTTGGGTTCCCCGGGACGGTAAAAACCAATGGTTTCAAACAATTGGTGACATGGCTCAAAATCGTTCTCAATGGCTGGTGCAGATGCAGCCACTCCTTGTGACTTATAACTTCAAATGAAACTATATCGTTCTTGGTTATTACCATTCCTTTGTCTCACACCTCTGTTTACTATCTCTATTATGCATTTCGTCTACTTTCTTGTCTTGCTTTGTGTGCTACAAGGAGGGAGTGTGGCGACTTGAATTGGTGCACATCGGTGCAAAGTTCTATGTCGAAAACAGACCATCAGACAGCTTGTTGATAAGTGGTAACAAAATTCTTTTTCAAATACTTTCAATAATCGAGTCGTAAGCTTTGCGTATAGAGTTATGGGTATTGTGCTTTTGTCTTATTAACAAAGGATTAAGACAAAGGAATGAATTTTAGTTTACTGTATATTACACTCAGCTTTATATTGCATTTTAGACCTTATGGAACAGAGAACTATGTCTACACTGCTCTAGTTGTTAATGAAGAGTTATACAATAACAGTTCGCGTTCTTGTCGACATATTGAATTGGATCTATCTGGTTCTGAACTTAGGTATGCTTAATTTATATTCAGTTGATCTGAAAATGCTTATCTTTTTTAATCAAATTAACAGTAATTGGTTTTCAAACTGTCTTCTAAAGAGTCTGGGAAATCTCGTTGCTTGAGTGCATAGCGCTAACTAAAACTTTCATGTTTTATGTTTTACTGGAATATCCATTTATCAGCAACATAGTTTTTAGACCTCTACAAGTTGTAATTGATTTCTTTTGTAGAATGCCCAATTCATTTTTTTACTGAGGTGCTGCATAATTTGCATTTTTTTACCCTGGCACTTTAGTTTTATATGGACATATTTTTTTCTCTAGTGTTTTGTATGGATGAAGTTAGGAAATTTTTGTTAACTGTGTGTATAAACTGTTTTTGTCCATATGTCAACTTACGTCATCTCTGGTGTAGATGTAATATCTGGACATCGATTGAAAGACGTGTGTACTGCGCAGCAGTTTGCTCCGTCCTCCTTTATGGTTGTGAGACATGGCCATTAAAAGTGGAATATATGTTGAAGCTGGCTGTCTTTGTCCACAGATCTTTGCGTTCTACCTCTTGTGTAAATTGGTTTTAAATGGTGAGCGATTTTGTGTATGAGCATGGAGTATTAGGTAAGGAGAGTGAACTAGTCGATTTGGTTGTGAAGGTGAATCTAATGAGAGGGCACGGACACATGTTGTGCACACCAAGCCACGAGTAATGTTAACTGACATACGATTACGTTGGAAAAGAGATAGGAATCGTCGAATCATGACATAGCATCAATCCATGAAGACTTTGACCGCTGATATGAGTCACACAGGCAGGTGTAGACTGCTTGACTGAGGTCCTCGTAACGCTAAAAACCAATGGCTTAAGGTTGTCAGTGATGTGGTTGAAAACCTTTCTAAACGGCACAGATGCATTCATTCTTTATAATCTCCCAGATCCACTAGATCCTCGTACTGTTCTATATTACCCTTCTTTCCTCATTACATTTCTGTTCATTGTAGTCCTTTTGAATCTCTTTCCTTTTTCGTCTACGTTTATGTGCTGTGTGGAGTATGGCAACTTAAATTGTGAGAAGTTTTACGTTGAAACCCAGTCAGTCAGTCAGTCATAAACTGTTTTTAAGGTTAATATCAACCTGCCTTATAGATGGATTATATCATTCGCCAGTTTATAATTACGCTTAAGGTAGCTTATACGTCTAACTTAGTGATTTTCTTTAATTCACACTTTTTTAATTACATGTCATTACCTTCTCTGGAATTGACATGTCTTGCTTCGAATATGTAAGTGGTAATGCGTAACCCTCTCTATGTATAATTAATGTATCATAAAGAACGACCTGGATTAAAGTATATTGTCTTTTATTAACTTTTTCTGTCTAAGCGCTATTTTTTGCGTTAGTTTTTGCATCTGAGATAAAAATAAGGTCAGGGGAACTCGTCTCTTCTTGTCGACACCGTATTCCTCATAAACTATAATAATTATTGTTTTCAGGGAGTCATGTATTCGTAGGAAGTATTGCCAAAGAGAACGATACAGTTCTGTTATATATTATCTTAGAATCACCTATGTGTTTGTTGCTCATCATCAATTTGAGCACACCTAACTAGCGGAACACAAGATCAGACTCCTTTTCACCTACTTGACTGATAGAATATAATCTGTACCAAATGAAGGTCTAGACGGATGACATTAATCACCACTTAGTATCCGATCGAATTGTCTGTGGTCTATCTGTCTGTCTGTCTGGATTCAACATAGAACTTGGCACCGAAGTGCAGCAGTTCGAGTTGCCATGTTCCAAATAGCACACAGAGGTAGACAAGAAGATGAGTGAAGAGAATCAATAGAGTTTGACAAATATAAGAGTGAAACAGAATGGATAATTGTAGAAAGGAATATGAAAGATTACAGAGACTGAATACATCTGCGCCATTGACAACGATTTTGAGCCATGTCACCTACTGTCTCCAGCCAATGATTCCTAGAGTCCCAAGGGCCCCAACCCGGAAGTCTGCATCTCCCTACCTGACTCAGTTTAACTGTCAAGGATTTCATGGATTGATGCCATGTTTTTGTTTGGCCACCACTGGCTCTTTTCCAACCTGAACCGATATCAGCTAGCAAAGCCCGTCGGGGGAGGCGGTGGTTAGGCATGCGCAGCACGTGACCTAGCCATCTTAGTCTATGTAACTTTATAGCCTCGTCGATTGATTTTCCCTCTTTGCCCAACACTCTACGCCTAACGTCTGTGGTAGCCCTACAGAAGGTCAGTTGCGAGCCTGAATAGCACTGTATAACACAGGTTCGGACTTTAGAAGGGACATGAGTTCCTTCAAGATTGCAGTCAAAGCTTACTGATGAATGCCGACAAGCAAAAAACCTAGGTCCAAGGCTTTATACCGATTGCCTCCAATCATCTAAAATGAATGTAATAACACAGCTAATTGACGTTATGAGTTCAGCTATGATATGTTTGATGCCTAGTTAGTTAGTGGTGGAATCGCACTTGTTCATTCATTCATTCATTCATCGTAGGACTAAATTACTTTAATATATTAAGAGTTTATAAGTAGGTATGAAGTACATGTTGACATTTTTAAAGATACAAAGAATTTTATTGAGGTCTATAATTCTGGATTTTAAAACATACATCTTTTTACAATTGTTTACTTTACTAATTATTATTTTTTTAAATATTCATCTTATATTCTCACACTAATCACAGTTACAAAACAGGTGATCATGTTGCATTATTCGCTCCAAATCCACCAGATCTTGTTAAGGCAATTAGTGATCTTCTGAATATTGATTTGGATGTGATGATTAGTTTGGATGCAATTGATCGTAAGTTCTGTGAATACTACCTTTTAGTAAATGTTTCATTAAAATTTGAACATCTTGGGTGTAGTAATGTAAGGACAGAAGACAGGGACTAGGCAACATATAATTTATTGAAAAAATCAAGAGATATTTATAGATTTTTATTTATATTATTGTCAGCGGAAAAGCAACGTCTTCTGATTGATCGTTTTGTTGCTGAATGTTATCCTGTACTGCTTGTGACCGTTTCTTAGAAAGTTAAGTCATATGTCTGCGAATCGTATTTGGACACGTTAAGTCCGCTGTGATTGGTTGGTGGGTTTTTCAGGGTCAAACTGTGTTATTTCCTCTCGTGACCCCGATTCGAGATGTAAACATTGACGTAATATGTTGTCTACAATTTTAGCTTGCAGACAGCTCTCACCACAGTATTAGCCACTTAGAGGAGTTAAATATATCTACCTGTTGTCTCCTTTTAGAGAATGTCAGAGAATTAGAAGTGAATAATAACTTGATGATATCCTTGAATGGATCTTCTTTATTCATCGATGTGCCTCATTTGATAGATACAATGTATTATATATGTAGTAAACTGAGAAATGGTGTAGATATTGGTATTCCTGTTTCGTCATTCAAGGAGCTTCGTGCAAGATGTCCGACAGCCGCACAATTTATATCTGATAAAGAGATGTATAGGTGATCAGACAGCACTGCTTTAGGATTGTCACTGTATCCAATTCTAGCAAGACTAGAGAATGACTTCTCTGAAAGATGTGATAAGTAATCTAGACTCTATAGTTGTTGTATGGATGATATGTTTATAATTCTCAGGAAAGATGATGCGAAGTAGATATTGGAAAAATTTAACTAAAGAAAAAGAACAGAATGACTGTATCTTCTTTTTGGATAAGTAGAAGTATACATCAGAGCTGCTTGAGAGACAGTCCATATGGACTTTTAATTCAGCTAGATTATACTATTCGTTCTGCAGTCAACTAAGACTCGGTTCACAAAACTAAAGACTAATTTCTAAAGTGTAGTATTTGACCACTGTTTTTTTCCCTTCACGTTCCCAGTGGAACATAGGGCTCCAAGCTAGTGGCTTGAAGTTTCAGTAGCAGTGTTTATTTTACAGGATGGGGTTGCTAGCCTCATTCCCAGCCTTTCCTTTTTACCAGCATTATTTCTCGCTTCGCGAGGTAAAGGAGTGCGTCGGTGGCCGGGGATCGAACCCCGGACCATGTGCATGGTCGGCTACTGTGACAGAATACAATTCCATATTAGGTAAGTTTATTTTCTATAACACAGTGATACAGCTTTCGTAGAGTTAATTACACTGTTGGATTTCCGTTTTGGCAAACCACCGCAGTTAAGATTAAAAGACTTTGGCAACTGAAGCGTTTAATGTCTTATTTTCTTGTCCATCACACTTTTATAATCGCCAGTTATGCATATGCGGATAGATTGCGGCTCTTTGTTTGCAGCATATACTCTATCCTATCTCAGTTAGTGACAGCTGGCAATCTTGATGATGATTGGGTCATACATTCTGTAACCTTATCACAAACTAGCGATAAATATGATCTAATAATTCTAACTTCTACGAGTATAGGTCAGTAGCTATGTCACATATGCATAGCGAGACAAAGTGTTTTACTGTATGACGTAATTGTCTTATAAGAATATACTCAAGTGTACAATAAACGATCTGACATTGTAACAACAGAAGACAAGGGCCGGCAACAGATCCTTTTATTACGGAAATCAACATGTATTTATATATATATATATATATATATATATATATATATATATATTTCATGTACATTATTATAGCTTATTCAATCAGACAAACATAGTCTTCTGATTGGTTTTTTCTGGTTCCTCGGAAAGTTAAGTCATATATCTGCTGTGATTGGTTGTTGAATCAGCCTTGTTCTCACAGCCAATATTAGTGACCTAGACATTGACGTAAATTAATGTCTACCAATTGGCAAGCAGCCTGCTGTCACCACAACATAACAAGTAAAAGACATAATTGTTGTTTTCGTAATGAGGACTGATCATTGTTCAATTCATACGATTTTAAATTAACTTCACCATTAAGATATATATTCGAAACATAGACAACTGAGTGTTTAATTTTACATAAGGCAGGCTTTGGTAGATAGAAACTTATGAGGATTACTTTAGACTGCGTAAAAATATAATGTCGGTGACATAGTTCCTGTAGGGCTGATAACTTTAGTTAACGCCGAGTGTACTTAACAACTTTAGTGAAAATCAGCAAGTAGTTACCAGTGATTTTTTTTAGTTTCAGCTTGTGCGTGTGTGCAGCTAGTTACATCGAGCATAGGATCAGGCAAACTCTCCATCGTTTCACTTCACTTCCCGCCAGACAAATGACCGCATAAAGCGATACTAACACCTGTGAAAACTTGCCTCATGCATTCTGGTCATGAAGTTGAGGCAAACAGAAGTGTAAAGGTTATTTTTCGCATTGCACCCTACCTTTCTTATTATCTTCGCGTTCAACTTTGGCATACAGTAGTGGCAATTGAAGCTGTATTGATCTGAAAGTTACCGGATGTTTACATTTGAATTGGCGAGAAATAGTGATCGGATTGTAATTCAGTCAAAGTAACGGTTACCTATGTCAGTAGTTTGTAACCACATTTCTCTCTTATAGCATATTTTAATTTCTCTCTGCCACTCTTAACTGCTGTATGCTATTTATTGCTTTTGTTTTGATCAGCTTTCAGTTTAATCAGACATCCTTTTCCGTGTCCATGTACCTATCGTCATGCATTCACATATTTTGTGGATATAACTGGACCTCCTGGGAGGAATTTATTTTCTGCTTGCATAAATACAATAACTGACCATGATGAATTAAAATTTGTTCAACTTCTTATTTCAAAAAGTGAAAAAGGGAAGGTATGTGTTTTATCAGTTTAAATCTCTCACCTTTTTTAAGTTCATTGCAAAATCTTTGAAAACCCCTGTGCGTGCATACTGTTGAAGGGTCCCAAACAAGGGCGAAATAGCTGTCCAGTACTTCCTGGCTCTCTAACTGTGGTCAAACTTGAAACAAATCAAATCCCTACAAATTAACACTTGTATATTTTTGTTGAACAACCACTAGAATCATTTTGGCGCATCACATACAAACTGTTAATATTCTTTGCACCATCCCCCCCACTCCTTTGCGTTCCGAGTGGACTACACGGCTTCAGCCTTGCAGTTTCAGTAGTGGTGCTTTGTTTTACAGGATGAGGTTTCTAGTCAGCCTCCCACCTAACCTTCTCTCTTAACGCGGAACTTATTGTCGGCTAAGTGAGGTGGCGTCAACCGGCAATCGAATCCAGACCATGCTCGTGGGGGTGATATGTATCCACATGATGTGTGTGTTTTGTTGTTGACAGTCAATTACATTTTGCTGTGTATGTGGATCAATATTCCATTATAACTGACAATATGCTTTTGTCTGTCCACTAACTAAATAAATATGTATGACCTTGCTGTCATATGACATTACAACCAATCATGTTAAGACTGTCTATTGATTCGTTCATTTTGAACATTCGCTCATACACTTGTGTGACATTGATTTCCCTGGTTGTTTGAAAAATACAAGTATCATCGTGAACCTCGTGGTTTTCTGATTTCCGCCTTCTTGCGTCAGGACTATTAATTACTCGACCAGTACATAACAGGGGTGACGAGCATTTTGTCACTGGACCGCTGAGCTTTTTTCATACCACAGCCAACATTTTTATCCTAGCCTTTTATTTACTTACCTGTGGTATATCTTTTTATCTTAGAGACTGTCTTCATCACGTCAATAAGTGGATCATCCCATTCTGTCTGAAACTACTGATAGATACATGTGATGATATTTCGTTTATTCTCTTAAATCTGCATGTTCGTGTTCTATATAGTTTCATTTGTAAGTTATAAAACTAGTAAACCAACTTTAAAAATACTTAACTTGTGGTCTATTGGGTCATATCACGTGCCAAGCTCTCCAATGGGACCAATATGCAGGAAGGCTGGGCATTCGAAGGTAGCATAGAGGAGGTCGTGTGAGGAGAAAGTAAAAGCTTCTTGATGGTAATCCTGGAGTTAGCTGAAAAAACCCCTGTAGAAAACAGAATGAAATGGAGACGTGCTGCTGTGAAGCCCAGTCATTGGTTATTGACAGAATAGGATTTTGGTACAAAACGCTCATGCTGCCCTACCAGAATAGTTAGTAGGTTTACACATTATCGACTTAAAATTTTAATGTCCTTCAAATGTAGTTATAATTATATTTTGATATAAGTATAAAACTTGAGCACTGTAGTAGAGTATAATTCCATTATGGACAAGATTTTATTTTGATAACATCACACAGTGCTATACAGCAATATTAACTGATGACATTTTGAGCAATAGTTTGTGCTTGATAGTTGTTTCGTCCTAGTTTGGGACTCTTCAGCGGGGATCAAACCCGGGACCTTCAGGTCACCAGGTCCAAGCTCGTCGACCATTAACCCATTTGGGACGGTTATTTATTGACCTGTGAATTCTAACCTCTGTCAAATCGTGATAATTAAGCATCTAAAGTAAAGATACAGAGAGTTGGAGTACAGAAAGAAATGATGGTCACTCTGAATCCTTTGCATAATAACTATTATTATGATTATTATTATTTTTTATTATTCTTGACTCATTTAAGGCTGTTTTCTGCCAGCACCATCATCTTAACTCATTTCGCTGTTATTATTATTCAGCTTGCAATTCCTGACATCTTCACGTTCTTACTCTGGTAACTAGTTGTTTATTTAAGTGATGTAACTGAACTATTATCCGTCATCTTCTTAATATCAATCTCCCATACCCCTTCGCCCTTATTTATCTGGATTTAACCTGTGAAAAAATTCGCACCTGTTGTTTAGGTTGATTTATTGATCATAATTTACTTACTCATCAGTCATATATCTTCCAGCGGTGGATTTGCAATGAGCAGTCCATCAGGTCCCATCTCAGTGGATATTTTTATAGGATACCTTGAATAGACAAACTTGAAACACGCGATAGATGATGTGACATTTTACAAGAGATATGGTGATAAAACATCTATTATACGTAGTGATGTTAAAAATGCCTCTGGTTTACATGGCATATTTAACAAGCCACATATAATGAAAGTAGATTTCACTATAGAATGTGAACAAAATGGAAATTTTCATTCTTTGGAATGAGAATATCAAATATAAAAGCAAAATTTGTTACAGTTGAGCAATAAGTAGTCTTTCTAAACTAAATATAGAAGAAATACTGCTCTCGAAAGTGAACTTATCCAGCTGTTAGGTCAGTCACAATCTACCTAATTAAATGCTCACTAAGACAATTTAAACTTGATAAGTCCCCGTTTCATTTCGCCGCCAATTGCATACACTAATTTACATCTACGTGCCAAAGCATATACATGGGACAAACAAAAAGATTTGCTATTGAAGTATTGGTTTGTTGAAATTTGATTGATTGGTTACAGGATTTCGTCATGAGCTGACATCGGTTAGAGAACCATTGAAAAACCAGCGGGGAGTGCTGGACAGTTTCGGACTCTACGTCAGCACGCACCCATTTCCAAAGTTCGAACTCAGTACCTTCTGGTTACAAGGCGAGCTCGTAGACAATTAAGCCACTGGGACCCAATCCAATGGCCCATGAATTCCAACGACATTGGTTAGTGGTCGCTCTATGTTGTGAATCGGCGGAATCAGGAATTCACGGGCCATTGGATTGGGTCCCAGTGGCTTAATTGTCTACGAGCTCGCCTTGTAACCAGAAGGTACTGAGTTCGAACTTTGGAAATGGGTGCGTGCTGACGTAGAGTCCGAAACTAGGACGAAACAGCTGTCCAGCACTCCCCGCTGGTTTTCCAATGGTTTTCTAACCGATGTCAGCTCATGATGAAATCTTGTAACCAAAAAAGATTTGTGACAGCACATCTAAGCACATTCCAAGAAAATTGTGTCTGGTTGATTCCAAAGTCCCTTAGTAGTGTAAATGCTCGTCACTTGTTACAAAATAATCGTGAAATTGAGACATTGAAATCCTTTAAGGTAAATAAGGTTCAAGAGAGCTTCAGGTTGCTACGTATCACTGAAACGATTAAAATCGTATTCATGTATCCAGAAGGAAAACGTTATTAATCCTGCATCACCTCGATAAATATACTTCGCGTTATTTAATTTCGCTATTTTGGGTTATACTTTGTTTTGACAATATAATTTCCTACCATAAATTCTGTCATCATCTACATTCATGAATAGAATCTGCTAGACCTCTATTCAATTAAATCATTTTGCACCTCCATTGAATTTGCTGCATTAGTTCCTAATTCTATAATATTCCATAATCATTCCTATGCATAGCACTGATAAGCTCAACAATAACTTATATTCCTTTTCATTATGTTATTTATTCACTTGATATTATTTTTTCTTTCACCTTTATGATCAATAAGAAATAATAATGACGTCATTTTATCGTACTCAGTGTATTCTTCTTCTTGATGTGTTCAAACCTCTATACTTTAACTTTCATTTTGTTTTTCACGTTTCTTAATGACTACTCTGCAAATGTGTATGCGTGTGCAACGTGAAATTGCTTACATTGTAATTAATCTGTCTAAATAGAAATGTTTTGAACAAATCTTAAATTCACCATATTGTTAATGATTAATCGCCTTGATTAAAAAAAAAAAATGTAATACCTACGTAAACCATCCGTCATGTGTTAAAATCATACCTTAATAATAAGTTCTACTGATATGATTTGTGGTAAAATATAATATATATTCTGGACTACATTGAATCCTAGCTTAAAGATAAAGAGTGAATTAGTAAAACGCGTTGAACACTTATTTGAGAAGTTGCATCAGCCAACGCCAACGGTTGACCGCTGAAGAAATCTCAGTACGGATACAGAATGCTCGTTTGGCATATACCATTTTACGTGATATCCGGCTGTCAACCAAAGGGCGTGTGTACTACTCAGTAGTTGGCTCAGACCTCTTTTATGATTGTGAGACATGGTGATTGAAGGTGGAAGACATGAAAAGCCCGGCTAGCTGTCTTTGATCATGGGTGACTGCGTTCTATCTCCCATGTGAAGTGGTATAATAAGTTGAACAATTTTGAGGTGAGGCACCGGTTGCGTGCTAGGTAAGGCGGGGGGGATTCAATCGATGAGGCTATGCAGCTACACCACCGATTGAGATGGTTAGGACATGTGTTACGCATGTATGCCTAGCCATCGCCTTCCTCGACGAGCAATGTTAGCTGACTGACATAGGATCAAGTTGCAAAATAGCTAGTGGTGGTCAAACCAAAACATGACTTCATCAGTCAATGAAATCCACAACGGTTAGTTTATATCACGTAGGGAGGTGTAGAGTACTGTCTAGTTGGGGTAGTCGAGATTGTGAAATCCAGTGGCTGGAGACGATTTGTGATATAGCTCAAAATCCTCGTTCTCAATGGCGCAGATGCGATTGTGATTTGTGATGTGATTGTGATTTATCATATCCAATAAAATTCTATTGTTCTTCCATATTACTATTCTTTTTGCCTCATATTTCTGTTTATTACCTCTCTTTACTCGCTTCTCTTGCTTTGCGTGCAACATGGAGTATGGCCACTCGAACTGCCGCACATCTATGCAAAGTTTTACGTTGAAACCGGTCAGTTAAAGTATATATCAAAACACAAACATGGCACATTATGGATACCAAGAGATGCGTCACACAAAACCTCATAGTTTGTGCAAGGACTAGGTCGCTGCTCATACGGCCAGACCGAGGTGAGTGGTTGTCCTTAGGGACTACTCTCTGAGTCTTTAACTTGAAGTCTAACCCTGTAAGCAGTGGAGCCACGTTTTCCAGTGATCCGAAACAGGTTCATACATCATTCGAATGAATCAAATTTTGGAGTCCATGTACACTATAGGTTTGGGATCAGGTTTTGCCACATCTCTCTCTCTCCTACATGTTCACTAGTTCGGTTGTAAGCGCTAAGCGTTTGCACTCACCCTTTCATTTTGGTGAGGAACACCCCCACCACGTGAAGGCATTGAATAAGAATCACCTTGCAGATGGAGACTATGAGCGCGCATAGCAATATAAGAGCACTTCGAGAGGAAAAGCGAAATCTACCCACCCTCAGCTGTATCAGGTAGTTTATGGGGATCATCATTAATTGCTCAGGCTCCTTCAACGATTCTTTACAACGCCTGCATATACTTGTAGATGTTTCTTAGTCCAGTACATTTATGTACTACGATTGAATATCTTCTTATGATTGTTTTACTCATTTTAAGGAACTATACTCAAAGTGGATTTTAGAAGATCATCGTGGTTTTGTAGATGTACTAAAAGATCTGAAGTCATTTCGACCACCAGTTGATCTCTTGCTGGAGTTATTAAATCCTCTAAAGCCAAGACTGTACAGTATCTCCTCCTCTGCATTAGTGTATCCGAAACGAATACATATAACGGCTTCTGTGGTTAATTATCAAACGAATTCAGGTATGTAGTGATCATTTATTATCTTTTGCAGCTATTCACTATGCAATTAACTGGTGCATACCTAATAAATTTGCAGGGACAGTCGAGTAGTGATATCTGTTTTCGAATTAGTGATTTCATCGTCTTCATGAACCTACGGTACATTCATCAAGTGACTTTTACGTCTGTGTCTTCTTATATCTAGACATCTGTTGTTTCCTGTTTGATAATAGTGTTGTGCATTTCGCTTGCCTAATGTGTCTTGTTAGATAGAACATCATATTATTATTCCATCGTGTACAAATGGGACATGTGACTTCAGCAACACATCTCCATTTCAACTTGTTCTCTGCAACTGGCTTTACAATTGCCAATAGGCTCTCATTTCCCCCATGTCACTCTCGAACACTCAATTCGTTTCCCAATCATGTTCCACTAGCGGGTTGGCTTGGTGCGCGATGTCACTCAGAGTCTCCATTGCCTCTAGTATATTTATTGGCCAATAGATTCTTGGTTGGCTCGTTGCCAGAGTTCCTTGCTACTAATCGTATTGTACGTCGGTGTCATAGTGGTTAGGATGCTCGCCGACCACGCACATGGTCCGGGGTTCGACCCCGGCCACCGACGCACTCCTTCACCTCGCTAAGCCAGAAATAATGCTGTTAAAGAGGAAAGTTGGGAATGAAGCTAGCAATCCCATCCTGTAAAATAAACGCTGCTAGAGAAACTTCAAGCCACTAGCTTGGAGCCCTATGTTCCACTGGGAACGTGAAGGAAAAAAATCGTTCCTGACCGGCAGTATAATCTTCAACATTTGGAAGATACTGTGACGGCACAAGGTTCCATATTATCCTATTTCCTTTCTACACTTCTGATTTGTAGGAAAATTCTACCATTTTAACCTTTGCAAGTTCATAGTTATGTAGATGTGTAAATCTCTCAAAACTTCCCTGTAAATAATTGAAAGTTTCGTTGAAGTTGTTTGTTTTACTGTATTATATCAATGTTTAAATGCTAACCATTTTGTGAAATATAGATTATTTGATATTTAGTTGACGGTTGCCGAGCAGGGAGTTTAGGATGTTCAATGTAAACAGTCAACAGGATTTTTATTGTATTCCTTTGCATTCAGAGTGGAATGTAGAGCTTGAAATTTCAGTAACAGTGGTTTTATTTTAACTGGGTAAGGTTGCTAGCCTCATGTCCAACCGTCCCTCTCTCTCGTACTTACTATCTGCTAAGCGAGGTCTAGAAGTATGTTGGCCAGGAATCGAACCCTAGACCACATGCGTAGATTTGGTGAGCATTCTACCGTTGAAACAGTGACGTGAACAATCAACAGGAAATACAAACTAACTCAAATAGATTGTTCGAGGTGTAATTCTCACTTCATAATTATAATAAATCGACTTGTTCGTTTTTTCACAATTGGCATAACTGTGTTTAGCATTTATATGTTCATGAATACAGTGAATTACTACTTTCCAACTTATTACTGGGCCTCATACAATTCTTCTCATTAGTAAACTTAAACTAAACAAGAGCAACGAATGTACTTGGATGTACTTGAATAGTGTGAGCTCAATTTTTGTTATTCCACCTCTTCCTCACAGTTAACTGTGACTTGATCAATGAAAAGCAAAAAATAAATTACATAAGAAATTTGAACATCCTTTTTCAGAATGACAATGAGTATCTCATAGCAACTATAAGTATCACGTGTTTGTTTGCCAAGAATTTGCTTGATTACAGGTTCGGTCACTGGCTGGCATCAGTTAGAGAACCATTGGAAACCCATGAAACAGTGGAAAGCCGTTTCGTCCTAATTTGGGGCTCTTCAGCAGCGCGTGTCCATTGGGGTTGGAACCTCGAACCTTTCGGTTGTAAGTCAAGCCCCGCAGATCATCTAATCAGGTTGAGAGGACAGTTACCCGCTTATAACAATGGCTGACGGATGCGCATCGCGGGTTGGCAGATATTGGAATTCACAGGTCACTGGATCAGATCCCAATAGCTGAATTGTCTACGAGCTTGCCTTATAACCAAAAGGTCCAGGGTTCGGATCTTGCTGTGTACCTATTGTTGAAGAGTCACAAACCAGGACGAAACGACCGTCCAGTATTCCGTGGTTTTCCAGTAGCTCTTTAACTAATGTCAATTCATGACAAAACCAAGAACTATGAGTAACATATGTCTGAAGGGATGAAAGTTGTCCTTCTTAATTCGTTCAAGTTTATGAATGGGCGTAAAAATGTGGCTGCATAGTACCTCGCTAGCTGTTCTTGGTTATTCAACATTTTATTAATTAAAAAAGAGTGTTTGTTTATTTTTGCTCCTATGAAAAATTAATCATTATGTTTCTGATCTGGAAACATGAATTCCCACTTTCAAGGTCGTCAATTCATGGGTCTTGCTACAAATTGGTTGAATTCACTCCAGTTAGAAAGTTATCGGGATACACTGAATATCTCTATACCTGTTACTATTCACTCAAGTAAATTCTATTTACCTCGAAGTCGTGCACTACCAATAATTATGATAGCTGCTGGTACTGGATTAGCTCCATTCCGTGCATTCATACAAGAACGCTTAAAACTAGCTGACGATAAAGGTAACTTACTTTTTGATTTATTTCTACAGCTGTCGACTTCTATTAAATTAGTCATTTTATTTTTTTTTAAAAAAGATAAACTACAATAATAAATATCAAAGGTTTGGTCAAGAATTGATTTCATTTAGAGGACGATCGACAGCTAGTAATTACTGGAAAGCTGTTTCATCTTAGTCTGGAGCTCTTCAACAAGTAGAATTCATAGGTCGTTGAAATCGAGCTCAGGTGGTTGATTGGTGGACGAGCTTAGCCTTGTAAACTTAAGGTTCCTGGTTCGATCCCTTGGTGGATCGTAGGTGCGTAATGGTGAAGAGTCCCAAACTAGGATGAAACGACTGTCCAGTATTTTCTGCTAGTTTTCAATGGTTCTGTAACTGATATCAATCTGTGATCAAACTTGGAACATAGTCAAATCCCTACAAACTAACTGTTGAAAATAAATATTATACTTTTTTATTTTGTAAGCATTTCAATTAAATATCCTTTGCAAAATGCATCGACTTCAGATTAGTTGAGATATATATAGTTTTGGGGTGAAATTCAGAACAAATTGGGTCACTTAGTTTCGCCTAGTCTGGTATTGTTTCATAAACTGTATGAAAAATATAATCAATTCGCAATTAATCATTTATTGCGAATTCAAAACCGGGCTTCGGATCAAGTTTCCCGTAAAAATTAAAAAGACAATTACGATGAATATTCTTCATGTAACGGAGTGGAGTAAATCCCGCTAAATTGATATGTTCTCTGGGCTGTTAAAGTCATTCACAGTCTTTCGGTCAATTAGGTGAAAATGAGGTGTTGGTGAATAGAATGCCCTTAAATGTATCAGTGTGTTTAACAATGCGATCGATGTAACTGTTATCTACAAACCCTAGTGATCAATCAATCTAAATCGTCCTAAAAAAAAGTGCTCCTCGATTGTATAGTGGTGAGTATCCCCGCCTGTCACGTGGAAGGCCCGGGCTCGATTCCCGGTCGAGGAGCTGGCTTGTGCGTCGACGGCACAGTGGTTAGGACTCTCGCCGACCTTTCGAATGGTCTGGGGTTCAATCCCCTGCCGACGCACACCTGATATCTATGGTCGGCCTGAAAAATTTGGGCTACCGATATCACATGCTGAAAATTCCATACCTGTACCAAAGAAATACGGTGTGGAATCAAGCTGTAGTGAAAAACAAAGAAAAAAATCAATGGAATTAACTAGCTTTGTAATCTGTCAGCATAATTTCAGCTTATTTATTAAGACAAACTTGTTGTATTATGGGCACCAAAAGATGCGTCATACAAAACTTCATAGTTTGTGCGAGTGCTGGTTTATGTCCTGGACACGTAGACCGAAGTAGGTGTTTATGTCAGAGGAATACCCTCCGAACATTTAACTTTTGAAATCTTTTCCATTAGGCAGCAAAGTAGTGTTAGAAGCTACATTGACACATAGTTTCCGGTGACCAAACCAGGTTTATACACCATTCGACTGGTTCGGATTCTGGAGCCAATGTAGTACACTATAGGTTTGAAATCAGTGTTTTCCAGCTCTTCTAAGCAGACCTGCATGTCAGCCAGTTCTATCGTTAGCACCAGACATTCAGATTCGCTTACTTAAACCTTCAATAATTTATATGCTTAACATAACGAACTAAGTGGCATTCAAATACCTTATTTATTTATTTACTTATTCTCATTATAGGTGGTGCAAATGGACAAATGTTGTTGTTTTTCGGTTGTCGTCATGAAAATGAAGACTTCATATACTCAGCTGAATTAAAACAAGCCTGTGGTACTGGCCTACTTGAAATGCACACCGCTTTTTCGCGTGACTCTGTCGATGGCACCAAGGTGTATGCTCAGCATAAACTTCTAGAGATGGGTCATAAAGTGTGGCAACTTTTAGATGAATACCATGCGTATCTTTATGTTTGTGGGTAAGCAATTTATCATTGTTTATGAATGACTATTTTATTTTGAAAGTGTGGAATATTGAGATTACAATCAGAGTAAAGGCATTATATTGAAAGGATATGGATATTCTTGAGTTTAACAGTGAAACTAAACGTGACCATCAGTTAGGTAATCATCGGGGAAGGTTTGAACCGGGTAGATGAGACCACAGACGCCCTAATCAAAAGTTACTAAATGCGAAAATACATAGAGGGATCAATCCTTAGATTATTAATAGCCTCTTTCTGGACAAATAATTCGAATCTTGTCATTCGAATGGCAACAACTCCAACAATTCGAACTAGTCGTAAAATCCCTTCACCACCTTACGAAGTTCTGATTTATCTAGTGACAAGTTATGGCACCAGTATTTGGTCAGTACACAGCTGAGAAAATCTCTGTAAAATCTTACTCTGCAGAACCGTCCTCATTGCGTTGATTAGCCTTATCGACGGAACTTAGTTGGCATGAAACTCATTCGTCCTTGTAGTAGTCCTTCTGTTACAGCGACAAAAATCTGGAGTCATGTTGTTAGCCACTGTATATATATGCACATTCATCTGAACACCTATCAGGTGCATAAAATAAATGATAGTAGTAACATTGTCTTTGCAAATTTCTGATTAGGATTTCTAGGATATGTGTAATGCAAGTAAAGTTATAACGCTACAACAAATTTATGACAACTTATTGTGTTCATAAAATATCCAAGTTTAAGTAAATCAGTGTCTAAACTCAAGTTATTTGACACAACAGTTAACTACACTTATGCGTTTGATGTAGACCATCTTTTCTCATATTTCGTCAAATAGTGTTCATAAATTGCAATTACATGTCTCCCTTGTCCAATTTTTACGTCTTTATACTACTTGTTATGTTGTACCAATTTACCTGAGCGAAGAGACCTTCAGTCTTGTCACATACACTTTCAGTGGTCACTTCTCACAGCTGTTAAGATAAAACTAACTTCGGCGTAGTACTTACATACGCATTAAAATAGACCTCCGATCAACAAGGCTAGTAAGTGGTATTTAAGAGTATGAAAAGGTGTATACAAATACTACACAGAACAAGCTTCAGACTTTCATCAACAGCTACCTTCGCTCCATACTAAAGATCGTACGGCTGGTCAGAAAGGATTGGCAACAAGGAACGCTGGTAACAGAGCTACCAAGAACCTACCGCTCAAGAGGATGCCTGAGGAAATGAACTAGGGACACGTTGACGAGACTGTTGAGTGACATCGTGCGCCAGGCCAGCCCGTAAGTGTAACCCGGATGGGAAACGACGAGGATGACATGGAAGAGATCATGTGAGGAGAAGATGAGAATCTATGGACAATCGTGGAGCCAGCTGCAAAGGACCGCAAAAAACAACATGAAATAGAGATGTGCGGGTGAAGCTGTACGTTCCATTTGGAAACTTAAGGAATAATAATTAATATTCATTGCGATATACAAGTAAAATCGTCATAACGAGGTTATTGGTCAATACATAATGTA
The DNA here is from genome assembly GCA_944472135.2 of Trichobilharzia regenti. NCBI lineage: Eukaryota > Metazoa > Platyhelminthes > Trematoda > Strigeidida > Schistosomatidae > Trichobilharzia > Trichobilharzia regenti. The sequence continues at coordinate 32,567,835 of OX235265.1, forward strand.
TTGCTGTGACACAGACAAAAAATACTAATCTAATAAACATTTCATACGAGAAAAATTAACGGAATATTCGAAATTAGTGCTTTAATCACTCGCATTCAAGGTTTGATTTCCCCTTTCCCATTTATGTTATTTTATAGCTTTTTAGTTATGCGTATTCATAAATCATGACAATCATTATTATCCTATACCGATTAGCATTATAATTTAAAAAAGTATTTACTAATCTTATCTAAGCTTCTTTTTGCCTTCTTAATAAATACCACTTTTTAGAAACGCCTCTCGTATGGCTCGGGATGTTCATTTGTGTTTAATTGAATTAGTAGCAAAGCATTCCCAAACTACAATTGAAGCAGCAACCTGTTATGTTTTAAATTTGCGAAAACAAGGACGTTATCGTACAGATGTTTGGAAGTAATTGTGTTATATAGTGTAAAACGTTTAACATACCCATTGTAAACCCTTCCCTTCACAAATCTTGTGCAAAAGCCTTTATATCAGTTTATAATGATTCCTTTAAGAGATAATACAAGTTAAGTGAATAACGGTTTGTCGTTTTCCCTTCCACTCGACAAAATCCATATTTGATGTAACACAAAACTGCCTGGGTTTTTCTCTACGTCACTACTTTAACTGCTGTTTAAAGGTAGTTAATGTGTTGCTTTTACAACTTTCTGTTCATAAATTTAATGTTTCCTGTGTAAATTCACATAATAGTTTTTCGCCTCCATAAACTTAGCAACAAGTAAATAAGAAAAGACTGTAGATTCGTACAGGTAAAATTCTCTGGAAAATCTTTTTAGTATGTGAAGTTAACATCTAAAGTTTTGAAACATCCCGGAAGCTACTGTTTTATTTTATTTCATTACGTGAAAGAGTTATATTTATGTGCAATTAGGCTGTGTCAATGGCACAGCGGTAGAATGCTCGCAAACCATGCATGTGGCCCGGGGTTCGACCCCCGGCCGACGTACTCCTTTACGCCGCTAAGCTGGTAAAGAGGGAGGGTAGGGTAGGAGGCTAGCAACCCCATCCCATAGAAAACAAACATCACTGCTACCGAAACTTCAAGACTCTAGCTTGAAACCCTGTGTTCCGCTTGAAACGTAAATGAATAAAAAAATGCAATTAGGAGTGCACTGCAAAACTAGCATCCAGAGTATAGGGCGAATATACATTCTTAAGCCTACGATTTAAATGAATCCCTCCATATCCTTACCTGGTCTTTAATTACCACTAATTAATCATTACTGTTATACTTTAATCATTTCTCCGTTGGTTTCCCCCTCATTCATGCTGTTTTTGGAAAAAATGTCAAACACATGTCAAGTTTTACTCGCAGTTTCGTCTGCACATCTATTCATCATCAATTACATATACTGACAGAACAGTAGTATTTTCTAAAGAATGAGTAAACAGCTTTCACCAGTTAGAGAACTGGAGTACTGGACAGCCGTTTCGTCCTAGCTTGGAACTGTTCGACAGCACACACACACACACCGAAGTTCGAACACAGAACCAAATGGTTGTACGGCGAGCTCATAGACGATTCAGCCACTGAGACCGGATTCAATAGCCCATGAAATCCAACTTTTGCTAATCCCCAGTATTTAGCGTAATCATCAGCCAATGTCATTGTGTGTAGCTGTTCTGTTGCCTCACTACGCGGATCACTCTGGATCGGGTCTCAGTGGCTGAATGATCTACGGCTCGCCTTGTAATCGGAAGGCCCTAGGTTAGAGCCTCGGTGTACAGTACCGCCGAAGAGTCCCAAACTGGGGGAAAAACAACTGTTCATTACTCTCTGGTTTTCGAATGGTTCTCTAACTGATGTAAGCTCATGGCAAAACCTGTAACCAATCATCAAATCCCTGCAGACCAATACTTTAATTATAATGCAATAGAATTAACACCAGATCTATGTAGACAGAGATCTCCCAGCCTCAGAAACAAATCCACCCAAGTACACTTCTGTTCATTCAAACATCAGATTTGGTATAAAAAGGCATTTATTGATGATTCATTTGTACAGTGGTAGGCTCGGTTTCATGTTTATCAACGGGATAGTTCGACCAGTAGAAAAGTAATAAATCATTTCACTAATTGACATATCTTCATAAATACGTGCAGCTGTATAGTGATAGGCAACATTGGCGAAAATTGCAACATATTCAAATGCTGCGAATACCGTATAAGCTGAAAAGAGGATAAGTTAGGAAGAGCAATTTAAGAAATATTATGTATATATATAATGCGAAATATCCATCGAATTCGAACGATTTCGTAGTTGAATTTTTCAGTGTCAACGAAACTGCTTCAACTACAATCACTTGATAAGTTTTCTCATCAAACTTCAAGACGAGAACTATTCATTTTGACTTACTGCAAAGTGTGTGGATACTGTTTAACTCGTTATGTAAAACAAGCCAATAATTTCATCAAACACCATAATTCGAATTTATCAGAATTCAGTCATATACTATTTATTTTTACTAGTTTTTAAGAGTTATACTGCAACAGAACTGGCCATAGGAATAAAAGAATGCTTTTCAAACGTCGAAAGATGTGTAAGGTTTGAAGAAACTAGGGCTTAGCATTAATCGAGGGTTAAAAGGAATTATATCATAAGAAGGTCTGTAATAAGTATTCGGACCTACAGTACTGAGCACAAATGTTGATGGAAAGATGTCGCTAGTGCAGTGGACAAACACAAGTAACATTATTTACAGTTACCTGTCTTTTTTACGAATCGAAATAATACCACAATATAGACATACAATCCTGACGAGTGACACATTTGTATTAAGAGAGTAAAATAAAACGGAGGGAGTCAATGTTGATCAATAAAAAAACTAAGCACGTTCTGAATAACTTACCATATGGTGGACAATACGTTATATGGACGTAGTAAGAAGACATTATAACCAAGAGGCAGGTTAGATAGATCACAAAAACACGTGTCTTCGTCTTCAAAATATCACCCTTTAAGGAAATCGAAATCAACCAAATAATTCATTGACATAACGGAGAAATGTGTGTAACATGCTACACACGAAAAATCAATGGTAAAAAAACATTTCATAAGCAAATGAAAAATTATTGAATTAAAATGACAGTGTTCAGGTGAGGAATTGATCCACATAACTTCCTCCTCAGGTTTAGGAGTTACCGGACAGTTGTCATCTGAAGTGATGAAAATTGGTGGTGTCTGTCAGGAATGCCCGTTGCCCCTTCTTCTGTTTAATTTCATCATAGATGTATTGATGGAGTTGACCCCAGTCGACTTTAGCGACTCGTGATTTGACAAAATACAGCGTCTCCTGAACACCTTGAGCAGAATCGTGATATATTTAGCATGCGATTCAACCCTGTCGAATGTAAGATGAGGCTGCACGGACTACTAGTTTTAAAATAGGGGGGGGGGGTGAAATGGTAAAGCGCGTTGATCACCTTAGTTGTGAAGTTGCATCACCCATTAAGGACTGGTTGCTGACAAAATCTGGGCACGGACACAAGACTTGTGTGATATCTGCCAAATTACGTTATCTACGAAATAGACGTGATATCTGGTTGTAGACCAAAAGACGCGTATATTGCAGCAGTCTGCTCTATGAGACATGACCGGTGAAAGACTGCCTGTCCATGACCAGAAATGCTCGCGTCCCAACTACCACATTGTGAACAACATTGGTGTTAGATGACAGAGGGAATTCAATCAGTTAAGCCAAATCAACTGGGATGAGTAAGATACCTGTTGCACCACCCTACTCGTTAAGCCATGTTTGCTGATACAAGATACGGTTGGAAGGGGGTTAAAGGTGGTTAGCTTAATCGATGGGGTATTCAGCAGCAAGTCTGAGCTATGCTGGGAAAGGTAGAGACTACTTGGTTGGGGACCACGGGATGCCAAGATCCAATGTATGGAGGCTATCCGTCACATGGGTCAAAATCGTTCTAAATGAAGCAAAGCATTTACTCCATCTAATCTCCCAGATCCATCAGATTGGACATTGCGTTAGAGCATAATTTCATCATAGAATAACTGTATTTAAAAAGAAAAACTGTGACAGTACAATCTACTGGTGATGTTCCAAGCCCAATTTACTGATCAAAATCATACCAAGGCGTTACGATTACGAGCAATAACCAATACTATAATACTAATATTTGTCAAACAAAGAATGTTGTGACGTTAGTTGGCGTTCAGTCTAAGTTGAACATAGGAAAGAGTTGTTATGAAAAACGGTGCATGAAAAAGCTATTCTCAAGTTTACACTTGAAGCGATTTGAAATACAGTCGGGTGATTCCGTCCATAATTAACTTATATTCATGAAACAAGGAGTTAGGCCGAATGATTTAAAAACGAAGATTTGAATGGACAGACAATATATATCACAGGGTGCTAAACTTAAAAGTCATTTAGACTAGGAGAAATGAACTACTAATAGTTGTGAAGTTTTTTAAAGGGTTGTTTTGCCCCAAAAGCTATCATTCACCTTCAGGGATGGGCAGGTTTTCACTAACGCAAGCACTCAGCAGTTTACTGATAATGTTAGAGCACATTTTGATACTGCAACAGCAACCTAATGAACAGCATCAATACTTAATAAATGTATTCATTAACCCATAACTAAACCAATGATTCTTGGTAACACTATTGCAGATAAAATCTATGTAGAATAAAATGTACTATGAAACCATAAATTGCATATTCATGTCACTTACCAAGAAAGAATTCTTAAGAAGTTGCATGACCAGATGCGACAAATAAACATCAGTGGTCATGTAGATCACAGAAAATAAAACGAAGATGCAAAAAGAGTTGCGATGCTGAACTGAAAAGAAATGCTAATTTACCGATTCTTACTGAAGTTTGTTGACGATGACCAAAGGGTTAGCATATTCAGAGCAAATATTTCAACAGAACTTGAAAAACATAGCAGAGCAGCATGCCATAGATATTTTCCGTCACCAATTATGTTAAAAAACGTCCAAAAATTTATACAGCTATTGACTAAAATCACAAATCTCCATGCTGAGCTGCTGAAAATTGAGATACGCCATATTGTTTTCTGAGGTTCTTCGTCACCCACGGCTGCGCTCAGTGATGGTAGAAAATTAGAATCCTGTTGAAACTGACTTCTGATAATATTGACATACCGTACAATGTGTCGCAATACAGGAATGCGTTGATATACATAATATTACACAAATTATTAGTGCTAATGGAGGGAGAAGTGATGCAATAATGCATGCATGTCGAAATGTCAAATGGTGAACCATGCCAAATAGGGTATGGTACTGCAGTCAGATGACAACAGCTGGTGTTTTATAAAACACAAGAAGACAAAGAGACTCGCCGTACATACATTCTATTAGGTCAACTATTCTGAGGATTGACCTTCATTTTGTATATTGAGCGTAACACTATCAAAACTATGCGAAATAGTAAAACAAGCCAGTGTATCATTTTGGCAGAGGATAGAAACACAAATCGGCTGATTTAAGGTGTTATTGTGGTGTCGTGTTTGGACAATTCTACGTTGCTTTTGGTGGCTTTTTCGGCATAAATGTACTTTAAAAATCGTATTTTAACGTAAAAACCTGTTAAAAAGTGAGAATAGTGGTCTTTTACAATGTGTTTACAAAATGCACTCTTTTTATGGAACTAACATACTGAGATGCATAAGAAATGTCAGAATTTGTTGGAAAATGTCAATTATGATATTAAATGCAAAATAATTCCAATTGTTTTAGTGTATTTGACGTAAATGATGAGGAGGGTGTTTAATATCGAGGTAATTATCATTTCATGATGTTTACAAAATTTCACAGTAATAAAGGAAACTAAGTTGGTTATTTCGTCAGATAACGGTGAATAAACAGTCATTTAAGTGGTAGGTACTCTTTCAAGTTATTTATTTAGATCATCATTTCCTGACTGACTTTTTGTCATTTTTAATTTCAAGGTTATGGTTTTCAATTCTGCAATCATTCAATATATATTAAGACACTCCAGTGGGATTAAAAAGGATAATATTTGTGTGAATGATGAAATATTTGTGATATTATGAATGTATTTGGCGAAATAAATATTGTTTTAAAAATTTTGAACCTTATTCGTACGCTAATAATACTTACCATTTGTTGAGTTACAAAGTTATGCTAGTGTAAAAGACGTATTATTGGTAAAATGCCATATTTACACCTAGTTGAATTTAGAGACGATGGGGGTACTGTTATCGCTTTCGCTAGTAAACCTTAAACGGGCGATATGCACAACAAAAGCCTATCTAATGCGTTACAGTATTTTACGATAACAAAATAATGAATCAAGTTTGGTGATGTAATTAACTAATGCACGAGCCTGAGTGTTAATGTGATCATGTAAGAGCCTATTGATACGAAATGATAGCACAAGAAGAGTAATGTAGTTATCTCTTTATTACCTAATGATTTCCTTTGAGATAGTAGTGTTAAACGCAACATAAGAATAACAGACTATTTGTGATGAATAGGATAAAAATTGCATAGTGTGCCTGAAGTGCCTAGACTACCACTACAAGTCGTGTACGTATAGAACCTACGTTTGCTAGGTTAAGCTTCGTTATTACAGTACGAGCACATGTTTGACGGCTACTTTCTTAACAATTTGAATACAAATATTATACGCAACTGAAACACTTTACGCAAGGCTTGATGACGCATTGAGGAAATTATAACAGTTTAAGACTGACGCATTTCACATAAGTATTAATACGTTGTCTACCATATTCTCGTTAACCCTGCAATGTCCTCAAAATGAAGTGAAAGAGACAAAGATAGTCTACATAAATGCATATATTTGTAAGGAAACAATAATAAATCAAGTTAAAAATGACTCAGAGTGAAAGAGTACATATATACACTAAAGTTAATAACAATACAGTGAAAAAATCACAGTTGTAGAGATTTTAAAGTTGCACAGTCATCATAAAGTCCAATAACACTCTATCTGCAACATCTGTATTAGTTTGCCTCCGTTCCTAGTGGTGTTGAACCAGCCTTTGCAGTTTTAGTCGCCACCAGATCCTTTCCCAGAGATGTGAAAATTTTAAGCACAGATTTAGATTGTATTCCATCGAAAGCTATCAGCCACGTCTCGTAAACCGTCAATGCCCAGCCCTTGCTGCGCTGGGACTCACGCTGTTCCTCGGAGTTTCTCAGAAACGCTTAGTAATAACGGACGCAAAAACCAAAACACCGATTGGCCACTCGAGAATTCTTTATTGTAACATCAACATATAACCAACTTTAAAATTGAGCTTTAAAACTAAGGTCTATGAACAAATATTACAATAATAAGTCACAATATTACTTCTGACGGTTTCGGCCTGACTTCTTTCTGAACAGCGACCGATGAGACGAGAGTGAAGATATAGGCCGACACCAGGTGTTATCGCGCAATGCCATCGGTTACCGCGCTCACGTCAACAGACGTTATAATCACCTATTTTTTTGGAAATAGATTATATTTGACTAGTTTTAGACTTATGTAGCCGGATGGCAGTATTTTGCTGTATTTTGTTCTTAGTAGAGCGTAAAATTGTATATTATAGCTCGGACGAATTATCAATGAAGAAGTCATCCTTTTTAAGAAAGTTCGCATAGAAAGACTATTATTTGCATTATAGTGCGTTGAGGGTTTGTTTATTTTCCAGTTGTTTCAGATCTTAAGGTTGTAAATATACTGCAGTCAATGGCTGTTGTCATTCCAGTGAATCTATGAGAATCTGGCCTATGAAAGATAAATAGCATGCAGACATAGGTTAGATGTGTGCTTTGAACATGTTAAACTTTTCTGTTATCATCCGGGATGACTGAAATATTCCATAACACATTGACGACATTATGCGATGAATGAGACAGGCTGCTGAATTTCCTGGTTATTATATCTATTTAGATGAAGTTCCTAGTTAAAAGTGCTTGGGCGAAGATGTGAAAATAGTTTAATTGACATTTGCACATGGAATTTCACAAGGCCTTAATTGCTCAGTGCATGAAATGGCATCAGAGTATATTGACATCAGTGTTCATTGTGTCTGGAAGAATAGTATAAATAGTCCTTCTCAAATGTCAGAGTACTTAAAATTAGTACCAGATTTATGTCGATTAGTAGCTGGCGGCTGTGTCGTACAACTACTACACCTGTTACATAGGTTATATCAATCTTAAAAATTATTTTGCTTCACATCACTAAGATATTGTGAGATCCTTAATGACTTAATTGTGGCTATGAAAGATGTGGAAGATGCACTTATGGCTCATATATTTAACGCAGTTATTATTACACAAGTTATCTGTAAGCAACTTGTGATGTTCTGAATACTGCAAACTGTTGATAAGAAACTGCATTAAAGGAAAAAATGCTGAACAGCTAGAAAATACTACTGCAGTTTCGTTGGTTGTTACCTTTAGCATTTGTAACTCATTATTCCAAAGCTGCGATTGACGCCAAACCATCCATGGTACCCCACAGGCCCTATTGAAATTTGTGAGACATCTTACATGTCAGGTTGTCTTCCATATTATAAGGTTGCAGATCTTTCAATTTACCTCTCACTGAAGTATCACTTATCTACTTCACTATGGTCTTTTCATTTGTGCACTATTACACTGCATTTTATGTTAACTGGATATGCCTTTATGCTTACAGTCTATTTGCTTTTATTAGAAACACAACAACAGCAGTGTTGGAACAAAGCTGTATTTTCATAGAAAACATCATATTTTCTATCCTTACACCAATATGGTTGGCATTAAACATTGCAGATGTATACTCACATTCCAACGACATAGCACTTAGCCAAATGTACGGTGTTCATTATTAAGGGTTTACAATTTAACTCTTATAATTCATGATACTTCACGATTGCAGTTTATAACATAACTTATTGCGCCTGTAGAAATGACATGCATTCATTGTAAACATTGGTTTAAACGAAATTTGAAATTATTACTATATGCTTGCTGCTATCCTTTAGAAGAGGAATAATGTGTGTTGCAGTGAAAACCCCAGAATAATGATGTCATTACCAAAGAATGAGAAAGGAGAATAAACCATTTTCAGCAAAGGTAGGCAGATATAAATCGTTTACCTTTAATATTACTTCTTCCTTACTTCAGCTATTTAAAAAACACTTTGTTTACTTATTTGTAGATATCTGGTAACGTCAATCACCCCAGTCACAGAGATTCGACATTGCACAAATTATTCCGACAATCGACTGCGTAAACACATTTGCTTGTTATTATTTTTTCATTAAATACATTTAATATCCTGCTTACCAGACCTTTCTTATTATATCTGAGTTTAGATGTATTTGTCATGATGACTAGGTGCAGACATGACTTATTAATAAGAACTGACGAAGTAATTGGTGGCATATTTTAGTGTAAGCTAAATCTAAATACGATTGTTAAAGCTCAACGAATTCAATAATTCGTCTGGTGTAGAGTTGAATTTACGCTACATGTCAACAGCCTTAGTCATATGGATTGACATCACGCTTTAAGTGAAACATTAGTAATGCAATACTTTCGAATACACGTAACCGTATAAGAACTGGGACTCGAATGCAGTGCCTAAGGTATGCCTACTATTGTCCCTAAAGACTTGTATATGACTATGATACTTATGCACGTTAGCTAACTGAAATACTTATAATTTAACACGTATGCTGACCGACATCGTTCCTACACAATTACACTTACGTATTGTTAGTAGTGAAAGTCCTAGAGAGCACCGGTCTAGCATGCCGTGCTCACAAAGTGAACACATGAATTGAAAGACAACAAAATTTACATGAAAATTTTATTTTCATTATGACAAAAATTTAGTTTATTTACATATTAAGAACACGATTGATTCCTGCGATTACTCCGTCTGCATAAGCATTGGCAAACACTTCTCCAAATTTGTCATTAATTCTGTCCATACCCGCATTGATAATCTTCTTTTTGGTATCGTATATGTTACTTCGATTTCGAGGGATAACTGCTGACGTACTTTGAGATGCGAACAAGTTGCGTGACCACGTCCATTGTTTACAATTATGCATCACATGGTTAACTACAAAAGGTGGAACAAAAAAAGTTAAGATAACTATGAACTGATTATTACATTACATTATACATTAAAAACGTAGTCATAAAAACGCAAATATACCTGTGAAATACGGCTTTCTTAAGTGGACCAAAAGCAAGTGTCGGCAGGGGTACCGACAGGTCTGAAATGTAAAGCACGTGCAGGTGCAAGCACTCAGATCAACCTGCACTGTTTTCCCATTTTCTTTGAAAAATACATAATCAACGGATTCGAACTCAACAGTAGCCCATCGTCGCAATTGGTATTCACGTATTACCTTCCTCGCGGCGTATGGTGTAAGCAACCGTATAATTGGGATTAAACTTTGTGAACAGGGATACGTGAAGCATCGTGATTGAGCAATATTCGCCTCCTGCTGTATTATTGAAAAACTTCGTTTATGCCATTTATACACCTTTAGCATACTTTTATGCAGACTATCAGATCTTTGCAAAAACCGTTTCATCTGCTTGTGGGAACTCTCGACACGATTATTTGTATCGTTCCCAAAAGTCAGCACGTTATCTCTGAAACAGGCCGCCCACAATTCTCGTCGATGCATCCAACGACGTTGTAGGTATTGACTGACATTAGCGTCCAATCTGCTAATAACTCTGAAGTAGAAATTAAATCTGCAAAATGAGAACAATAGAGGCATTACTCTGATCTCCTTTTACACTGCACTAGACGGCATAAGTAGTTCTTCACAATGGGATTTCTTGTCTACGAATAAAATGTAAAGTATGCTTTGAAAAACTTACTTTCCGACAGAAAGCTCGGCAAACATGAAAAGAACACAAAACAATGTGCGCTTGTCTGTGCGTTAACTTGACGGCTGCTATTTCAGCTTGCGCACAATCCATAATGAAGGATTCTGTTTTCGAGGTGTCTTCCATTATTTGCCGGAAACAGTCTAATATCCAAACTACATCTCGTTTGAATTCTTTTCTAGTCCACGCAAATAAAACTGGTCGTCCACGACCAAAATTATCCGTCACAAGTAGCTGGAACAAAGAATACCTGCACGTTGACTAATGAATTGGTAAACTTACTTCCCCTTATTCGTATTATACGTCGAGTCGATACCAACAACTTCAGGGAACTGTTTATACAATTCCATTTGCTCATAAGTTGCAAAACAAATTCTTGTTAGTGAATTCCTGATCGGTTCATCGGAATAATACTCCATTAACTTCCCACGGGATTTTAGGAATTCAAAAATGTCACGACGACTCGAAATACCTTAAGTATGTAACAAGTACGTCAACGTTACCTTTATTCACTGCGGCTTTCATATTTTTAACGTCAATGCGAGTTATATCCTTGTTGTACTTCTCCTTAACATGCATTATTATTTCATCGGATGAGTGGGATTGCTGAAGAAGTGGTTCAATATTTTCTTTCTCTTCAACTGTTAGTCGTCTATACCATGGGTCATTCTGCATGTACACCCTGCTGCATGGATGGTTATGCACCATATTGTGGGAAGCAATTATGTATTCACTATGATGCAAAACCACGCGAAATGAAGACGAGCAATTGCAACATTTAGACCTGCAATATTCATGAAATCATATTACACTTCTTCTTACGACTTGTTTTTCAATTTCAATCCACGTCTTGTACGATTCACTCCAAAAGTGCATTTAAAACCAACATAAGCGTACTTAAACCTGGCATCCGGCATCGTTTTGCTGCAATTATGAACATAGTGAGTGTAGGATAACTACACTGTTAGCATTATATGACTTCCTCACTTTTTGAAATTCTGCTAATGACTTCTCAAATTCATCCCAGCTGAAGAAACGCTTTCCAAGTATGTATTCAGCAAAAATTCCACTTAAATCTGTGCTCCTGTCACTCGAATTGACTACCTGCAACGGACTAAAATAAAGTTATCAATTAGGATCCATCTATGTCACAACTATTCCAACATAAATCGTAAAAAAACAACATTGAAATACAGGGATGATCGATAACCATCAAGAAAATGCCGCACGTATAACCTAAATTACAGAAAAACACAAGAACCCACCGGTTCGTTGACATCGCAAGCAACCAATAGACCAAACAACGAATTGTACGACAAATAATGCCTAGTACATGCACAAACAAAGAAAAACAAAGCGTTACAATAGTTTCATACACGTTTACAGTAATCACATATGCTGGCAAACGACGCAAACACAACCACGCAAATACAGCACCCGACAGCACGCACCCAAGGACAATTCAAACTCCAATTGACCGCCACCATTCTAGCCAATGAAAGACGAAAAAAAATTAGTCGCGGAAAATATAACACGAGACAACGTATATACTCACCCATGAGACGATGACTGGTGTATTGATGCCTCCGCGAAAATTGGGGAAGTTGGTTTTGAGCAAACAACCATGAATTGATCGTTCAATCTTCAACTGTACTGACAAATGCCTTCAGGCATATTGAGAAATATCTGAGGTTATATACATATCAAGTAAATCATTCCTACCTCTGGTGAACAATTCCTAATCTTAGCCACACTGAATATGTGAACAAAGCAATTAGGAACCACAGAGTTGGTGAAGTTGTATATACTACTTGTCCATATATTCCAAGATAGATTTCAGGAATTGTGTAACTTCCAAACTACCTGTCACAATTTCTCTTCTATAAAAAGCAAATATTATACACGTGACTCTTATCCATCCATTACAACTAACTGAAAGAGCTAAAATCTTCAAACTTCATACTTCTTTGATTGAGTTACCTAGTAATATTCTCCTTGTAAATGGATCTAATGCCTTTCACATCTGTGAAATTTATAAGCATGTTAACTTGTTCCCTTAAGCTAAAAAATATAATGTCTATCCGCTTTTATTACTGCTATTTCAAAGCCCGCCTCAGTAACGTAAGGCACGTATTAGGCGCAAAATTTACGCAAAGGAAAGTCTACCAATCACAGTGTGCGTAAGTGACCTTCAAGTGCTCAGCCTCTGAATAAGCCGTTTGTGCTGCTATCCTCTGTCTATCACTTCAGTCAGGCAGAATAATCGGAAAACAGATTTTTACATAACCAAACTCTGACCTCATTTTCACGTATCTTCTATGTTAGTTACGCAAACATTCTTAGAGTCCATAGTTCAACCAATGCCACTCATCTCTGATCCAATATCGCTTTTATGACCTAATATGAACCAAATAGACTTCTTTGTGGTCGCTTTTCGTCTGTTTAGCGAATGTCCCTGGTTTTCTGTAAACTTCTGAGTAGTTCTCCTGCTACTCGATTAACGTGTCTCCGGTCGAATCCAATCGCAATGCTGCCGGGATTGACTGTGTGGTTTATCTTATACGGCATGTTAAGGCCTTGCCACTACTGTCGATGAAGTTGACCCTTTCATCCTTTAGTTGTTCGCTGTTCAAAATGGTAGACAATAATGATGTTATAGAGAGTGCAAACAGATAGGTAATGAAATTTGGAATTAAAATAAATATATGTAAATAATAATATGAGTGTATTAATTGAGCAGTCAGAAGAGTAACACGGGGATGGGCAGTCGAAAATGGAGGAGATTTGGTGGGTATCCGCCATTACTGTGCGAGTTTTAAAGGATAGATAGTGTGAACACAATCCTCGTACAGCTGTATTGTTGTCCAGCCTGTGCTTAGAGCTCTCCACGGACTGTGTAGTAGCTGCATCTGCTAGTGATGAACTCAAGGGGCGGAAGACTCTAAGTGTCGCCTTAAAAATGACGGCATAGATAAAAGCCTTTTGCAAATTACTGAAGACTCGAACCTCGAAAAGGCATGAGTCGTCAACTTGTCCAAAGCATAGGCCAGATATCTGACTCACTGAAAGATGTGTCGGTATTAGCAAAATTGAGATATGCCTGTCATTGGTCCCCATTTAACTGTGATGGTTTCCCGAGTTTCCCTCATGCACCTCGGGCTACATAGCGTTGAAAAGATACTCCGGCTCTCATTCATTATGTTTTGTGAGGAATGGACTTCATTATATATGGATAAAAGTCTTATGCATATCCAAGGTGAAGATGCTCATCCTAATCACTATAACAGACCTCAGTATATTAACTAAATGTGCGATAACACTCATCTTAGCCGGTTGTTGGAATGCGTGCGCACACTGCATTTATTGCAACATGTAATTAATGAACATGACACTCACTTTTTTCGAAAAACACGCAGTTCAAGCTTTCTAGTACCAGTGTCACTGAAATTTTCGCTCAGACTTCTAAATTATTATCGTCATTTCATTCAGCAAAGTGCACATATTTTGAATGCGCCTATAAAGCTCTCGAAAGTCAAGTTCGAAATTCCTACTCCACCTCCAAGAGCCTTGGGAACATAAAAAAACTAAGGTGGCCACTACCAAAGCCACGATGATAGCACATCCGAATGATAAGGTTTTTCTCAGTATTTTTGATGATGAATGATATAAAACTTCATGGATAAAATGTAGAAGCCTTGTACCATCATTTCTAGGAACCTTTCTGTGTACGAAATGAGAGGCAGAATTCTCGTTCGTGGAGTATAACTACCAACATTCCCAGCCAATGCTTACATCACTTCGTTGATTCAACCCTTTTCACAACATGATGCATATGACCTCACAGAGTGAATAACGTCATCTGCGCTAAATTTTGTGCGTCGGTGGCACGGTGGTTAGGACCCTCGCAGGCCATGCACATGGTCCGAGGTTCTATCCCCTGCCAACGCACACTTGATATCTATAGTCGGCCTGCAAAATTTGGGCTACCGATATCCATGCTGAAAATTCCATGCATGTACCAAAAATGCGGTGTGGAATCAAGGTGTAATCAAAAATAAAAAATAAAAATTTAAAGGTTCGTATAGGATATACTTCACGTACCTGGTGTGAATAACCTGTGGCAGACGCATTGACTTGGATTTATACCACTATAGCTCCTCCCGTTATTAACCACCTCTTTGTAACACATGTTACCAGCCTATTCTAGCTCGCTGGTAATCCTTCGCGTTTGGATAACTTAACGAATAATCCTACACCTCCAGCTATTATTTACTTAGGGAAAATAATGGAACTACCCTGAAGACAGGGCAGCTACCTGTTGCTAGCAGCATGTGGACAGCACTGACCAATGTTTCCAAAAACACTACAGGACCTGTGGTTCCTTGGTCGTCGAGCGCAGCAGTTTTTAAGCCTCTGTTTAACCTATCACAACCTTGTATACATACTACGAACCACTTAAAATCCGGAATTAATCGTCACGGGTAAAGCATAATGCTTTCTTGAAAATAAAACCAGATCATGAAACTGCATAAGCATAGCGTCAGCCCAATGGGATTATTTGCTTCACATTTTAGACACGTTTATCGGGACAGTGGTGGTCTGCTCCCACGTTCCGATAGCCACTCGTACTAACTCGCATTCGTAGACCACGCGCTGGTCAGAAACCACATCTAGGCCAGATACCAAACCAAAAATAATCCTCTAGCCTTAGTTGAAAGATAAACTGCAGAATTTAGACGCTACTCCAACGTCACAACCGAACAATGGTGACAATTTGAATCTATATATTTCCGTGAGCAATGAAGAATGGTGGGATGCGAATTCACTCCAACTCGTCTGTTAGTAGATCGGTGTATTGTTTTTGTAGGTAGCTGAAAGATTCTTTATCGGCCCTTGAAGACCGGGAATGGAGAAATCCCTCTTCTTAGGTTTCCAAAGCATCTGTTTCACTTTCAAGGTGGATATTGAGTGCATCCCTCCAGATGAGAATTTCGGAACCACAGTTCGTTTACATGGACAACCTGTTGCTTCAGAATTCCACCACTATGCTCAGAATCCATCAGGATTAATAAATCAACTCTGGCTAACACCGGCTCGAGATGGGAGTAGGGAAGTGATGTTGTGTGAAGGCTTCCGGGCTGCATGCACGTTTTTGTGTATTATGATGCTGTTCGTGAATTCCAAAGCTCTGTCAAGGAGTCACTGAAACTTATTAGCAGGAAAGAAAAGTTTTTTGTTATCGACTGAGCAATAAACGAAGATAAAGCAGCCTGTAGAGATGTGGAATTGTAGGGGATCAAAGAAGTCCGTCAGGTGAGTTTAGCCTAAACTGTTTCACTGACAGCGATCAATTTGTTTATTCATGAAGATTAAAGAACATGATGATCGACTGAATTTCTAAGATGTAAGGCAGATTGCTAGATGACAAGAACACCGACAAGAGTATGACTTCGAATACATGCATAGACCGGGTAGGAATCATGGAAATGCAGATGCATTGTCAAGAAAACCTCTTTGGTATCACGGTGACTGCCCATCATGCACCGAAGCACAAGTTTCGCTGCTCCAACTAGAGGCTCATACTTCATATAGTTGGCCCGAACCTCAGTCTTCAGACCCTGAACTGGCCTTGGTTTACGAACGTGTTCGAAATGGAGGCGAACGACCGACACCCCAAAAAATAAGTAAGCTTGGATGGGAAACCCAGTGTTTATGGTCTCTGTGGGATAATCTGAAAATTGTCGATAACATCCTCTACTACCAACATGGACCCACTTATACTCGTCGCGTTGTGACTCCACAGTCGGCACTACCCACAGTACTATTGTCATTACACCAGCAGTTAGGCCACGCGGGCTCAGGGAAAATGATTGAAGCGGCTAAAAGACGTTATTGGTGGCCTCACCAGAGGAAAGACATCATAGATTTCTGTGACTCCTGCGAGGTATGCCGAACTATTAAGGCTCCGCACAAATATAATAAGGCACCCTTAGAACCCATTACAACTGGCCATCCGAATGACTTAGTACAAATAGACTTGGTTGGACCTCTCCCAGTAACTTCCAGAAATAATAACTACATTTTAGTCATGGTAGACCATTTTACCAAATGGTGCGAGGCTATTGCGATCCCACAGATTGATGCTGTAACCATCGCAGAGTCAGTTTTTGACCACTGGGTCAGCCGTTGGGGGGCACCACTTCAACTACACTCAGATCGAGGATCCAACTTTAAAAGTATCGTTGTCAGCGAACTCTGTCGTATTATGGGTATCCGGAAGACACGCACTACCGCGTACCACCCACAGGGAAATGGCTTAGTTGAACGCACCAATCGGACACTTAAATCTCTCTTGCAAGCATTTGTAGATTAAAACAACCCCAGGGAATGGGACAGATCACTCTTACAGTGCTTAATGGCATACAGAGCAAGCATTCACAAAGCTACGCGCCAAACGCCTCATTATATGGTCACTGGAAGAGAACTCCGGTTGCCAATCGATCTGACTTCAAACACACTAGGAGAGGATACACTGATTGCATCCGAACACGTAATCAGACTTCGACGAAACCTGAACAAGGTACACCAGATGATTAGGGATATACTGAAAACAAACCAGAGGTACCAAAAAGAATACTATGATAGGAAAGCACATGGATCATCAGTGGAGCCAGGAGACAAGGTGATGTTACTTAAGGAGGCACCACCTAAAGGGAAAGCTCTTAAATTCCATAAACGCTGGGAAGGACCATTCACTGTAGTAGAGGTATTAAGTGACTGCACCTGTAGGATTCAGGAACCAAATAACTCTCATAGTCTAGTCACACACTTCAATAGACTAAAACCTTTTCGACAACAGGCCTTAGTTCAGACAAGTCCCGCAGGAACAGTCACCTAGCACTGTGGACAGTGCTCCTATGGGGAGAGAGGGTAGTGTAAGGCATGGTAAGTTCGGCGGTTTTCTAATGTTCAAACTATGCTTGTCTACTTTCAGGTTGGCTGCGAAGTATGCAGGGATTGGTTACCCAAGACGAGGCAACGGATGACCAATAGGAGTGCCCTTCCCTCTTATCTAATTGTATTGCGATTGGTTGTAAATATAACACTTGACCTTGGGTCTTCGTTCTTACTAGCACGCGACACTTGTGTGATCACACTGCTAACGCGCGCTTTGCTCTCTGTTTCAGATCATTGCTTGACGAGTGGAGTTTCAAAGACGAAAGGGCCGCTATCGCAATTTATTTTCGCGCACTGTATGGGTTATCGCGTTAGCGCCTATAAAGGCGTTCTTATCGTTCACTTTTGTGAAAATAGGTTATATTTGACTGGTTTTAGGCTTCTGTAGCCGGAAAAAGCAATTTTTTTACTGTATTGCATTCGCATTAATGCGTAAAAGTGCCTTGATATCCCAGGTGGTTGATTAAAACAAAATCATGCTTTATAAGAAGTTTCGGATAGAATGACTGTAATTTGCGTCTTGGAGTCTTAAAGCTTTGTTACTTGCGAGTTGTTTTGGGTCTTTAGGTTGTAACTCATTATAATAAAGGTTTTTGTATTTCCTAATGAGAACAACCATTGCATGTAGTCAATTTCCAAACTTAAGTTATATATGTCCAAACCAAGTTCACTTTTAACAGTTCGAGAAAATTTGGGCTTTGGGTATATGATATTCATTATTTTTTCCTTCACGTTCCCAGTGGAACATAGGGCTTCAAGCCAGTGGCTTTAAGTTTCTGTAGCAGTGTTTATTTTACAGGATGGGTTTACTAGCCTCATGCTCTTTACCAGCATTATTTCTGGCTTAGCGAGGTAAAGGAGTGAGTCGGCGGGGATCGAACCCCGGACCATTTGCATGGTTGGCGAGCGTCCTAGCCGCTGTACCACCGACATATTCGTTATAATAAAGGTTTTGTATTTCCCAATGAATGAAAAATAAAACGATATTGTTTTTACTGACCTTTCGCTATTTAATGCTAATAGCTTTACCAAAGTGTTATTAAACCGGAATTTACAAAAGCTCAGCATATTTATAACAAGGAGATAAGAGGTGAGAAAACAGACTAAGGTCAAGTTAAAAGGACATATTGGAAGTCAAAATAACAATGAACAATGGCTGATGAATTTTCAAGCTTTCCTAGTTCAGTTGGATTTCTCGGTGGTCGAACAGATACTCTACGATGTTCATTTCTTCTGATTTTGATTTCTCGGGATGTCTGTCCGATGGAGATTGCATCACATTCCAAGCACATTATTTGATAGACACAATTAGAAAGAGAATCTTTAGGGATTTGGTCTCTTATATGGACAAGGTTGTTTCGTAGTGTTTCTAATGTTTTGAAGAAAACTCCAATGTTGAGCTGATTGACTACTCTTCTGATATCGTCTGATGTCTCTGCTCTATCTGGAATGATGACTTTTGAGGTCCATGTTTTCGGAATGTGTTTTCGACCACACTTAGTGTAAGTGTTTTAGAGGCTAACGGTATTGACGTTCACGAATTGTACGGAGTATACTAATGCAAGTTCTTATATCAGCAACTTCTATAGTATTCGTTTCTCGTGGACCAAAGGCAAAGCAAAACAAGTGAATTGGTTATCCAAATTACGAGTTATATTTTGGAACAAAAATGGATTTCGAATTGATTGCTAAACTGGCTAGTGATCTTGCACACACGTGACACGACGGAGTAACAAATGGCAAGGATGCTTGAGCGGGAGCCTTCAGATAAACAAGTCGACTTAAACAGTGAGTGTAAGCATCCAATGTTCAGTGATGATTGCTGTGGTCAATAATTTTGGGGAATTATTTACCGCTACAGTGTTGATTTTGTTGATGAAGTTCCATAGGTAGTTGTTTAGCTTGAGAGTTTCAGTAATGTTCGATATTTCTTCTTCTATTTATCTCTCATCCGTTATCAGACAGTGTGCACGTCTAAGAAGACTTGAAACAGCTGAAACATTTGCGCTGATGAGGTGTGATAATCTGAAGTCTAAATATTTGTTGGAGTGGGTTTTCTTCCTGAATATGGATATACTAAAATGTCCGTTTTCCCTTCTCCTAGCTAGGCAGTCTAGAAAAGGTGTTGGAGACTTCGTCTTCTCCCTGGTCCCTTCTGCTTACTTGCTCCACTCACACCGTGTTGTATACTTCGGATTTATCGTAGGAGCCTACTACTTTCAACCGAAGACATTTCTACAACCGGAACACAGCAGCTACAGCAGACGCAGTCCAAACAGTTAACGTGCCTGTGGATTATATAATTAATTTGTAGCCGAGGACTTATACTGTATAACCAAGTAATCCTTTTTGTTGCTATAACTCGTCACTGTATTTTTGGTAATATATTGTGGTTTAACACTCCACTGACTTGGATTATTACTTTTATATTTGGAATGTTAGTGAACTCTAATATTAGTCCCCTACAAAGGTAGTTCACCATCGTCTGATTCTGCTTCCAAAGTAAACTGGATTCTAGGAGATACACAGTTTATTTTCTCCAGGAATGAACTGTGTAGATTGTTGTGGTGCTCTTTTTGATCAAACTAGCTTACACGCATATCCTAGTACTTCTTCGCATTTATTATTGTGTTCTAACGTTGTGATTCCTCAACATCCACAACGTAAATCAAAAGGCACTTGAGAAGGAGTACGAACGTGTATTAACGCAGTAATCAAAATTCAAAAGTTGAACGAGTATCAATTGTTAACACGCAATATTTAGAGTGATAAACAAATCAAAGTCCAATTACATAGTGAAAGTATACTACAAAGACGAGTAATAAAATGGGTCACTACAATAGCCGCTCTGTAGAATGCAGGTAAATGAAGTTTAGCTGTATTCGGAATGTTACTGTAATTTAAAAGGACTGATAAAATATATAGGAGCTTGCGGTATGAAAACCGAATTAAGGATTTCAAGTTTTGCTAACATAACTGCATATATTCGAAAATGCTAACAATTTTGAAATGAACCAAAATGCTTACAAAGTTGTGCAGAGTGTAACAATAAAACCAGAAAAATTATTAGAATAATAATGAGGTTGTTATTGTAAAGAGTTACAGAATAGATTTATATCTTACATACAGTTAATAGCACTGTAATAAGGATCTATGGAAATGACTTAGAAATAAATTGTCTGTACAAATCTTTGTGGCCAATATACTCGCCTGCCTGACTTTGTGATTCTTTCTGTTTTGTTAGCCGGAATATCACTAGGTTTTGGATCTTGAGTGCAGGAATCATTTTGTGGTGTAACTTTAGATGATGTTGATGGCTTGTGTAAGCATTCAGTCACCTCTATTTCCATGAAAGCTAGTTTTACACGATTGATGCTTACATTCTCGTGTTTCCCTCCGCGTTCAACAGTGATGATTTTGTTTGTTCTGCTTATTACTTTAAGTGGTCCGTGGTTAAAGTGGTTTCCTTACACCGTCATGTCGTATGAAGACATGAGTGCAATCGTCTAGTTTTTAAGGCATGTATGCTTGGTTGAGCTGATGTCGCGGGGGATGATATCTTAAAAGGCTCATATGTTATCTCAGTTGTTGCGCAAAAGTAGTTTCGTCAGTTGGAACATCAGTGGCTGGGTTAAAATATTCTCCAGGCAGTCGCAAAGTAGTTCCATAAACTAATTCTGCTGGACAGCATTAGATATCTTGTTTTATTGTTGAGCGTATTCCAAGAAGTACAGGTGGTAATTCGTCACTCCACTTATCATCATCCTTCACTGCCATAAATGCTGCTTTCAAATGACGATGAAATCTCTCCACTAGGCCGTTGGAACTGAGATGATAAGCAGTAGTACGTATACGCTTGATTCCCAGTAGTTCTGTGAGTTGTTGGAATAAATGGCTTTCGAATGGAGCACCCCTGTCAGTAGTAATAATGCTGGGCACTCCGAAGTTGGAAATCCAATTTTGTATGATGCTCTTTGCAACAGTTTCAGCCGAAATATCAGGTAAGGGACTAGCTACTGACCATCTCGTAAATCTGTCAATACATGTTAAGATATAAGTAAAGCCATTAGATGGCGGTAACGGCTCAATGATGTCGATGTGTACGTGTTGGAACCTACCATCAGGCTATGGAAACTGGCCATTAGGCGAAACTGTATGTCGTAGTACTTTTGACTTTTGGCAGGCTAGACATGCTCTGGTTCACTGTTTCATCTCGCGATTCATATTCCGCCATATATATCGGTCACTTATCAGTTTAACTGTTGCTCGGATGCCAGAGTGAGAAATGCCATGTATTTTGGAGAAAACTAATCTTCGCATTTCTAATTGGACAAAAGAACGCGGTTTGGTTTTGGAAACATCACACGTAATAGTTAGGCTTTCATCAAGCATAACATCTTGCAAACGTAAAGAAGTACTCGTGCTATTTTTAGTCTTTTCAGATCCTCGTCCACAGTTTGCAGTTTAGCCATCTTTTTAAGGTCAAACTGATCTTTTTCCCAGGTATTTATATGGATGCGGGATAGGGCATCTGCTACCTCATTTTTATGTCCCTTGATGAATCTAATGTCTGAAGTGAACTGAGGAATGAACTCGAGGTGTCGGAGCTCTCTTGGTGAGTACTTATCGTGCTTTGCATTCATGGCTTTAGTTAAAGGTTTGTGGTCTGTGTAGATCGTAAACGGTATTCCTTCGACCATATGACGAAAATGTTTAACGGCAAGATAGACTGCTAGTAATTCTCTACTGAATGCACTATATCTTGATTGAGTAGCGTCTAGACGTTTGGAGAAAAAGAAGAGAGGTTGCCATTTCCCAGCAGAAAATTGTTGAAGAACCGCGCCGACGGCGACCTCTGATGCATCTGTCATAATAGCTATAGGAGCGTTGACGTCATGACGTGCCAGTAAAGTTTCTGAGCTTAGAGCATGTTTCAGCTTTTCAAATGCTTCGATTGCTGAAGTATTCGTGTGCAGCAATTTTCCGTGACCTCTTAGTAAATCTGTCAGTGGTTGGGCCAGCTGTGCACAGTGAGGAATGAAACGACGATAAAAATTGATGAGACCAAGGAATCGGCGTAACTTTTTGAAAGAATCTGGGATTGGGTATTCTTTTATGACTTGAAGTTGTTCTACTGTCGATCGAATGCCTTGATTGTCAACCTGATGCCCCAAAAATTGTATAGTTTTTTTTCACCGAATTCACATTTACTTGGTTTAATGACGATTCCATATTCGGCCAAACGTTTAAAGAGTGTTTCTAAGTGATGTTGGTGCTCTTTATGTAATTTACTTGCAACCAGTAAGCAAATGTGAGTCCGTGCAAGACCTGGCCGATGAATCGCTGAAATGTTTGCGCTGCGTCAGTTAAACCAAATGGCAGACGGATGAACTCGAATAAGCCAAAAGGAGTGGTTACCGCAGTTTTGGAGATGTCTTTCGGTTCGACAGGTACATGATAGTATGCACGAACAAGGTCAATTTTGGAAAATATCTGAGCACCTGCCATGCTATGATAAAAATCGTGAATATGCGGAATTGGGTATCTATCGGCTGTCGTCCGCTTATTTAATGCTTGGTAATCTCCACATGGTCGTATCTCTGTTGAGTTCTTCTTTGGAACCATATAAAGTGGTGATGACCATGGGCTGTTTGACGGTCGTATTATTCCTAGATCCAACAGTCTGTTGAACTCCGCTTTTGCTATTTGCATTTCTGCTGGATCTGAACGACGTGGTTTTGCTGAGACAGGTGGACCTTTAGTTACAATATGGTGCGTTATGTTGTGTCTGAGACAGGCTGTTGAGTAATCGCTCTGTGTGAGTTCAGGAAATTTCTTAAGCGAAATCTCGTACGGGGATAATTGATCTAATGTAGCTACCATCAAGCGGATACTCTCGACACCGGTGGAGATGCCTGAAATCGATTGTTTTCGTTTGCTATTTATCAATCTATGGCGACTAGAGTCGACTAGCAATTCGTAGTGCTGAAGAAAATCCATCCCAGTAATAGGAAAGGTTATATCTGCAATGACGGACTCCCACTCAAATGGTGTACTGCAACCAAAATTATGTTTTTGTCTTCGAGTTCCAAAAGTTTTATAGCAGAATTGTTCGCAGCCTTAAGTACTAATGCGGGATTTGGCTGTAACGTTCGCTGGGTGTGGGGGAACTAAACTAACTTCTACACCGGTATCTACCAGAAATTGTGCCCCCGTTATTTTATCTGTCACCCTGAAGAGTCGACTGTGGGACGGGAGTTGACCAGCGACCGCTGTCGTCACCGACTGGAAAGCACATGATGGTGTGCACCGTTTAGCTTTTCGATGATACCAGCATATAGTCTGTTGTAAGCTATGTTTACGTACACTGCGTGAGCGACTACGCTGTCTTCTGCTGACATCTTCATCTCCAAACGCTAATACTTGCTGAATGTTGTGGGGTAACTGCCTTAGCCACAATTTGTAGAAAAACCTGGTGTCTATCTTCCGATCACCTAAAATGTTACACATATGGCTTTTGAGTTGTGAAGGTGTTCTGTCACCCAGACCAACATTTCTCAGCAACTGATCAATAGCTTTCTGATCTGATAACGAAGCAACCTTATTAATCTTCTGTTTTAAAACATCGTACGGAGTTTCTAGATCTGGATTTATGAGCGTCTCCCGTACTTGCTCTGCTATTTCATCCGGTAAGATGGAGCTTGCATAGGCAAATTTTGTAGTTTGAGAAGTGACGTGGTTAGTTAGGAAATAGTGTTCTAGACGAGTGAAACACAAATATGGATCAATAGGTTTAAAATGTGGTATGTATATGGTAACTGAAGCCACAGACCTTCCACTTGAAGTGTCTTTATCAGTATTAAATGACATTACAAAAATGTAGAAAATAATATATATAGGTGATAGCAAAAATACAAAAAGTGAGCACTAGCAAAACAGAACATAGGTAAGTTCAAAAATGGTCTGCTTATCGAAAGTATTTTTTAAAAATGTCAGTGGATATATATATATATATATATATATATATATATATATATATATAAATCCAAATGTTATGCAGTTATTAAAGTTAATACGATAGCAGTGATGATTAAATCCAGCATGTGTGTAATTCGAAATGACGTGGTCGATCAGCTATGTTAGGCACACCAATTTGTTGTGGTGCTCCTTTTGATCAAACTATCGTACACGCATATCCTAGTACTTCTTCGCATTTATTATTGTGTTCTAACGTTGTGATTCCTCAACATCCACAACGTAAATCAAAATGCACTTGAGAAGGAGTACGAACGTGTATTAACGCAGTAATCAAAATTCAGAAGTTGAGCGAGTGTAGTAATTTTTTTGTAATAGTAGTATTGGTATTTCGAGATGACCGAATTACAAGAGTTCAACAAAAACACAGAGAGGGATGAATTCAGGAATTTGTATTTGGCGAAATTATTATTCAATCCATATAAGAAATATATTAACAAGACATATAAGCGAACAATATTGTTTTCAATTAGATCTTCAGGCTTTACTCTAATTTACATAGACTTATATATAGATAAAATTTTAACCAATGACGGTGATTTTGTGGATCAAATAATAATAATGTAGTAAATGTCACAGAAGAAATTTGCAGTCTATGAACTTCCTCAGGATTTATTATTTGATTTCATTGAGTATGTCGACTGTGTTAGCCAAAACAGAGCAGAGAAAAGGAGAACGAAACTTGTCAAATCATTAGACAGTCAAAATCCTGAAAAGGATTCCCCTTCATTCCCTTCAGACCCGTATCGGTATGTCCATAATTTTTCAAGTGTAACACTAGACAAATTACAGTTAGAAGCTTTATCATTGGGTCCTAGATTTTGTGACCAAGGATATAAGGTCAACCAACTCGATACCAACATCCAGTTTGAAAACCTCCTCCTACAAACGAAAGATTTAACCCCAACATCAGACGATGAAGTCGCTAGGTTCAAAACAACACTAGTCGACAGCTGTCAACAGTATAAAAACAGTAGTCAATCTAGTAAGAGTTTACTGACTAAACAGCATCGAGAAGCCCTAAGAAAGTTAAGGAACGATGAAAGCATTATAATCAGTAGACCTGATAAAGGAGACGGAGTAGTATTGATGAATAAGTGTGATTATGTTGACAAAATGAATTCGCTTCTAAAGGATGAAACGAAGTTCCAAAACCTTATTAACCCAATAGATCTGGACGGAAAGGCTGAAAAGCAGTTAACCAACACGCTTAAGGAACTGAGAAAAAGTGGAATAATCTCAGAGGCATCCTATAACCGTCTTAAACCTACTGGAAGTAATACTTCACGTCTGTACGGTCTGCCCAAAATACATAAACCAGGACTTCCTCTTCGCCCAGTCCTGGATATGTCAAACTCTACCTACCATGGAGTGGCAAAGTGGCTAGGTGAACTCCTCCAACCGTTACACAAGATGGTAGTAAGTCATAGTGTTAAAGACGTTTTTGAATTTATTGCTAACGTGGATGATATCAATGTAAATGGGAAGCAAATGCTTTCCTTAGATGTAGCATCACTGTTTACCAATGTACCACTTATGGAGACTGTGGAATTCATATGCCAACAGATACTAGAAAAACAGATCGACATCGGAATACCGGTTAGTAGTCTGAAAGAGTTGCTTTTAAGATGTACTATGAATGTACATTTCATATTCAACAACCTTTACTACAGGCAAATCGACGGTATTGCCATGGGTTCTCCGTTGGGGCCAATTTTAGCAGATTTCTTTCTTGCCAAGATTGAAAATGGTCCATTGAAAAAAGTAATAGAAAAAGCTGATTCTTATTTTCGTTATGTTGATGATACCTTTATTATTCTTGAAAGTGAAAGATAAGCTACCTAGTTGTGCCACTTCCATGTGTGTCTATAAATTTAGTTGCTCCTGTGGAGAAAGCTATATAGGCCGAACAACTAGACAGCTTAACAAACGCATTAATGAGCATCTTCCTTCATGTTTCGGAAAAGGTCAAATAAAATCCATACGAAGTTCTATTTCGGCTCATTTGATTGATAGTGGTCACCAAGTGGACAAAAATAGTGCTTTCAAAGTTATTTACCGCATTCCATCGAGTCTTTCGAACGGAATCAGAACCCGTCTTTTACACTTAGCCGAAGCTATGGGAATTCGAGAGAACAATCCTAGTCTTTGTATACAAAAGAAATTTGTTCTACCTTTGTCTCTCCCTTGGCCTACGTGAATTCTATTCAAAACCCTCCCACCCTTTCTTATCATCCCTCTCCTTCGTACTTTTATGATATTTATTTAAACTCTGATTATCGTTCCATTTGATTTGACCTAATTTATTTATTTATTGAATTGTCTACATATATGCATATACTAACTTTGTTATTCTTATCACCTGTATAAACCTTATTATCAATATTTTGTTATTATTATAATCATCGTTATTAACTTCGTTCAAAACATTTACTACATTATTATTATTATTATTATTATTATTATTATTATTATTATTATTATTATTTGATCCACAAAATCACCGTCATTGGTTAAAATTTTATCTATATATAAGTTTATGTAAATTAGAGTAAAGCCTGAAGATCTAATTGAAAACAATATTGTTCGCTTATATGTCTTGTTCTAATATTATAAATGGGAATATTTGGAGATATACTAACAAGCAACAGTCAGTATTTAAACAATACAGAGATAGAAATTGTCAATCACCACATCCGCCACACGTCGAATATCTCTTTGCGTATTTATAATGATGTCTCGGTTTGCTTGCAAGTAGCTGCGACCTTCTAACTGGTTCTGTGATATTATTTTCATCAGTATTATCTGAACTTATTCCTGAATTATCTACAAAATCAGGATTAGTAGCGGAATCATCACAATCATAATCGGAACGACCTACTTCATTTATTGTCACTTTGTCCAGGTGTCTGTTATGAACTGAGTGTTCTTTGATGTCTAATATCTTCACCACTCGATTTCCCATTTTTGTAGTATAACTCCAACAGAAGGTCTATAATCATTCCCTCTGTAATAATGTACATCAGAAGTCGTGGACATCAGATGCTTTCTGAGAATTCGAGATTTGAATAGTTTTGCAGGACTTTCATGGGTACTTGTATGCTTTGCATTCACCAGACGTAGTCTATGCATATGCAGCAATTCCTTCATTTTAATCAGTTGCTCTCTCATCTCAGTCAGCTGTTGACGAATGGACAACCAGCCAACTTCCATTTCACTCACTTTTTTCGTGTTTTCGACAGTTCGCATTGTAACTCGGCTACCTCATTTTTGAAAACACCTGATACAGTTGACGCTTGAGTTGCTGAACTTGTAGTGAAGGTTTTCATTGGATGAGATTGAGTATTTTCAAAAGTTGAAAGACACATTGACTCCATTTCACTAGACAGATTGGGGAAATTATAAGAATTCTGAGTAACATAAGTATTCGAACTTCTGCAAACAGTCTTGATGTGTCCAACTTCACCACATTTATGACACTTAGCACCCCGAAAACGGCAAGTGCTTCATAGATGAATCTTTCCACAAGAAAAACACGGTTTAATGTTTTGCTCTCTGGCTGCATTCCATTATATGTGGATGACAGTTTGGATTTCTTTCTATGACCACTTGTATTATCGACTTTGGAAAGCATGACATCAGATACTGACGTAGTGGGAGCTGAGTATTCACTGTTGACATCTTCATATGTAATACATAAATCTTTAGCAGTTTGAAAAGTACAAGAAGGAATCTGAATTAAATCTTTCTCTAACTTAGGAATATTGATTCCAGCAATTAGACGATCACGTAATTGAATATGCAGCTGATCTCCAAAGTTGCACTTTGAAGCTTGTATTTGAAGTTGAAGAATGAAGTCTTTAATCTTCTGGTTGCGAGCACGAACCAGTTTGTTGAATTTAGCCCTCTTTCGTGTCTCAAAAGTAGTTATATGGAAGTGATCTATCAGAAGTTCGTGGAGCTTACCATATGGCAGAGAAATTGGTTTGTCTGGAAAAGACAGAGTCTTCACTAGGCTATACGCATCTAGCCCAATAGCAGTGATGAAATGTGCTGAAAGTTTGTCATCCCGAACATTCTTTGACATGTACCATACGTCGAAGCATTCAAGATAATCAGCAATTCCCCGCGGTGAAACATTTATAGGAAACTTTCCAAGGTTATTTAGTTCCATCGCGACACCAAAATGTTGTAATTTTTTGTAATAGTAGTATTAGTATTTCGAGATGACCGAATTACAACAGTTCAACAAAAACACAGAGAGGGATGAATTCAGGAATTTGTATTTGGCGAAATTATTGTTCAATCCATATAAGAAATATATTAACAAGCAACAGTCAGTATTTAAACAATACAGAGATAGAAATTGTCAATCACCACTGCGAGTATCAATTGTTAACACGCAATATTTAGAGTGATAAACAAATCAAAGTCCAATTACGTAGTGAAGGTATACTACAAAGACGAGTAATGAAATGGGCAACCACAAGATCTCTTTTTAACACTAAAAAAGTACCATCTACATATCTTAACCATATTTTAGGAGTGAGTATGCTTGAAAAGATGTTGTTTCCGAATCTATTCATGAAAAGGCCAGCGACTATCGGGGAGATTGGTGAACCCATAGCAACACCATTTGTCTGTCTATATAAACTCCCTTTAAATGTAAAATAATTATTTTCTAGACAGAATATCAAGCTCTTAATTATTTCACTGGTGTCCATCGAACATCTTTGTGATAGCGTTGTATCTGATTCTAGTAGACTGGAAATGATATCAAGACTTTCGGTAATAGGTATACTAGTATGTAATGAGTTAATATCATAGCTTACCATAATGTCTTCTTTATCAATTTCTCGGTGTTCTATTTCGGATTTGAAATTATATGAATTTCTTACAATATTCTGAGTGTCCTTTTGTAGTGGTTGCAGTATCGAGAGTAAGTATTTAGAGAAGTTGTATGTCGGTGAGTTGGTGAAATCTATTACTGGTCTTAATGGAACTGTGGGTTTATGTACCTTTGGTTGACCGTAGAATCTCGAAGGTATATAAGATTTTGGTTTTAGTGTAAACCAGAGAGAATTTCCAATGTTGGGTTTCATTTCTTGAAGGAGTCTGTTTGTATTTAGTTTCATTTTGTTGAATTCGGCGGATTTCTTCTTCTCTTCAATGAGTAAGCATGGTCCTTCAGATAGGTGTTCTATTCCCTTCTTTTCATAATCCTTTTTGTTTATTATCACAGTGACGTTTCCCTTGCCGGCTTTCGTTATTACGATGCTTTTGTCTTTCTTCGAATTTCTTAAGGCTTCATATTCCTGTTTGGCGAGATTAGATGGTATGTTTCATTGTGTCATTAATATGTGTGATATCTTTTGACGAACAGATTGTGATTCTTCATTGGTGAATTGTTGTAGAGCAGGATCAGTCATAGATGCTATTTCCTGGACCGATAATGGCTTTATAGTGATATTGAAATTGAGAATTTTCAGTGATAATGAGATTTCATTTTCGGTTAGAATCTTGTCTGACATGTGGCCCTAATATTCTTCATATCATTTATTGAGGTTTTGATATAAGTATAAAACTTGGGCACTGTGGTAGAGCATAACTCCATTATGGATAAGATTTTATTTTGATAAATCACACAGTGTTGTACAGTAATATTAACTGATGACCACGTTTCGAGCGCAAACTATTGCTCACATTCATATTAAGTTGATATGATATGATTATGTCAGCCACGTCTCGTAAACCGTTAATGCCCAGCTCTTGCTACGCTCGGGCTCACGCTGTTCCTTGAAGTTTCTCAGAAACGCTTAGTAATAACGGACGCAAAAACCAAAACACCAATTGGCGACTCGAGAATTCTTTATTGTAACACCAACATATAAACAATGTTACAACTAAGGTCTGTGAACAAATATTACAATAATGAATCACAATATTACTTCTGACAGTTGTCTCCTGACTTCTTTATGAACAGCGACCGATGAGACGATGACTGTCGTATTGATGCCTCCGCGAAAATTGGGGAAGTTGGTTTTGAGCAAACAACCATGAATTGATCGTTCAATCTTCAACTACATTGACAGATTATGAGCAATAGTTGGTGCTCGAAACGTCATCAGTTAATATTACTGTACAAAACTGTGTGATTTATCAAAATAAAATCTGATCCATAATGGAGTTACTGAGGTTTTCTTTGGTTGTTGCTTTTCTTGGAGTTTCAAGAATTTTTGTATTTCTCTTCTTTTAGTGATATTATGAAAATGAGATTCTCGTTTAATAAACATTCTTTGAAAGGACATTTATAAAGTTATATTTGTAAAATCTCAGCGAAATTGAAATGATTAATTCCAACGTTTCGTTCGGCAACCTGGTCCGAACTTCTTCTGGGAAATTAATCGAAATCAACATAACAAAGGCTTATATATAAAGGGACACATCTTGTTTTTTAAAATTTTGTCCAATCAAATTTTGAAAGTCTGAGGTCAAAAGGTTTTTGATCATATCTCATACAATTTTTGTTTTGTTTTGTTTAGTATACCTATTGATTCATATTTAAAATAAGAGATGTACTTTTATATTAACATACAATTCTATTTATTTATTTATTTATTTATTACACATATTGATACCTGTTGCATGACTCATGATTGGACAAAATTTTAAAAAACAAGAGGTGTCCCTTTATATATAAACCTTTGTTATGTTAATTTCGATTAATTTCCCAGAAGAAGTTCGGACCAGGTTGCCGAACGAAACGTTGGAATTAATCATTTCAATTTCGCTGAGATTTTACAAATATAACTTTATAAATGTCTACTTCTCACTCAGCGTTCAATTATTTTGCAACTATCCGGTCAAATCTTGATCACAGTTCGTATGAATCTTTGAAAGGATTCATAAATATGGTATGACACTTTCTCCCCTCGTACCCTTGAGTACTACGTACTTTACAACTTTTATTCCCACTTCTAAAGCCACTTCTCAGTAATTATAACTATAATGTCTTTCCTACCCGACCTTCCAGATTATTACAAATTGTATTTTTAATTTGAACTTTAACCTGTAATATTTCTAGACTAGCACCACTATCTATTTCTGATTATTACACTTAGTAATTTAATTAATTTGACCTTTTTCAGGAAGTAATTCTGGAACTTTCTCACACATTGAATATAAATACACGAATGTGCAGCCTAGTTGATGACCTCTTCGGAAAGAAAATTTTTTTCGCTGAATTACCTTGTATAAAGAAAACTTTGGAAATCATAAAGAAGATACAGAACATACCTAGTACGTCAACATGGGATGGGTTAAGGTTGTTCACCCAACCTTTTATGTGGTAAGGTGATACTATCATCCGCCTATCTATTCGATTACTCATGTTTTTGCTGAAGTTTGTACACCAAATTCCTACCAGTTGCTTTATAGTTTGTGCATCCCCTACCACTACCCAGTAGTCAACATTAGTCAACTTATCTGTCACAGGGTACCTTCATTTAGAGCCAGTCAGCAGGGTTTCCTTGACCCTGTCTCACTAGCCTACGTCAGGCTAACAACATTCTGAGACTCTTCATCAACCTTCTGCCTTGAAGGCCCCTTCACATTACGATTCATAACCGCAGTGGGTAGATGCCAGGGTCAACGGTATCACTGATGAATCCGTCAGCACCTATTTCTAGACATCAAAATCGCAACTTCACTTCCTGGTTTTCCTCTCGTTATGCTGTGACATTTCTGGCGGTCTCTAAATCACATTGCTGGAGCTATGGTTACATTCTCTCTCTAGAAGGTTACTACCCGATATATTCTGCTTGATTGCTAATATATTCCGTACCGGAATAATGACCGATATGCTTCATGCCTCTTCCTATTTTCCCTTCTGTACTTGACCTCGTGTTTGGTCGCTCAACCGATTTTAACTTCCCATGGTACCAAAAGGTTTCTAGATCCACTAGGATACTTGAACTTATACTTCATGATATTCGAACCCAGAAGTCTAAAACACTGTTGTACAAAAAGCAAATACGCACTCTCTTTCACTACTATTCATTTAACTGGAACCCCTATTTAAGACGAACTGAAGAACGAAAGATTTCCGCAGAGATTTACAGGTGGAACATCAGGAACGAGTTCAAAAATTCCCTTCACCTATCGTTACACGACTCGTAAGAATAAAGAGGCTGACGGTATTGATGTTCGCGATTTATTTTTATTTATTTATTTTTTATTACAGCTTGATTCCACACTGTATTTTTGGTACAAGTATGGAATTTTCAGCACGGATATCGGTAGCCCAAATTCTGCAGGCCGACCATAGATATCATGCGTGTGTCCGCAGGGGATCGAACCTCGGACCATGTGGATGGTTGGCGAGAGTCCTAACCACTGTGTACGGAATATACTAACGCAAGATCTTATATCAACAACTTCTATAGTATTCGTTTCTCGTGGACCAAAGACAAAGCAAAAGACATGTTTCATCGTCCAAATTACGAGATATATTTCGGAACCAAATCGTGGACTGAAGCGGAAGCTAAGCTGCTTAGTGATCGTGCACGAAAGTGACACAACGGAGTACCAAATGGCGAGGATACTTGACCGGAAGCCTTCAGCTAAACAAGTCGACTTAAACAGTGATGGTCATCATCCAATGTTCAGTGATGATTGCTGTGGTCAATAATTTTGGGGAATTATTTACCGAAATAAGATGTAACCTCCCCCCTGGTTCAAGCCTCAATGACTTAACCTCATTCTCCCATTTGGCATTCTGAAAGGAATAGTATGCTTTCCAACTTTACTTTTTCAACACATAACTTCCACGACAACGTGTCTTATTATGGCCCTGATCCTTGTCGCAACAAGTTTCGTTCTAAATTCTTCACCATGAATTATATGCAAATATAAAAGTTCTCTCCAACAGAGGTGAAAAGCAGAACCACAACAGGATGGCTCACTTATTTACTAAATAAACACTTTTTCGAAAATAGCGTTGACATAGTTTGCTGCCAGAGAAAAATTCGTGATACCATTTCTTATTCCTTTGATATGTGTAGTTGAGTAGTTCCCTTCAATCTATACACTAACAGAAACAGCCAAAGTTATCAAAGTTATTAAACATAGACAATTTTGCTGTAGTATGGTTCTAAGTTTCTTTTCTAATTGATTTGTCTCTCTGCTTAGCAAGTCGCACGTCAAAATATCCATTATCCTCTGATACAAATGTGGACTGGAATACATAGTAGTCAAACTTCTCACCATAGCAGTGGCATGAAATCTAAATAAGCTACCTTCTTTGTAATCACATCATCTATTTTATTGCCCAAAAAGTACTACATGCCTCATCTACAGCTATAACTGAATTTAATTCTGACCGTTGATTGTCAAACTAATCTACATCCTCTGCTACAATCTTCCGCTTTATCATGATAGCGAGGCGGTAATATTACATCTCACATTTATGTCACTAACTACCCTGCTATTCAATGTATTCTCGTTGCATGATTTGATGCAACAACTGCTAGTGAATAATAATATTGTACGCAAGCCATTTCGTGAGCCCATATTATTTTCATGACAACTTTCATACCAATAATGTGCTTCACATTTCAAAACAAGTTTAGACAATAATTCTGTTTTTTTTTGTATCGTTATATCAGCTAAATCAATGCGTATAAAAACGGCATGTGTATGCTTAGTTTATGTGAACAAAGTTTTATGATTATTAATGTCCTCATCACCCGGGTTTCAAAGATTGGCCTACATTCAGTCACAGAGTTGAAATACAGTGTCCGTAAGCCAGAAATACAACAAACATATTTGTTCACACATCTTATAATGAAACTTGTTCAAGTAAATAGATTTGTCATTGTCGGTTTTGTATCGCCTACATAGATCCTCCTCCTCGATTTCCTTGCATTCTTAGATCAGAAAATATCTTAGCAGTAAAGAGTATTTGAGGATATCATTTTTGAACACAAGTTCATATTTTCTCATCATTTGTACGAATTGCTTATTCATCTTCCTGTTGGGGCAGTGTAGGACTCTGCACGGAGTGGTGAAAATTTCTGCTTCTCAAACTAGCGTAGGCGTAATTATTCGCACTGCACAGGTCCCCATAAAATGTTGAGTGAATAAAAGTTCGTCAGAAAGTTGCGACTTAAGTCACCGATGAGATAATGGGCGGACCGCACACGACATATGCCCGTAAATCTTGCTACATAATTTCAACAAGGATTGAAGTGTCTCCAAAAGTTCTCCACTATGCAGCTACGCAAAATAGGTCCAGGTAAAATCAAACATGAGGATGTAGAATGTTTTCACAATGTAAGAAGCTGTGAAGGCTCTCCGATTAGCCAAGAAAATGAAAAGACATGGCATATGTGTGCTAAGAATCTGCAGGAGCAGATGCGGACTATCCAGATTGTCAACTGGAGGGGGTTAGTAATCTACTCTGGTTACCCAGACGACAACAACGCGCACACTGAGAGAGAGGCTAGAGTGATGTCACTGTCACCAGCCAAAGGTCCTATACAGGAGGAACCAGTCTTCTCCAGGATTATGACAGCAAGATTCAACTGAATAAGAAGGATGGCTACAATTATCCAACGCTACGCATCTACAGACAACTCGGAACAAGAGGAAGAAGGAAGATTTTTATGAAAAACTGCAAACAGAAATGGACAACATCTTAAATAGGGACAACAAATTCCTAATGTGTGGTATGGATGCTGGACTGGATAAAGAAAATACGGGAAGAGAACTCATCACGGGTCGAGAGTCTCTCGCTAGACGAAATGAATGAGAACGGAGAACTCTTTGCAGACTTCTGTGGATTCATTGATTTGGTAATTGGAGGTAGTAAGTACAAGTATAAGGATACACACAAGGCAACACGGATTTCGCCTGAGGGACACACCAAAAATTTGATAGACTTCGTCTTAACCTCAATAACTAGGATAAAAAATCTGGAAGGCGAGCAGATTGTAACTTAGACTATTATGCAGTGCAAATACCCCTCAGGGTCAAGTTGGAAGCATCGAAAGTAGCTGTAGATAGGCCGCAGTTCAAGTCCGACACTGAGAATCTGGATGAAGAACCTACAAATGACACATCCACTACAGTCATCAGAGCAAAGTCAGAGACTTTATATACCATTACCGAAGAAACCTCTGTGGAGGCATGGGCATCTATTGAACACAGAACACTATGGTCACTCTGTGGTTAATAATGATTACAGAATTCAGAAAGATGAGAAGAGTCATCAGTGTTGAACCATACCTTCTTGATGATTTGCATGCCCTCCTATCTGTTAGAAGATAGTGAATGATGCATGCCCTTCTGTGTGTTTGACAAGGTTTCATATCCTACTTTCCATCACTGTGTTTGCAAAAATAAACGTTTGTGGAGTCTGGAACAATATGATTGTACAGTTTTTTGTTTGCTGTTAAAAAAACGGTTCGTTGTAGAATATGCATAACTTCGGAGTACAATCTAAAATGCAGTGTGCCCCTGGACGCTTCATCTTTTCACTGGTCCATACTGTCTGCTTGCTTCACTACTAACCGTGTTGTATCTTTTGAATTTTGCAGGAATCTCTCATCCTTATCATCTACAACCGGTGTACAGCTTCTACTAGTAAACACGACTCCAGTAGTGAATGCTTCTGTGGATTATATTAATAATTTGTAGCAGCGGGCTATAACTGTATGACCAAGTAACCATTAATTTCTATAACTCGTTAAGTGTATTCATTGAAATAAACACTACCATGACAGTACCACCAACCACCGACTTGCCAAAAAATGACAGAAATTCAGTCATCAGACTTGAATATAAATAAACGTTAGTACATCACCTCTCTGCAGACAGAGCGTGTGCCTCTTCCCAAAAGTGAGGACAATATATTTATTTTGTATCTACAGACACCCCCTAGATCTGTCGCTCCTCCATCTTTACGCCAAACAGTACTTGAATGTCTACATTTTTCTTCAAACCTAGTAATACGTGCTACAGACAAAATGATATCAGGTAGATTTGTCTGGTTTGGCATTAACATGGACTTGCGCAGTTGGATGCTTTCTTGCATACTCTGCCAAAACATGAACATAGGAAACGCTAAGTTCATTGGCTTCTGAAGACACTAGTCCACCAATGAATGGAGTGTGGCTCTGTAAATCAGCTGTGACGAGGTGTAGTGTAAATCCAATTTGATAGGCTATACATTGTCAGCTTTTAATAAACGTAATTTACCTAGTTACTCAGTAAATCCGTACTCTACCTAACATGTAGGCATTGACGATAAAAAGCAAACTAAAAAGACTTAGTTGGTTGGAAATGTGTTTTGGTAGGCAGTATATTTGAGTAAAATGAAAAGCCGAAACTATTCATGGAAAAAGGTTGAAAATCTATTTGATGAATATGGCTATATTATAAACTCAGAGAACGTGCTTGTTGACAGCATAACGGAAAAGCGAAAAAATGGTATGTGTATACGGTAAAAACCTTAACGCGTTGGGAGTTGTACTATTTTATTTTTATTTTTGATTCACAGCTCGATTCCACACTGTATTTTTGGTACAAGTATGGAATTTTCAGCATGGATATCGGTAGCCCAAATTTTGCAGGCCGACCATAGATATTCAGGTGTGCGCCGGCGTGGGCTCGAACCCCGGACCATGTGCATGGTTGGCGAGAGTCCTAACCACTGTGCCACCGACGCACACGCTCCAAGCCTTTAGTAACTATATGGCATTGAAGACTTTTGTTTTATTCGGGGGACTGATGTTCATTGACAGTTCAGTGGATGCTGGAATTATTTGTGGGTAGCATTCAGATGGTTATCGGTTCAAGAATCCTTCGAAGTGATCAGTCCACTGTTTCCTTTGTTTCTCTTCTTTGATAATAAGGTTCCCTTCACTATTTTTGTTAAACTTGATCTATGCTGACTTCTTCCTGGTTACCTGGCTAAGTGTCCTGGAGTCTCTCTTACCTTTGACCTCTTCTACTTCGGTTGCCAATGCCATAAAATTGTCTTTTACTTTCATTAGCTCGTTTAATTTTGTCTCCCCGAATCCAGGGAGTAATGAGTTTGTTTTCATATCTTTTTGTGAGTAGGGTCACTAGCCCTGTACCCTCTCTTTCTCTGCACTTACTGCCGGTTAATGAAGTAGTGTACTGGTAAAAATAGGTGAAGTTAAATTTTAATGACGGTCTATTAGTGCCAAAATTATTACTCTTCTGTAGTCGTCAGCCAAAGGAAATAATAGTAAATTTATAAAATTTTATGGATTCCCAGGCATTCAAATATTTCATTGTGACCATTGTGTTATCATGTTTAAGTGTTGTAACATTTTGTAGCATGAATTTCATTAACAGGTGAACTATATTTACAGGCTGCATGGGCATTCATGCACTGACATAGCAATAAAACCTACGATGAACACCAAAATTCCATTGTCGAAGGCTGACAGTATAAATGAAATTTACAGAATATCAGTTATAAAGGTAAACTACAACCCTAATGTTATGCATCAACTTAGTGGACAGCTCCAAACGTCCACAAACTCAGAATGAAAACCATAACACAAGGTGAATGTTACTATTTTGAATGGCGCAAAACAAAAGACAGCAACAATGTTGAAATGTAAAGAAGCTGGAGTTAAGCGTTTACTTAAATAATAATAATAATAATAATAATAATAATAATCCCTCATCTAAACAAGTATCGAACATGCGCAGCAATCATCAAGCGTAATGACACCATTAAGTAATATAATTTCTGTTATTTGTTTTTGAGTCACTTTTGACTTTTCTGATCACTGGTTGGACAGAAATTTTCGGCTACTGTTAACATGTTGGCCCCTAGAACCGATGCTTTGACAGTGTCTGAAAATTAATTTAAAGTAATTTGTTCAGTGGCGACTTAAAAACAAATAATAACAACTGATATCCGTTGCATAAGAGGTGGTTCCAGTGGTCCGGATGATCTAGTGGATAACGCCTTGCTGTTTGAAACTATGGAATGTGGGTTTCAAATTTCAATGAGAACACTGTCACGCAGTGGATAATCCAGGTGCATTGAATTGATGAGTCCAAAATAGGACAAAGTAAAAACAACCTTAATCTCTCTACTAATCGTCACCCACCAAATTAAAACAATTGT
Source organism: Trichobilharzia regenti (assembly GCA_944472135.2). Classification (NCBI taxonomy): domain Eukaryota; kingdom Metazoa; phylum Platyhelminthes; class Trematoda; order Strigeidida; family Schistosomatidae; genus Trichobilharzia; species Trichobilharzia regenti. The sequence continues at coordinate 32,606,891 of OX235265.1, forward strand.
TAATCTAGTGCTAATTTCTTACCCTCAATTACAACTGAAAAGAAGTGAAATGATAGAGAAAAATTGTACCAGTACCTAATTAATCATACGATCTATAAATGTGCTTCAGTTTACAGTATCGTCGTTATTTGAAGTCTCAAATTCCTGTAATTTCATCGATAGCTTTGACTGAGTCGGCTTGTACCTAGGCAACTGTAAATAACAATGTATACAACCCAGTTATTTGAAATCATATGAAACCAAAGAATTACGTGTACTCACGTAAAGTTGATCAGTATTATTAATAACTCCATTGATTCTAATAAGTTACTTAATCATGAATGTAGTAATACAATCCTCTTTTAAGCAGTATCTTATCAGGGATAACTGTCTATGTTCCGTAATAAATAAGATGATCTTGACTATTACCAGTAAGACTACCGCTGAAAACCGGCGAAATCAGAACTGTCAACCGTCAAAATATCATTTAGACGGTGGTCTATAATCAGGAAACATGGACAGCTTTTCAATCCCAGTTAGTAAATAATATCCTTCTCTTACATAATCAGTTTGTCCTCGTATTCTTGCAAGATAAAAAAATATTCCAGGTCATTTATTAGCTGATTATAAACCCATAATTTATATATATTTTTTTATTGAATTCAATATTTCCAGTTGATTTAAACAAAATAATTCTGAAATGAACTGCATAATCAAAGAAAAGTAAACTTTAAGCTATTTTCTGTCTTCAGAAGAACTGAACAAAATCGATTCTTTGAAATAAATACAGCACCAAAAGAAATAATTACTTCAGATTAACAATGTTTAGATCCCATTTAACTTTGAATATATGTCACATCAATCTTATTATTGTTTATAGATGTTAATAATCTTTGATCGCAAGTATGGGATTGTATCATTTGATAATGAAGTAACGATATGTATAGTTTGACATTTGAGCATAAAAATAAATCATCAAAATGAATTTTAAACATCAGTTTTGTTTTAAACATTAATTAGTGTTTGTTTGATGGACACTTTGAAATGAAATAGCAAAAAGAACTAGAAAATAAAATCAGTATGATTGATTCATGAAGTTCCATTTTCGGTTGGTTGGTTGGTTAGTTAGTTACTGCTGTTTATTTTCTGTAGTGTTAATATAACCGTTAACATTTTCATTATCCTCATCTTGTGGTGGATCTATCAGCTCATTTAATGCTTCTGGTGTTGGATCTTTAACAACTGTATATTCACCTTTCTGTCGTTTATAACGTTTTCGTCTAAAATCTTTAGATTTTGTATTTTCTGAAATACTAAAACAACTCTAAATTTTTTTGGAAAAGAAAAGATGGAAGGAGAAAAAGAAATGAGATTATAAGTGAACTTACATCATCTTTCCAACTAAATATACTAATACGTTCAGCAGTATTTCTTCGTGTTATTGAAGTACTATGTTCATCTGAAGGAATTTCTACAAGTGAAGGGAGTCGGCGATTATTTTGTAAATTGATTTACTCGATATCTCCTCAATGGTTTCGTTCTTTCCATGTGGCATAGCTTTCTTTCCCAAATTAAAATAATTATTTATTCTGATATTACTTTCAAGGAATTTATGATTAACATTTCACTTGTATTAAATCAAGGTTAAAAAGACTGAGGTATAATGATAGACATATATAATCTATCTAATAATGACCTTGACAGTTTTGAAATATCGATTTATGGATGATACATTCATTCTTTGTGAAAATGATTTGGTCAGATGTGCTATAAGAATCATAATTCAGTGGACTTCATCCAACTATCAAATGTACATGCGAAGAAGAATTTCAGAGTAAAAATGCCTTCTCAGACATTCCAGCCACTATTGCCACTGTGACCTGTTTTGGAACCTATAAATTCATCGACTCTCTATTATTTACTTTTCAATTAGATCCTCATCTCACTCTGGCTCTACTCTAATATATTGTGTATAGCATTTTTATTACAATACACAACAGTTTACTAATCAAGTGGCATTCATATGTTTGTTAACAATAATTAGTCAGTCAGTGTCAAAATGTCAATGGGGTGATAATAAACAAAGAAAATCAATACACATTTAAAAGGTAGAAATGGTTAGAATAAAATAATTTTTACAAGGATAACACGTAATTAAAGATGAAGTGATCAGAAAAAATAATTTGGAAAATTATAATTTTTATAGGTTTAGGAGGAGGGGGCGAAGTAGTCCTGTTTATGCATTCTTGTAACGTTGGCCACAGTAAGGAAAGTGGCTGTACAAATTTTTTCTGAACACATAGGCTTGGCTTCTTCAGGTGAATTCCGATTGCTTCAGCTATCTGTAGAAGACGAACTCGCAGAGCAAAATTAAGATAAGTCGGAATGTGATAAATAATTTTAAATGCAGTATTAGCATCCACCTTATGCTCAGTATCAACAAGGTGGGCTAAAATAGAACTACGGATAGATCTTGTTTGTCCCTTACTTAACCACGTTGGATGGTGTTCGGAAATACGATGAGGAACCTGCCTGATTGTTTATGTACCAGTTTGACTGCAGCTGTGGAGCCAGGTATATTGGGCGTACAATTAGGCAAGTTCCTCATTGTATTTCCGAACATCATCCAACGTGGTTAAGTAAGGGACAAACAAGATCTATCCGTAGTTCTATTTTAGCCCACCTTGTTGATACTGAGCATAAGGTGGATGCTAATACTGCATTTAAAATTATTTATCACATTCCGACTTATCTTAATTTTGCTCTGCGAGTTCGTCTTCTACAGATAGCTGAAGCAATCGGAATTCACCTGAAGAAGCCAAGCCTATGTGTTCAGAAAAAATTTGTACAGCCACTTTCCTTACTGTGGCCAACGTTACAAGAATGCATAAACAGGACTACTTCGCCCCCTCCTCCTAAACCTATAAAAATTATAATTTTCCAAATTATTTTTTCTGATCACTTCATCTTTAATTACGTGTTATCCTTGTAAAAATTATTTTATTCTAACCATTTCTACCTTTTAAATGTGTATTGATTTTCTTTGTTTATTATCACCCCATTGACATTTTGACACTGACTGACTAATTATTGTTAACAAACATATGAATGCCACTTGATTAGTAAACTGTTGTGTATTGTAATAAAAATGCTATACACAATATATTAGAGTAGAGCCAGAGTGAGATGAGGATCTAATTGAAAGTATATATTTCTTCACTCAATCTTTCTGTTTTCTAAATGTCTAAATGGGGATTTTTTTCCCCCTATTATTTCTCTTAATTTATCTGACATTCAGTTTAATACTATATTTTTATGCATATCGTTAATCACAGATGCTTTAGAACTGTAATCTATCGGTATTTTTAATTCAGTGTTACATAAAACATTAATATTGTTACTAACAACAATTCTGTAATGATTATGGATACATATAACTGATGAACCTGATGAAGAGTAAGCTGTCGAAAAGAATATTCTTTGTTCATCAGTCAGTCTTTTTTAAAATCGATATTATTGTATCTCATCACCGAATTAGTGTTGTGCTTCTGACACTTTTAAAAAATCAATACATCCACACTGCATATATGTGATACAGTTTACGTTGATATATTCATTCCAGAACGGTGTATAAAATGAAAAGAGATGTGATTATATACAATAATGAGGAAAATAAATCACAGCAAAATACTTCGATAATTGATGAAGTAAAAATGTTTGCAAATTGGTAATTAATGTAAAGCTGTTTCCTTATGTTGCCATGTTGTTAAAAGATCCTATCCAAGAGGTCTACTCATCTGTACACAGATAAGATTGACTTTAAGAAACCATATGGATTAGTATAAACACTTCAACCGGTCACCTTTACTTTCCTCTGTTGTTGAGATAAACAGTACCTGCTTACAGTGTTTAAAACTGTTATACAATAATATTATGATAATAAAAGTTTTTTTTATTTCCCAATGAATGGAAAACAAAACGATATTGTTGTTTTTACTGACGTTTCGCTATTTAATACTATCAATAGCTTTATTAAAGTATTATTAAACCAGAATTTGCAAAATCTCAGCTTATATATAGCAACTTAATGATCGTTTCTCAGCACGGGGTCATTTTTCGTTGTCAAATTGGCCATTTGGTAAAGATAACAAAACCAGGTGTAGACTGTTGGGTTTGATAAGTGTGTAAAGTTATAAAAGTAGTGTGTGTGTTTACATAGGGAACTTGCTTATCACATTCGTGTTGATTTTGTCATTTCATGGGAGAGGGAACTGTCGTAATCAAGTCAAATTCTGTCCTAGTCCATCATTCCTATTCAGACAATTTAGATTTCATTTCATATGAAATCCATCTGATGATGTGAGACGTTCTTTGTGATTTCTTGATGATGACTTCAATATTGCCAAAATCAATTATGAGGCCTGATTCTGTAGCGTAGCGTGTAGACCTATGGCTGGCTCATAATTTTTCAAGCTTTTCTAGTTCAACCGGATTTCTTGATGGTCGAACAGATGTTTTACGGTGTTCATTTCTTCTGGCTTTGATTTCTCGAGATGTTTGTCCGATGTAGATAGCATCACATTCCAAGCATTTTATTTTATAGACATAATAAGATAGAGAATCTTTAGGGATTTGGTCTTTTATATGGACACACTGCAAAACAATCTTGTCCATATAAAATAAAATCATGAATTGATGGTGATTGGCAGAACACCGAGGAGTGGTGACCCTACAAGCGAGGCCCTCGACTGGAAAGCTAACGGAGAAAATTGAGTAACATGGAGGAGTACATGTGAGGACGAAATGAAAGTATACAGGCACTCATGCAGTCAGGAACAGAGTGAAATGGAGATGTACTGCTAGTATTCCAATTTCCCCAATGGAGTAATAACAATAAAAGTATGACTGGTCATGAAAATGAATCGTTCTTAAAATCAAAGTCCATAAGAATACTTTGGAATACATAGTTAAATATTTATATTTCTTATTTATTATTATGCATGGAATATATTCACATATCTTTCTGTTAAGACAGAAAAATTTCTTTGTTAACCGTGTAATTATGATTTATGCATGCACAGATATGATAAATTGACTGAACCATTTTTGATTCGTTTATCGATGACTTAAATTTCTGAGGTTTTGTAAATATGATATACCATGTACTGTATCTCATAAACGTTATCGCAGTTGAATTTAACTTTTGTGTCTATCTCAGTGTTGGATTTGTGTTTTTGCTTCAAATGATCAGCTGGTTATAGTGTCATGTGTCTGCAGGCGCCTTTTAGTCAAGTTAGACGAAAACCCCAACCCAGTAACACTCCGTCATAACATTTTTGAAATGATCATTTTAAAATTCTTATTCACCTGGAATTCACTGTTACTAATCATTTCAAAAGACAATTTAATCACATTACCAAGAGAAAAAACAGAAACAAATTAATTGAACAACGCCGTGTATGGAACTGGATTTTATTTTGAAAAATATTTACATTTGAAGACACAATATTCATTTGCATATTGTAACGAAGAAAACTCGAGTATTTCGGTCTACACGCAAGGGATCAATCGATGCGTTCTTCTGCTGTATGGCTTGACAAACTTCCGCGACTCATACATAATCCAAAATTATTTCAATAATATCAAAAACACACTTTGATGTGATAAAATCTGTGGTACTAATCCACAAAATGATAACATGTATCAAAAATACAAAGCTATCTCAACAATACCATCCGGCAGTTATACAGTCTACAAGCTTCTCAAGTACAACAAAATTAAATGGCCAAAAACAATTATAAACTACTTGAAAATCAATAGGAATATTCCCAACTAGGTGGGACTAAAATTCTAACCTCAGGAGTCGAACAAAACAAACACGTTTCGCGCAGAAAGTCCAGGGTCAAACTGTCACACCACGACGTAGCCTTGACTTCACTGAATTGAAATCACTGTTGTAAAACAACACATTGCTATCAACACTATCACACAACAGTGGAACACATAGGGCTTCAAACAAGAGATTCTAAATTTAAGTATTCATGGTGTTTATTTCTACGGGGTGGGATTTCCAGTCCCATGCCCAAACTTCCCTCTTCACTAGTCTAATTATCGGCTTAGCGAGGTAAAGTAGTGCATCGACCGGGGATCAAAATCCGGACAGTATGCGCGGTTGGCGAGCATTCTACCTCTAAGCCACCGATATCATTTTCAATGAGAAGAGAGAAAACCTAGATAAGTCAGAAAAGCTTCTTAAACTTTTATAAGTGTCTGTATCCTTTCCTGTTATTCATGTTATCAACATAACTTTCATACGTCAACTACTCTAAATTTAAGATTTTCTATCATTAATTTCTCACATCTGACAGAAATACTTGGAATGTGTTGTTGATGAAGACTGCTTGAATGACTTATTGATATATATCCACATATATATTTATGTGTGTGTGTGTATGTTGGTCTCTCTTTCTGTTTGCTCTCTTAGTCTGTGACCATTTCACTTGTGTGAACTTGTCTCCTTTATTAATGTGTATTCTCCTTATATTATATTATATATAATATGAGTGTTTGTTGACAGTCCGTTGCTTAGTGACATATATCCATATATGGTTGTTTGACATGTCTGCTATATATATTTTGTTATATATATATATTTCGTTCACACATTCTGTGTGAACTACTTTACTTACTTACCACTTTGGTGTGAGACCATTTATTTTCGTCTCCTTGTGTTTGGACAATAGAAGTATCATCGCAAACCTAGTGGTCTTCTGATTTCCGCCTTCTCGCGTCAGGACTATTAGTTTCTCGACCAGTCCATAACAATAATTTAGCGACGAGTACATAACAATTTGGCGACGGGGAAAACTACTATTAACCACTCAGCAGCAGCAACATAACAATTTACTATGGATTATTCTAAATTGGAATTATTGTTTGAACAACAAATGAAATTAATGGAAATGTTCGTCAACCAACAGACTGGTCCAGCTTCACCTTCAAGCAATCCCAATCATACCATGCTACCATCTGTCGACGGAATTGTGAACAGTATTTCACAGTTCAATTATGACCCAGAGGCTAATGTCACTTTTGACACATGGTATCAACGTTATGAGGATTTATTCACTGTTGATCTCGCCTCACAAGACGATGCCTGGAAGGTGCGAGTGTTGCTACGTAAATTGGGTCCGGCAGAATATGAACGGTACTGCAACCTAATTTTACCCCAGAAACCACGTGACAAGTGTTTCGATGATACAATAAAGCTGCTGCGTGAACATTTTGGAGACCACTCCTCATTATTCAGCATACGTTATCGTTGCCTCAAGCTGACAATGAATGAAAATGATGATTTTCTTACTCACGTTGGCACAGTCAACCGAGAATGTGAGAGATTTCGACTCAGGTCCTTAACAGATGATCAATTCAAAGCCTTGATCCTCATATGCAGTCTCCAATCTCCTCGTTTCACAGATATCCGAACTCGACTGCTCAATCAGCTAGAACAAAATCCCAAGTTAACATTACATGACATAGCTGATGAATATCAACGGCTGATTAATCTGCAGAAAGACACACACCTGGTCGAATCAACACCTTCGAGAAGCTCTGATATTCGTGCATTACGAAAGAGCAAAAATCTCTCATCAGCTACTCCTGACCCACCTACTTCTTCTAATGTTCCGCGGAAATCTACAGATACTCGTCCAACTTCACAAAATACTGCAAAGAAGACCCCACCATCACCATGCTGGCATTGTGGCGCGTGGCACTTTGTAAAGTCTTGTCCGTACAAAAATCATCGTTGCAGCAAGTGCAAAATCATCGGTCATAAAAATGGTTTTTGTCAGCCACGCCAACCCAGATATCATAATCCAGCAAAAGCTCAACAAACTGTTGGTCCTAAATCTCCAAGGAGATCATTGAGTCTACGCGCAACCTGTCAAGTCACAACACCAGCTATGCGGAAATATATTGACCTTCAGATGAATGGTCATGATGCACGTCTGCAGCTAGATACCGCCTCTGATATTACTGTTATATCAGAGAAACTTTGGAATAATATTGGCAGACCACCAATCAGATATACTTCCCAGTCTTTTCTCAGCGCCTGTGGTGGGCGGCTCAAACTAATTGGTGAACTCAAATGTTCTGTTTCCTTCCGCAATACCAAATTCACAGGAATTTGCTACGTCACCAAGAGTGATTTAAATGTTTTGGGACTTGATTGGTTCGATCGTTTGCATCTGGCTGATGTCCCACTAAATTCGATATGCAATGCAGTCAAGAAGCATAAAATGTCAGACAATTCCGGACGAAGCCGAAGCCGCAAACCCAACAGGCAGACGAAACGACAGACGTCAACAACAAGCCCAAAGGTTCCAGATAAACCCCCAGGTAAACATCCTACTAATCATCCATCTTCTCAAAAGGGGAGGTGATATGTATCCACATATATATATTTATGTGTGTGTGTGTATGTTGGTCTCTCTTTCTGTTTGCTTTCTTAGTCTGTGACCATTTCACTTGTGTGAACTTGTCTCCTTTAATAATGTGTATTCTCCTTATATTATATTATATATAATATGAGTGTTTGTTGACAGTCCGTTGCTTAGTGACATATATCCATATATGGTTGTTTGACATGTCTGCTATATATATTTTGTTATATATATATATTTCGTTCACACATTCTGTGTGAACTACTTTACTTACTTACCACTTTGGTGTGAGACCATTTATTTTCGTCTCCTTGTGTTTGGACAATAGAAGTATCATCGCAAACCTAGTGGTCTTCTGATTTCCGCCTTCTCGCGTCAGGACTATTAGTTTCTCGACCAGTCCATAACAATAATTTAGCGACGAGTACATAACAATTTGGCGACGGGGAAAACTACTATTAACCACTCAGCAGCAGCAACATAACAATTTACTATGGATTATTCTAAATTGGAATTATTATTTGAACAACAAATGAAATTAATGGAAATGTTCGTCAACCAACAGACTGGTCCAGCTTCACCTTCAAGCAATCCCAATCATACCATGCTACCATCTGTCGACGGAATTGTGAACAGTATTTCACAGTTCAATTATGACCCAGAGGCTAATGTCACTTTTGACACATGGTATCAACGTTATGAGGATTTATTCACTGTTGATCTCGCCTCAAAAGACGATGCTTGGAAGGTGCGAGTGTTGCTACGTAAATTGGGTCCGGCAGAATATGAACGGTACTGCAACCTTATTTTACCCCAGAAACCACGTGACAAGTGTTTCGATGATACAATAAAGCTGCTGCGTGAACATTTTGGAGACCACTCCTCATTATTCAGCATACGTTATCGTTGCCTCAAGCTGACAATGAATGAAAATGATGATTTTCTTACTCATGTTGGCACAGTCAACCGAGAATGTGAGAGATTTCGACTCAGGTCCTTAACAGATGATCAATTCAAAGCCTTGATCCTCATATGCAGTCTCCAATCTCCTCGTTTCACAGATATCCGAACTCGACTGCTCAATCAGCTAGAACAAAATCCCAAGTTAACATTACATGACATAGCTGATGAATATCAACGGCTGATTAATCTGCAGAAAGACACACACCTGGTCGAATCAACACCTTCGAGAAGCTCTGATATTCATGCATTACGAAAGAGCAAAAATCTCTCATCAGCTACTCCTGACCCACCTACTTCTTCTAATGTTCCGCGGAAATCTACAGATACTCGTCCAACCTCACAAAATACTGCAAAGAAGACCCCACCATCACCATGCTGGCATTGTGGCGCGTGGCACTTCGTAAAGTCTTGTCCGTACAAAAATCATCGTTGCAGCAAGTGCAAAATCATCGGTCATAAAAATGGTTTTTGTCAGCCACGCCAACTCAGATATCATAATCCAGCAAAAGCTCAACAAACTGTTGGTCCTAAATCTCCAAGGAGATCATTGAGTCTACGCGCAACCTGTCAAGTCACAACACCAGCTATGCGGAAATATATTGACCTTCAGATGAATGGTCATGATGCATGTCTGCAGCTAGATACCGCCTCTGATATTACTGTTATATCAGAGAAACTTTGGAATAATATTGGCAGACCACCAATCGGATATACTTCCCAGACTTTTCTCAGCACCTGTGGTGGGCGGCTCAAACTAATTGGTGAACTGAATTTAACCAACAGCTGTCTTCGCTCAGTACTCAAGATCAGATGGCCGGGCAGAAAATATCACCAACAGGAAGAATCTCTGCCAATGAAAGAACCAACCCAACAGAAACCATTTGTGCAAGAAATATGTAGGAAGAAATGGAGGTGGATTGGCCATACACTGAGAAAACAAACCACCAAGTGTCATCACACGCCAGGCCATCGCTGGAGTGGAATCTGAATGGGAATCTGTGAGTTGGTCGTCAGTGCGAGAGCGACGTGGAGGAGGTGAAGTGAAGAGGAGATGGGAGCACGTGGGCAGACATGGAGCCAGGTGAAAACGTTGGCAGAGAACCGAACGCAATGGAGAAGTGGGGCTGAAGCCTTATATTCCTCTAGGAACTAAAAGAAACAATAATAATAAATAGTCACTCTGAGACGTTGAAAAATGACACAGGTAGCTTATTTGAAGCTAGTGTGAACACAGACGATAAAAGTGACAATAAATCTGAGATACGCCTTCATACATAGTGATGAATTGTCAGCATGTGTTGGAGTGGTCCGAAGAATGAATACCCCGATCAACGCATGTGCAACCACTCCAGTCGCACACTGAAGTGTCAGTTCGTATGAACTAGAGGGAATAACACCCCTTTCAGATCAGACTCATTTGGGTCTAGGTGTCATAGATAGTCACGACTTTAAACTGCAGCACACTGTTACGCAGTGACGGCTTGTATTTTTTTATCTTTATGAGTAATATGTGGAGACTTTACTATAAAATCACCTCTTTACATAATTCTCTGATGAAGTGAAGACTGGGAAATTGTATCCAGGCAGCGAATCCCCTTATCTTCAAGGGCCTCACATATATCCTAGAAAACGGTTTAAAGGAAGTCAAAACGAATGATTCTTCGTATGACCAATTTGAATCTCTCCTTATCTCGTTATACAGGAGGCAAAGAGGAGATCTCATCACAATGTTTAGATTTCAAATAATGACTATGGAACTAATCTCTTCCCTACATTCCATCCCACCAGGTAGAAAACTTCAAAGGACATAGTATGAGAGTTCAAAAGCGAAGAAGAAATTATATCGCTGTGGAGTACTGGTTCTCACACCGAGTCATCAACTCCTAGAAGCGACTCCCAGAAAAAGTGATGTCAGCACTCATTCAAGAAGGGTCTGGACAAACAGAGAAATTTACTTGAAATGGATTAACACAGGCTTGAAGCCTTCTCTCCTCAATCAACAAATCTGAATCTGAATGTTAGAAAGCACTAACCCCCCATTGAAAACTCTTCAAGTAATTTAATAATTTATATAAAGTGTGATAAAGGTTTGATCGAATAGTTTCACAACAATTGTGCACCCGAGTGAGAAGCAGACATATGTTAGAATTATATTTGTAAGATCACAACGAAACTGGAAAAACCCTTCGTTAAGCAAACTGATCTCAACATAAGGGAAATTAATCAAAATTCAAATAACTTAGGTATGTATTAACGGATATATCTTCTCTTCGGAATCCTTGTCTAATCATGTCTGAGTCATGAAATGACATCAAACCCAAATAAGCAAAATTACAGGAACTGTGATCAAGTTGGAAACAGCTCATAGTCACCGATAAACTGATTTAAAACACACAATCATGGGTAGTTGTTGAGTGTATATTTATTGTTGGTGTGTTGATGTGTTTGTGTGATTGTGTTGTGTTGTGTTGTGTGGTTGTTTCTCAAAACCCTCTGCCCCAGGGAGGATCGAACTCCCGACCCCTGGTTTACAAGACCAGTGCTCTGACCACTGAGCTATGGAGGCCCGCCCGACTTCTCCACCACCATACAACACAACACATCACATCACACACACTCTCATATCAATCAAACAATCATTCAATCAATCAGTCAATCGGTCAGCCTACCACATTATCACTCATTCACTCAAACTGTATTCCCACTCGTCAAGCAATGATCTGAAACAGAGAGCAAAGCGCACGTTAGCAGTGTGATCAAACAAGTGTTGCGTGCTAGTAAGAACGAAGACTCAAGGTCAAGTATTATATTTAAAACCAGTCGCAATACAATTAGATAAGAGGGAGAGGGCACTCCTATTGGTCATCCGTTGCCTCGACTTGGGAAACCAATACCTGCATACTTCGCAGCCAACCTGAAAGTAGACAAGCATAGTTTGAACATTAGAAAACCGCCAAACTTACCATGCCCTACACTACCCCCTCTCCCATAGGAGCACTGTCCGCAGTGCTAGGTGACTCTTCCTGCGGGACTTGTCTGAACTAAGGCCTGTTGTCGAAAAGGTTTTAGTCTATTGAAGTGTGTGACTAGACTATGAGAGGAATTCGGTTCCTGAATCCTACAGGTGCAGTCACTTAGTACCTCTACTGCAGTGAATGGTCCTTCCCAGCGTTTATGGAATTTAAGAGCTTTCCCTTTAGGTGGTGCCTCCTTAAGTAGCATCACCTTGTCTCCTGGCTCCACTGGTGATCCATGTGCTTTCCTATCATAGTATTCTTTCTGGTACCTCTGGTTTGTTTGGAGTATATCCCTAGTCATCTGATGTACCTTGTTCAAGTTTCGTCGAAGTCTCATTACGTGTTCGGATGCACTCAGTGTATCCTCTCCTAGTGTGTTTGAAGTCAGATCGATTGGCAACCGGAGTTCTCTTCCAGTGACCATATAATGAGGCGTTTGGCGCGTAGCTTTGTGAATGCTTGCTCTGTATGCCATTAAGCACTGTAAGAGTGATCGGTCCCATTCCCTGGGGTTGTTTTGATCTACAAATGCCTGCAAGAGGGATTTAAGTGTCCGATTGGTGCGTTCAACCAAGCCATTTCCCTGTGGGTGGTACGCGGTAGTGCGTGTCTTCCGGATACCCATTATACGACAGAGTTCGCTGACAACGATACTTTCAAAGTTGGATCCTCGATCTGAATGCAGTTGAAGTGGTGCCCCCCAACGGCTGACCCAGTGGTCAAAAATTGACTCTGCGATGGTTACAGCATCAATCTGTGGTATCGCAATAGCCTCGCACCATTTGGTAAAATGGTCTACCATGACTAAAATATAGTTATTATTTCTGGAAGTTACTGGGAGAGGTCCAACCAAGTCTATTTGTACTAAGTCATTCGGATGGCCAGTTGTAATGGGTTCTAAGGGTGCCTTATTATATTTGTGCGGAGCCTTAATAGTTTGGCATACCTCGCAGGAGTCACAGAAATCTATGATGTCTTTCCTCTGGCGAGGCCACCAATAACGTCTTTTAACCGCTTCAATCATTTTCCCTGAGCCCGCGTGGCCTAACTGCTGGTGTAATAACAATAGTACTGTGGGTAGTGCCGACTGTGGAGCCACAACGCGACGAGTATAAGTGGGTTCATGTTGGTAGTAGAGGATGTCATCGACAATTTTCAGATTATCCCACAGAGACCATAAACACCGGGTTTCCCATCCAAGCTTACTTATTTCCTGGGTTGTCGGTCGTTCGCCTCCATTTCGGACACGTTCGTAAATCAAGGCCAGTTCAGGGTCTGAAGACTGAAGTTCCGGCCAACTATATGAAGTATGAGCCTGATATGTATCCACATATATATATTTATGTGTGTGTGTGTGTATGTTGGTCTCTCTTTCTGTTTGCTCGGTTAGTCTGTGACCACTTCACTTGTATGAACTTGTCTCCTTTAACAATGTATATTCCATTTATATTATATATAATATGAGTGTTTGTTGACAGTCCGTTGCTTGGTGACATATATCCATATATGTTTGTTGGCATGTCTGCTATATTCGCTATGTATAATTGGATCGACACTCCATTATAATTAGCCATTCATGTTAAGACTGTCTAATGATTTTCCCACGCTTGTCTGATTTATTTATATATATTCGCATTCACAATCTGTGTGAACTACCTTTACAACTACTTTACTTACTTACCACTTTGGTGTGAGACCATTTATTTTCGTCTCCTTTGTTTGGACAATAGAAGTATCATCGCAAACCTAGTGGTCTTCTGATTTCCGCCTTCTCGCGTCAGGACTATTAGTTTCTCGACCAGTCCATAACAATAATTCAGCGAGGAGTACATAACAATTTGGCGAGGGGAAACTAGAACATAACAATTTGGCGACGGGGAAACTAGAACATAACAATTTGGCGACGGGGAAAACTACTATTAACCACTCAGCAGCAGCAACATAACAATTTACTATGGATTATTCTAAATTGGAATTATTATTTGAACAACAAATGAAATTAATGGAAATGTTCGTCAACCAACAGACTGGTCCAGCTTCACCTTCAAGCAATCCCAATCATACCATGCTACCATCTGTCGACGGAATTGTGAACAGCATTTCACAGTTCAATTATGACCCAGAGGCTAATGTCACTTTTGACACATGGTATCAACGTTATGAGGATTTATTCACTGTTGATCTCGCCTCACAAGACGATGCCTGGAAGGTGCGAGTTTTGCTACGTAAATTGGGTCCGGCAGAATATGAACGGTACTGCAACCTAATTTTACCACAGAAACCACGTGACAAGTGTTTCGATGATACAATAAAGTTGCTGCGTGAACATTTCGGAGACCACTCCTCATTATTCAGTATACGTTATCGTTGCCTCAAGCTGGCAATGAATGAAAATGATGATTTTCTTACTCACGTTGGCACAGTCAACCGAGAATGTGAGAGATTTCGACTCAGGTCCTTAACAGATGATCAATTCAAAGCCTTGATCCTCATATGCAGTCTCCAATCTCCTCGTTTCACAGATATCCGAACTCGACTGCTCAATCAGCTAGAACAAAATCCCAAGTTAACATTACATGACATAGCTGATGAATATCAACGGCTGATTAATCTGCAGAAAGACACACACCTGGTCGAATCAACACCTTCGAGAAGCTCTGATATTCGTGCATTACGAAAGAGCAAAAATCTCTCATCAGCTACTCCTGACCCACCTACTTCTCTAATGTTCCGCGGAAATCTACAGATACTCGTCCAACTTCACAAAATACTGCAAAGAAGACCCCACCATCACCATGCTGGCATTGTGGCGCGTGGCACTTTGTAAAGTCTTGCCCATACAAAAATCATCGTTGCAGCAAGTGCAAAATCATCGGTCATAAAAATGGTTTTTGTCAGCCACGCCAACTCAGATATCATAATCCAGCAAAAGCTCAACAAAATGTCGGTCCTAAATCTCCAAAAGATCATTGAGTCTACGCGCAACCTGTCAAGTCACAACACCAGCTATGCGGAAATATATTGACCTTCAGATGAATGGTCATGATGCATGTCTGCAGCTAGATACCGCCTCTGATATTACTGTTATATCAGAGAAACTTTGGAATAATATTGGCAGACCACCAATCGGATATACTTCCCAGACTTTTCTCAGCGCCTGTGGTGGGCGGCTCAAACTAATTGGTGAACTGAAATGTTCCGTTTCCTTCCGCAATACCAAATTCACAGGAATTTGCTACGTCATCAAGGGTGATTTAAATGTTTTGGGACTTGATTGGTTCGATCGTTTGCATCTGGCTGATGTCCCACTAAATTCGATATGCAATGCAGTCAAGAAGCATAAAATGTCAGACAATTCCGGACGAAGCCGAAGCCGCAAACCCAACAGGCAGACGAAACGACAGACGTCAACAACAAGCTCAAAGGTTCCAGATAAACCCCCAGGTAAACATCCTACTAATCATCCATCTTCTCAAAAGGGGAGGTGATATGTATCCACATATATATATTTATGTGTGTGTGTGTATGTTGGTCTCTCTTTCTGTTTGCTCTCTTAGTCTGTGACCATTTCACTTGTGTGAACTTGTCTCCTTTATTAATGTGTATTCTCCTTATATTATATTATATATAATATGAGTGTTTGTTGACAGTCCGTTGCTTAGTGACATATATCCATATATGGTTGTTTGACATGTCTGCTATATATATTTTGTTATATATATATATATTTCGTTCACACATTCTGTGTGAACTACTTTACTTACTTACCACTTTGGTGTGAGACCATTTATTTTCGTCTCCTTGTGTTTGGACAATAGAAGTATCATCGCAAACCTAGTGGTCTTCTGATTTCCGCCTTCTCGCGTCAGGACTATTAGTTTCTCGACCAGTCCATAACAATAATTTAGCGACGAGTACATAACAATTTGGCGACGGGGAAAACTACTATTAACCACTCAGCAGCAGCAACATAACAATTTACTATGGATTATTCTAAATTGGAATTATTATTTGAACAACAAATGAAATTAATGGAAATGTTCGTCAACCAACAGACTGGTCCAGCTTCACCTTCAAGCAATCCCAATCATACCATGCTACCATCTGTCGACGGAATTGTGAACAGTATTTCACAGTTCAATTATGACCCAGAGGCTAATGTCACTTTTGACACATGGTATCAACGTTATGAGGATTTATTCACTGTTGATCTCGCCTCAAAAGACGATGCTTGGAAGGTGCGAGTGTTGCTACGTAAATTGGGTCCGGCAGAATATGAACGGTACTGCAACCTTATTTTACCCCAGAAACCACGTGACAAGTGTTTCGATGATACAATAAAGCTGCTGCGTGAACATTTTGGAGACCACTCCTCATTATTCAGCATACGTTATCGTTGCCTCAAGCTGACAATGAATGAAAATGATGATTTTCTTACTCATGTTGGCACAGTCAACCGAGAATGTGAGAGATTTCGACTCAGGTCCTTAACAGATGATCAATTCAAAGCCTTGATCCTCATATGCAGTCTCCAATCTCCTCGTTTCACAGATATCCGAACTCGACTGCTCAATCAGCTAGAACAAAATCCCAAGTTAACATTACATGACATAGCTGATGAATATCAACGGCTGATTAATCTGCAGAAAGACACACACCTGGTCGAATCAACACCTTCGAGAAGCTCTGATATTCATGCATTACGAAAGAGCAAAAATCTCTCATCAGCTACTCCTGACCCACCTACTTCTTCTAATGTTCCGCGGAAATCTACAGATACTCGTCCAACCTCACAAAATACTGCAAAGAAGACCCCACCATCACCATGCTGGCATTGTGGCGCGTGGCACTTCGTAAAGTCTTGTCCGTACAAAAATCATCGTTGCAGCAAGTGCAAAATCATCGGTCATAAAAATGGTTTTTGTCAGCCACGCCAACTCAGATATCATAATCCAGCAAAAGCTCAACAAACTGTTGGTCCTAAATCTCCAAGGAGATCATTGAGTCTACGCGCAACCTGTCAAGTCACAACACCAGCTATGCGGAAATATATTGACCTTCAGATGAATGGTCATGATGCATGTCTGCAGCTAGATACCGCCTCTGATATTACTGTTATATCAGAGAAACTTTGGAATAATATTGGCAGACCACCAATCGGATATACTTCCCAGACTTTTCTCAGCGCCTGTGGTGGGCGGCTCAAACTAATTGGTGAACTGAAATGTTCCGTTTCCTTCCGCAATACCAAATTCACAGGAATTTGCTACGTCATCAAGGGTGATTTAAATGTTTTGGGACTTGATTGGTTCGATCGTTTGCATCTGGCTGATGTCCCACTAAATTCGATATGCAATGCAGTCAAGAAGCATAAAATGTCAGACAATTCCGGACGAAGCCGAAGCCGCAAACCCAACAGGCAGACGAAACGACAGACGTCAACAACAAGCTCAAAGGTTCCAGATAAACCCCCAGGTAAACATCCTACTAATCATCCATCTTCTCAAAAGGGGAGGTGATATGTATCCACATATATATATTTATGTGTGTGTGTATGTTGGTCTCTCTTTCTGTTTGCTCTCTTAGTCTGTGACCATTTCACTTGTGTGAACTTGTCTCCTTTATTAATGTGTATTCTCCTTATATTATATTATATATAATATGAGTGTTTGTTGACAGTCCGTTGCTTAGTGACATATATCCATATATGGTTGTTTGACATGTCTGCTATATATATTTTGTTATATATATATATATTTCGTTCACACATTCTGTGTGAACTACTTTACTTACTTACCACTTTGGTGTGAGACCATTTATTTTCGTCTCCTTGTGTTTGGACAATAGAAGTATCATCGCAAACCTAGTGGTCTTCTGATTTCCGCCTTCTCGCGTCAGGACTATTAGTTTCTCGACCAGTCCATAACAATAATTTAGCGACGAGTACATAACAATTTGGCGACGGGGAAAACTACTATTAACCACTCAGCAGCAGCAACATAACAATTTACTATGGATTATTCTAAATTGGAATTATTATTTGAACAACAAATGAAATTAATGGAAATGTTCGTCAACCAACAGACTGGTCCAGCTTCACCTTCAAGCAATCCCAATCATACCATGCTACCATCTGTCGACGGAATTGTGAACAGTATTTCACAGTTCAATTATGACCCAGAGGCTAATGTCACTTTTGACACATGGTATCAACGTTATGAGGATTTATTCACTGTTGATCTCGCCTCAAAAGACGATGCTTGGAAGGTGCGAGTGTTGCTACGTAAATTGGGTCCGGCAGAATATGAACGGTACTGCAACCTTATTTTACCCCAGAAACCACGTGACAAGTGTTTCGATGATACAATAAAGCTGCTGCGTGAACATTTTGGAGACCACTCCTCATTATTCAGCATACGTTATCGTTGCCTCAAGCTGACAATGAATGAAAATGATGATTTTCTTACTCATGTTGGCACAGTCAACCGAGAATGTGAGAGATTTCGACTCAGGTCCTTAACAGATGATCAATTCAAAGCCTTGATCCTCATATGCAGTCTCCAATCTCCTCGTTTCACAGATATCCGAACTCGACTGCTCAATCAGCTAGAACAAAATCCCAAGTTAACATTACATGACATAGCTGATGAATATCAACGGCTGATTAATCTGCAGAAAGACACACACCTGGTCGAATCAACACCTTCGAGAAGCTCTGATATTCATGCATTACGAAAGAGCAAAAATCTCTCATCAGCTACTCCTGACCCACCTACTTCTTCTAATGTTCCGCGGAAATCTACAGATACTCGTCCAACCTCACAAAATACTGCAAAGAAGACCCCACCATCACCATGCTGGCATTGTGGCGCGTGGCACTTCGTAAAGTCTTGTCCGTACAAAAATCATCGTTGCAGCAAGTGCAAAATCATCGGTCATAAAAATGGTTTTTGTCAGCCACGCCAACTCAGATATCATAATCCAGCAAAAGCTCAACAAACTGTTGGTCCTAAATCTCCAAGGAGATCATTGAGTCTACGCGCAACCTGTCAAGTCACAACACCAGCTATGCGGAAATATATTGACCTTCAGATGAATGGTCATGATGCATGTCTGCAGCTAGATACCGCCTCTGATATTACTGTTATATCAGAGAAACTTTGGAATAATATTGGCAGACCACCAATCGGATATACTTCCCAGACTTTTCTCAGCGCCTGTGGTGGGCGGCTCAAACTAATTGGTGAACTGAAATGTTCCGTTTCCTTCCGCAATACCAAATTCACAGGAATTTGCTACGTCATCAAGGGTGATTTAAATGTTTTGGGACTTGATTGGTTCGATCGTTTGCATCTGGCTGATGTCCCACTAAATTCGATATGCAATGCAGTCAAGAAGCATAAAATGTCAGACAATTCCGGACGAAGCCGAAGCCGCAAACCCAACAGGCAGACGAAACGACAGACGTCAACAACAAGCTCAAAGGTTCCAGATAAACCCCCAGGTAAACATCCTACTAATCATCCATCTTCTCAAAAGGGGAGGTGATATGTATCCACATATATATATTTATGTGTGTGTGTGTGTATGTTGGTCTCTCTTTCTGTTTGCTCTCTTAGTCTGTGACCATTTCACTTGTGTGAACTTGTCTCCTTTATTAATGTGTATTCTCCTTATATTATATTATATATAATATGAGTGTTTGTTGACAGTCCGTTGCTTAGTGACATATATCCATATATGGTTGTTTGACATGTCTGCTATATATATTTTGTTATATATATATATATATATATTTCGTTCACACATTCTGTGTGAACTACTTTACTTACTTACCACTTTGGTGTGAGACCATTTATTTTCGTCTCCTTGTGTTTGGACAATAGAAGTATCATCGCAAACCTAGTGGTCTTCTGATTTCCGCCTTCTCGCGTCAGGACTATTAGTTTCTCGACCAGTCCATAACAATAATTTAGCGACGAGTACATAACAATTTGGCGACGGGGAAAACTACTATTAACCACTCAGCAGCAGCAACATAACAATTTACTATGGATTATTCTAAATTGGAATTATTATTTGAACAACAAATGAAATTAATGGAAATGTTCGTCAACCAACAGACTGGTCCAGCTTCACCTTCAAGCAATCCCAATCATACCATGCTACCATCTGTCGACGGAATTGTGAACAGTATTTCACAGTTCAATTATGACCCAGAGGCTAATGTCACTTTTGACACATGGTATCAACGTTATGAGGATTTATTCACTGTTGATCTCGCCTCAAAAGACGATGCTTGGAAGGTGCGAGTGTTGCTACGTAAATTGGGTCCGGCAGAATATGAACGGTACTGCAACCTTATTTTACCCCAGAAACCACGTGACAAGTGTTTCGATGATACAATAAAGCTGCTGCGTGAACATTTTGGAGACCACTCCTCATTATTCAGCATACGTTATCGTTGCCTCAAGCTGACAATGAATGAAAATGATGATTTTCTTACTCATGTTGGCACAGTCAACCGAGAATGTGAGAGATTTCGACTCAGGTCCTTAACAGATGATCAATTCAAAGCCTTGATCCTCATATGCAGTCTCCAATCTCCTCGTTTCACAGATATCCGAACTCGACTGCTCAATCAGCTAGAACAAAATCCCAAGTTAACATTACATGACATAGCTGATGAATATCAACGGCTGATTAATCTGCAGAAAGACACACACCTGGTCGAATCAACACCTTCGAGAAGCTCTGATATTCATGCATTACGAAAGAGCAAAAATCTCTCATCAGCTACTCCTGACCCACCTACTTCTTCTAATGTTCCGCGGAAATCTACAGATACTCGTCCAACCTCACAAAATACTGCAAAGAAGACCCCACCATCACCATGCTGGCATTGTGGCGCGTGGCACTTCGTAAAGTCTTGTCCGTACAAAAATCATCGTTGCAGCAAGTGCAAAATCATCGGTCATAAAAATGGTTTTTGTCAGCCACGCCAACTCAGATATCATAATCCAGCAAAAGCTCAACAAACTGTTGGTCCTAAATCTCCAAGGAGATCATTGAGTCTACGCGCAACCTGTCAAGTCACAACACCAGCTATGCGGAAATATATTGACCTTCAGATGAATGGTCATGATGCATGTCTGCAGCTAGATACCGCCTCTGATATTACTGTTATATCAGAGAAACTTTGGAATAATATTGGCAGACCACCAATCGGATATACTTCCCAGACTTTTCTCAGCGCCTGTGGTGGGCGGCTCAAACTAATTGGTGAACTGAAATGTTCCGTTTCCTTCCGCAATACCAAATTCACAGGAATTTGCTACGTCATCAAGGGTGATTTAAATGTTTTGGGACTTGATTGGTTCGATCGTTTGCATCTGGCTGATGTCCCACTAAATTCGATATGCAATGCAGTCAAGAAGCATAAAATGTCAGACAATTCCGGACGAAGCCGAAGCCGCAAACCCAACAGGCAGACGAAACGACAGACGTCAACAACAAGCTCAAAGGTTCCAGATAAACCCCCAGGTAAACATCCTACTAATCATCCATCTTCTCAAAAGGGGAGGTGATATGTATCCACATATATATATTTATGTGTGTGTGTGTATGTTGGTCTCTCTTTCTGTTTGCTCTCTTAGTCTGTGACCATTTCACTTGTGTGAACTTGTCTCCTTTATTAATGTGTATTCTCCTTATATTATATTATATATAATATGAGTGTTTGTTGACAGTCCGTTGCTTAGTGACATATATCCATATATGGTTGTTTGACATGTCTGCTATATATATTTTGTTATATATATATATTTCGTTCACACATTCTGTGTGAACTACTTTACTTACTTACCACTTTGGTGTGAGACCATTTATTTTCGTCTCCTTGTGTTTGGACAATAGAAGTATCATCGCAAACCTAGTGGTCTTCTGATTTCCGCCTTCTCGCGTCAGGACTATTAGTTTCTCGACCAGTCCATAACAATAATTTAGCGACGAGTACATAACAATTTGGCGACGGGGAAAACTACTATTAACCACTCAGCAGCAGCAACATAACAATTTACTATGGATTATTCTAAATTGGAATTATTATTTGAACAACAAATGAAATTAATGGAAATGTTCGTCAACCAACAGACTGGTCCAGCTTCACCTTCAAGCAATCCCAATCATACCATGCTACCATCTGTCGACGGAATTGTGAACAGTATTTCACAGTTCAATTATGACCCAGAGGCTAATGTCACTTTTGACACATGGTATCAACGTTATGAGGATTTATTCACTGTTGATCTCGCCTCAAAAGACGATGCTTGGAAGGTGCGAGTGTTGCTACGTAAATTGGGTCCGGCAGAATATGAACGGTACTGCAACCTTATTTTACCCCAGAAACCACGTGACAAGTGTTTCGATGATACAATAAAGCTGCTGCGTGAACATTTTGGAGACCACTCCTCATTATTCAGCATACGTTATCGTTGCCTCAAGCTGACAATGAATGAAAATGATGATTTTCTTACTCATGTTGGCACAGTCAACCGAGAATGTGAGAGATTTCGACTCAGGTCCTTAACAGATGATCAATTCAAAGCCTTGATCCTCATATGCAGTCTCCAATCTCCTCGTTTCACAGATATCCGAACTCGACTGCTCAATCAGCTAGAACAAAATCCCAAGTTAACATTACATGACATAGCTGATGAATATCAACGGCTGATTAATCTGCAGAAAGACACACACCTGGTCGAATCAACACCTTCGAGAAGCTCTGATATTCATGCATTACGAAAGAGCAAAAATCTCTCATCAGCTACTCCTGACCCACCTACTTCTTCTAATGTTCCGCGGAAATCTACAGATACTCGTCCAACCTCACAAAATACTGCAAAGAAGACCCCACCATCACCATGCTGGCATTGTGGCGCGTGGCACTTCGTAAAGTCTTGTCCGTACAAAAATCATCGTTGCAGCAAGTGCAAAATCATCGGTCATAAAAATGGTTTTTGTCAGCCACGCCAACTCAGATATCATAATCCAGCAAAAGCTCAACAAACTGTTGGTCCTAAATCTCCAAGGAGATCATTGAGTCTACGCGCAACCTGTCAAGTCACAACACCAGCTATGCGGAAATATATTGACCTTCAGATGAATGGTCATGATGCATGTCTGCAGCTAGATACCGCCTCTGATATTACTGTTATATCAGAGAAACTTTGGAATAATATTGGCAGACCACCAATCGGATATACTTCCCAGACTTTTCTCAGCGCCTGTGGTGGGCGGCTCAAACTAATTGGTGAACTGAAATGTTCCGTTTCCTTCCGCAATACCAAATTCACAGGAATTTGCTACGTCATCAAGGGTGATTTAAATGTTTTGGGACTTGATTGGTTCGATCGTTTGCATCTGGCTGATGTCCCACTAAATTCGATATGCAATGCAGTCAAGAAGCATAAAATGTCAGACAATTCCGGACGAAGCCGAAGCCGCAAACCCAACAGGCAGACGAAACGACAGACGTCAACAACAAGCTCAAAGGTTCCAGATAAACCCCCAGGTAAACATCCTACTAATCATCCATCTTCTCAAAAGGGGAGGTGATATGTATCCACATATATATATTTATGTGTGTGTGTGTATGTTGGTCTCTCTTTCTGTTTGCTCTCTTAGTCTGTGACCATTTCACTTGTGTGAACTTGTCTCCTTTATTAATGTGTATTCTCCTTATATTATATTATATATAATATGAGTGTTTGTTGACAGTCCGTTGCTTAGTGACATATATCCATATATGGTTGTTTGACATGTCTGCTATATATATTTTGTTATATATATATATATATTTCGTTCACACATTCTGTGTGAACTACTTTACTTACTTACCACTTTGGTGTGAGACCATTTATTTTCGTCTCCTTGTGTTTGGACAATAGAAGTATCATCGCAAACCTAGTGGTCTTCTGATTTCCGCCTTCTCGCGTCAGGACTATTAGTTTCTCGACCAGTCCATAACAATAATTTAGCGACGAGTACATAACAATTTGGCGACGGGGAAATCTATACGTAACACTTATCAATGTGGAAATTTGCACTAAATTTTCTCATTTCATATTACTGCACTTCCGAGATGCAAACATAAAAGTAAAAAATATAGTGTAATTTTAGAAGATGAAGGATGTTGAACGGTACTCAAGTTACATTTTGGGCAAATGTTAGTGTACATGTTCTGACTCCCAATGTATTTATACTACATAGACCAGGAAGCTTTCATAAACCAAATCAAAACAACGAATTGATCGTCTAAAATACGAAATATATTTTGCGTTAGAAAAGTAGAGTGGTTATGTCTGCTTAGTTAGCTAGAGTATGTGCACCAACAACCGAACGTAACGTGTCGAACAAGGTGGTTACTTGAGCGTGCATCTTTAGGTTAACCTGTCGACATAAACAGTAAAGTGCAGTATCCTGATATATACAGACCTAATGTCCTACATATCACTTTTACATTTCTGTTTGTATTTCTCTCACCTCACTTACTGATTTATGACCTGACTTTCTATCACGCTACTTATATTTTTTGATTTACAGCTTGATTCCACACTGTAATTTTGGTACAAGTATGGAATTTTCAGCATGGATATCGGTAGCCCAAAATTTGCAGGCCGACCATTGATATCAGGTGTGCGTCGGCAGGGGATCGAACCTCGGACCATGTGTATGGTCGGCGAGAGTCCTAACCACTGTGCCACCGACGCACAGTGACCTTTGAAATCCTACTGGTTGTTCATTGTCTTAATTCATCAGTGACATTGGTGCCTCTCAAGGTCATTTTAAACACATATATACGCAAGCGCTGTCAGCCTACTTTTGGACTGGTGTTTGAGACAGTAAAAGTTCTCATACCAACGTCCAGCCTTCTCTTTTGTCTCTGGCGTGAGGAAAGTATTATAGTTGTTGTTGAAGTGAGATTGGGACAGATTAGCCAGCGCATTAAGTTTGTACTTGGGCATAGTCATAACTATCTAATAGTGAGTAGGTTAATAATGTTGAGGAATTATTTACTGTCACATAATGAAACTGCATTAGATGAACTGTATTATACATACTACATTATATAAACTTTAATGAAGACTTTCAGAATCTGGGAGATCCCAAAGAGTGAATCCATCTGCACTACTGCGAACGATTTTAAACCATATCATCAAATGTTCCCAACCACTGATTCTTAGCATCTTCAGTCTTAAACTCCCTATGTAACTCAAACAAAGTGTCAATGAAAACATACACTATTGTCATAATTTGTTCTGACAGAAACTAATTCTGTTCCAACTTAATCCTATTCCAGCTAAAATTGTTCCTCAAGCAGAGGTGGTTGTTTTACATCTGTGTTTTGGATTTATGTTGTATCTCTGAGATCCAAACACGAAACACTGGTGTAGTTAGTCATTTGATCCCACCCGGCAAATAAGGTGTATCTATAAAATTGACTTTATGGATGTTAGAAAATTCTTCGGTTACTTCTGGTAACTTCTTGACTTTAGGGATAGTATTGAGATTAAGGACAGAAAAGCCGTTCACTGATTGAACCTCCAATAATGAAAAAACACACAACGACTCATATAATGAAAGTGATGAGTTAGAATTGAGACACCATACTTTTTAAATGCAATTGATTTGTTAACTATGCAGACCAGCTATTACACATAAGGCTTATCATTCGTAATTAGCTTACTGAATTTGTGATAACTCAAATGATATTGTAGTATATTTTATGGTCACTTGATGTAAGCTGGTTACCCATTGAAACGGCATTCGAACATTTCAATAGTCCTTAAAAATGAACTTGTAGGCAGTCAGATTCAAGATAGCCAGATCATGAGGTGATCACGTTACACACAATTAATGAACGGGAATTCAATCACCAATCATTTCCGACTTCTGTCAATTCAAGTTATAACACGACTAAAATATAATTTCAATAAAAACTGTCTGTCTAGACTCCACGATCGGTGAACTGAAAATGATTATGACTTGTTCTCGTTACTTCAGGGTATGTATCTTATAACTAGTCAGAAATGAATAGCAATTTCGGATTAAATTGTGTAGTGCTCACTAGTTCCTAAAGTACGTCTTTAGTGCATATTTTAAATTCTATTCATTTGCGCTCCAAGTAGTTTCAATCACAGAGGTGTTTTTTACGGGACTAGTCTACTAGCCTCACACCCAACCTTCCCTCTCCACAAGGCATACTATCAGCTAGAGGAGGTTCAGTAGTGTGCCAGCTGAGGATCGAACCCCGGAACACGTGCGTGGTCAGACAGCGTTCTTTCGCTGGACATCTGACGTACTTTGATGAGCATAATTATGTTGTCATTTTTTATATTTCGTAGTGAGAAGATTGAATAGTTGTGTAATTTTTCAGTTGAAGTATTATTAGGCCTATATTTGATACCCAATACTTTCGTTTATAACTTAGACCACTTAGGTCACAAGAGCCATATATATATATATATATATATATATATATATATATATATATATATATAATGAGATCGGAGCTTCTCGAATGAAACACAAAATTATAAGACTACATGAGTCACTAAGGAATTGTTGGAAAACAAGAGAGATATACACCCACTGGCTTTCGAACCCAGGACCTTCCGGTTACAAGGCAAGCTCATATATCATTCAGACACTGGGAGCGAATCCAATGATTCATGAATTCTAACTTCTATTAATTCATGACTTTAGCGCGATCACCAACCAATATCATCGGCGACACTTCATCCTCATTCCTGACTAGATAGACCCCACTGGTCATGATTTCTCACTAAAACACAAAGCAAGTTCGCCCTGTAGCCAGTCACTAGCGATTATCAGAGTAATTTTTAAGAATTAGTTTGTAGAGATTTTATTTGTTTCAGGTTAGACCACGGATTGATATCAGCTAGAAAACCATTGAGAATCAGCGAGTAACGGACAGTAATAAGTCATTAAATCGGGTTCCAGTGTCTGAATGGTATATTTGTAACCGAAAGGTCCTGGGTTCGAGACCTAGTGGGCGCGTACTGCCGAAGAGTCCCAAACTAGGACGAAACAGCTGTTCAGTACTATCAGGTTCGCTAACTGATATCAATCCGTGGTTTAACCTGAAACAGATACAATCCTCACAAAGTAATTCTTGAAAAGATATATAAAGAAATGTACTGTGAGTTAAGCTCATTTGGTTAGATATCAGGCATATCAACCCATGGCGTCTAATAAATGGCGATGTGATCATATAAGAGTCGAAAAGAACTCAACATTTACATCTGACAAAATGTGATGCAATCAATTAAGGTTAAAAAACTAGTTACTACGGCAAAGTTTCACTCTGCTGCATGTGTTGTTATAGCTTTATCTAAATATCTCATTGTCCGGTCTATTGTATACATATCCTAATGTTTTCTGAAGAGCAACATATTAAAAGAAATGTTTGTATTTTAATAATAATAATAATAGCTTCATTCTGGGAATTCTGTATAAACCATACAGAATTTTCAGTTAAATTTCTTGAAAAATATATGCTACCAATATGTAGAATCTAAAAGTAACATATTCAAACGAAAGTATTTCATATGACACAACGTCGTTCCATCTGAAACAAGACTCAAACTTCTACGGAATCTTTCCATCACTTTTTTCTTGTGGTATCCAATGATAGGTTGGAAGACAATTAAAAATTTGAGTGAATCCAAGCTATGACACAAATACATAAAAGTCAATACAGCTAAGAAAATTTTCTTTATCGACGAAATCATCTTCGGAAGCTGCACAATCCTGTATTAGCTTATTATTGGGTAATAGAAAGAGAGGAGGCTTAAGTGGATTCTAAAATAAAATAAAAAAAAATAAGTAGTAGTCAATGATACTGGAAAGAAAGTGTTTGAAATTTTCGGCTGAGCTACAGATCTCTTCCATAGTCGACATATGTTCAGCGGATGTATGAAGGACAATCTGCAGCTTGGGCTACTTCAATATTTGTGGTGATAAATTCACTTGCTCCTGTAAAGCTAGTTATATTGACCGCACAAAGCGCATATCTTTCAGACAAATCTCCAAATACTATGCAGCATGGTTAGCAGGAAGACGATGTAAGGCAATTACTAGCCCCATTCTCGAGCACGTGGTGAACTCGGGCTACGTAGCTTTGCCAGAGTCGTCTTATTGTATAGAACTATCTTCAAAGTAAGACCGAAAGGCACAAGGTGTGTTAGGTTTCGGCATTTGTTTAGTCTTTTATTCTACCATAGTCATAATCTCTTCCTTTTAGTAATTAACTCACTATCATCACTTTTGCATGTTCTTTTTGTACATTTTCTCAGAGATTTCACTACTGTCAAGTGGACATTCAATTACCTTACTGCTCATCAAATAAAATTTATTTAACTTTATCTAATTTCAAACCATTTCTTCCATTGTACCGTTGACTATAATGTGATTTTTTAATTTTATTTTAGAAATCATTTCTGAGTAATTATATCGACTATGTCAACCCCTATTACTCAATAACAGACGACTACACATTTTGGTAAATATAAATACAATTATGTAGCCTCTGAAGATGATCACGTAGATAAGGAAAATTCTCTCAATAACAAATAGATTATTATTGCTCCCTTGGGTTCCAAGATGAACATAGGGCTTCAACTGCACGTCTCCACTTGCTTCTGCTGTACTTTTCACCTACATCCTCTTCACACGATCTCCTCCATGTCTCCCCAGCTATCCTCAAGGCTTTTAGCTTCACCTTGAAAGTCCCTTGTATTAGGTAGTGGTCTGAGCCCACAGCTGCTCTCTCCTCGACCTTGTGTCCAGTAGGCTCCGTCTCCACTTCCTTGAGATTGAAATGAAGTCTATCTGGTTTTCGGTGTGTCCATCTGGTGAAGTCCATGTCGCCTTGTGTATATCCTTGTGTTTGAACACAATGCCACAAATCACTAAATCATTGAAGGCTCAAAAGGGTTCACCAATGTCGTTCATTTCACCGAGGGCCTCACGACCCATGGTGAGTTCTCTTCCTGTGTTGTCTCCTCCCAGCTTCGCATTCATGTCGCCCATCAGGATTTGGATATCGCCATTTGGGACTTTGTGCATTACTGTTTGTAGTTGTATGTAGAACGCCTCCTTCTTTTCTTGTTCTGAGACGATTGTAGGCGCATAGCATTGAATGATTGTGACCTATCTTTCTTTTGAGTTGAACCTGGCTGCCGTTATCCTGGAGGAGATCGGTTCCCACTGCATGAGAGATTTGGTTGCTGTTGGTGACATCATGATGGCCACTCCCTCGGTGTGCTCGTGATTGTCCTCTGGGTGACCGGAATAGATTATTGTCTCTCCAGTTGACACCTTCCACATACGTTCTATCTGCTCTCACAGATTCCCAACACTTTTATCCTATATCTTCTCATTTCTGCGGCTACCTGGACAGCCTTTCCAGTTTCGTAAATTGTACGAACATTCCACGTCCCCATCCTTATTTTTGCTTTCATCAACAACAAATAGATAATTGGATGATTTAAAATAACATCAATAAACGGTGAGAAGTAGATGCATTATATCAGACGGAGATTTATATATCCTCGTAAATTAGACAGGCCGCAAAAAGGGAGGAGTAAAACTATTTGATTTGAAAACATTACTCATTTCAAAGTAACTCTCACAGTGAATCTGAATCACTAGTGACCGATGTATTGAAATAAGATTTTTCCTGCATTAATGGGAGGAATCTGAATAATTTCAAGATAGATACCATTACGAAGTAGATATCAAGCAAAGCAGCAAAGCTAGAACTTTGGTTTATTGGTCTGGATGCTCGGATCTTCGGCTGAAGAGTCACGGGTTGAAACTCTGCTTCACATATCAAGGTTTAGATAACCGACAGGCAATACCACTAGCCCTCACTTAAAATATGTGTGGTTTATCGTCAACTGCATGGAATGGTAATTGATTTCTGAGTAACAGAGAACAATTGGTTTCTTTTCAGTCTGTTTTGCTCAATTCCCAATCATGACAAAGTTTTATTTGGAAAATCCCGGTCAACCGAAAAACACTTTCAGTCATATAAAAGCCACACAGCTAAAAAAAATAACTTATATTATAAAAAATAAAACTCTAACAAACAATATAAAACATGATTTTGCGGTTAAAAAGTTGGCGGAAGTCTTTGAAAATCAGTTCTGTAGGGAGGTAAGAGGAAATAGAGTAAAATAACACTGCTGTTTAACTAAGAAACACACTCATTAGACAAGTTTGTAGAGGTTGGCACCACGTTTAATAATTGCTCCAGATTCATTCAACCTATCTAATAATGTCATTACACAGTTAGCAGCTACACGAATATCATTTGCAATTGTATTTATCTCTGGCATTGTAAACAGTCGACTGTTTGTACGTTGTGAAGCAGTCTGTAGGTAAATAAAATTGTAAGCGACGACAAATTAGCAGTGTTATATGTAATAACTTGTGAGTAAAGATGCCTATTAAAAAAATTTAAAAGACTGATTAGTAAACAAAGAACTTCTTTTCGATCACCTTTTCATGAAGTTCTACAGATATATGCATCCATGATCAGTATAATCTTGGGTCCCAAGGAGAATACAAGAATTCAATAACACAAGTCTATTTCACTGCGTTCTCTAAATGCCTTCTTAGTTGGCTCTACAATTGTCCATAAGCATTCATTTTCTCCATGTCACACTCGTCATTCGACTCACACTCGAGGACCTAGCTTGTGATGTCAATCAAAGGTCTCCTTCTAAGTGTATATTCCAAGTTACTTATCCAGGAGAATATTTTTCGGTCACCAATTACACTTGAAGTTTTCAGATAATTAATTACACTACTTGTTAGTAACTTAATTGCAATGGCGTCAGTTTTATTTTGGGAGGGGGTGGAGTTGGAAATAAGTTGAAGCAGGCGTACAATAATGGGTCGGTGGTTCAGTAAGTGGCAATGAGTGTGCTTACCAACCACGCTGGATGTCCATATCTCATATCCAGCCGATGCACTCTTAAACAACACCTAACGTGAGTCAGTGGCATGGCGGTTAGGACGCTCGCTGACCATGCACATGGTCCGGGGTTAGATCCCCGGCCACCAACACACTCCTTTACCTCGATAAGCAAGAAATAATGCTGGTAAAATGGAAAGGTTGCGCATGAGGCTAGCAACCCCATCCAGTAAAATAAACACTGCTACAGAAACTTCAAGCCACTAGCTTGAAGCCTTTTTTTCCACTGTGGAACGTGAAGGAAAAAAAACGGGTTGTTTAAAAAATATTAATTTTGCTAGTAATATTTATTCTTTAACTCTTATGGAAGACTCATTAATCAAGTTCTACAGTTATATGCATCTATAATAATCAAGAAACGATTGTTGTTAGCCGTAATCATGTTTTATGTAACATTGAAACAGTACTTTTAACAGATGACAGTTCAACAGCATCAGTAGGTGATAATATGCATCAATATAATACTGAATTGAATGCCAGGAAAACTAAGAGAAATAATACAGAATGTATAGGTTCCACAGCAGGACAATGGGGAAATAGTGGCCGGACCTGTATATTTTGCAATGGTCTCTGTTGTTTCCCACATTAAGTACTTAGAGGCCATTGACAATTTATTTGGCATTCGATAGATGATAGAGGATTATTCAATGCTGCTTTTGTGGTCTGTCTGTTTTCGACATAGAACTGTGCACATATGTGCAGCAGTTCAAGTCGCCACACTCCCTCCTTGTAGCACACAAAGTAAGAGAAGAAATTACAAGATAGGCATAATAGAGACAGTAAACAGAAGTGAGAGACAAAGGAATAGTAGTAACGAAGAACAACATAGTTTAATTGGAAGTCATAAGTCACAAGGAGTGGATGCATCTGCGCCACTGACAACGATTTTGAGCCATGTCACCAATTGTTTCCAACCACTGATTTTTACCGTCCCGAGGACCCCAACCTGGAAGTCTACACCTTCCTACATAGCTTAGACTAACTGTTGTAGATTTCATTGACTGGTGCCATGTTTTTGTTTGACCTCCACTAGCTCTTTTCCAGCCTGACCCTGTATCCGCTAACATTGCTCGTGGGCTGGGCGTGGTGGCGTGTGCTTGTAATCTAGCTACTTGAAGGCCAGGGTGCGGAATTTCGCGGGACCGAGAGTTCTGGTATACGGCTGCTCATGTTGATCGGGCGTCCACGCTAAGCACGGCACCGATATGGATGACCTGTCGGAGGACGGGTTGTCCAGGTCCACTAAGGAGGGGAGCACCGGTTTTGTGGTCTGTTTCGACAAGGTCATCTAATATAGAACTGTTGACGGTTTTCACCATATCTTTATTTAGCCTCCCCAGTAGGCATTCCCGAGAACGAAAATTATTGTCGTAGAACAACGACCAATATAACTGGCTCCAGAGGAGCAGTTGATGTATTTTCTAGCTTAGACACTCAGTGAATTATTTCATGCATAAAGTAATTTAATAAAATTTCTTACTAGAGCTTGATTTCATACAGTATTTTTGATACAAGGTATGGGATTTTCAGCATGTGATATCGGTAGGCCAAATTTAGCAGGCCGACCATTGATATCAGGTGTGTCGGCCGGGATCGAACCCCGGACCATGTGTATCGTCGGCGAGCCTCCTAACCGCTGTGGTGTCGACGACCAAGTTATATGAATATTCATCACGTTAATAAATATTCTTTATGAATGATAAGTACATTCAAAAAGAATACTAGAAATGCCCTAATATTAAACCGCTGGTTTACTAAGACACTTCAACTATAAAATCCTTGAATTCAAAAACTAGACAGTTAGTAACAAGGGTTTAGAAAGGTTGCTTATCAACACAGATCAAACACAACAAAGGTTTTCCAAAGAGAAATCTACAATAAATAAGAATAAAATTCATGTGCCACTGTATTCCGTCTCAGTGGTTGAATAGTCAACGAGCTCACCACGTAACCTGAATATTGTGCCTTTGATCCCTGATGAATGGGGTCATAGGTACGTACTTATGAAGAGTCCCACACACTGGGAAAAACATATGTCCAATACTATCTGCTGGTTTTCAAACAAACACATTGGAAGAAGAGAAGTCATTAAAATATTATCATACCTCAAGTGCAGCTAATAAACGTTTGGCAGCTGCTGGACCAGTTGATGATGAATTGATACGTTTTGAAGGTATACTGATCAAATTGTTTATTTCACTTAAACTTGCATTAGCTGGTGTACCAGTAACAAATCCACTTCCCAAACCAGTAGATCTCATTAATTCACAAACATCTAATGCATCCTATGATTAGTAAATGTACACAATAAATATCAAATTGAAATAAGTTCAGTGTATATATAAACAGCAATAATGTGATGAATAAGATGTTAACTTTAAGTGCGTATGCAACCTTCCAACTAAGCTTTGTTCGTATGAGTACTCATAAAAAGCAATTAGCAAAATTATGAGATTCACGAGAGTCGAATCTGCCTAACAAAATTTTTTTATTATTTATTTAAGCGCATAAAAACTTGGTACAATATGGCACCAAGAAGGATGCGCCACACAATAATAATAAAACAACATAGATCAAAAGAAAAAAGAAGAGAAAAAAATATTTATATAAGTAGAGAACGGATAAAGAACTTCATCTGGAAGGAAAACAGTCATGCTTAACAAGTTCAAACAGTATTCCTTAACTATCATCGAGAGGGGAAGAAAGAAGGAAATTGCAACACGTGTAATATCACGCGATAAGTTTCATTGATTGTTTGTTGCTTCATTCAGTTCATTGTATGAGGGCTGAGATACTGCCTGGGCGCCCAGACAGAAGCAGGTGGTTTTATTAAGGGACCACCCCCGAGCCTTTGACTTGGAGTCGAATCCGCTAGGCAGCGGAGCAGCGTCAGGAGCTGCATTCCCATGGTTTCCGGTGACCCATATGGGTTCATACGCCATTTGATCTGATTGGATACTGGAGCCCATGTACCCCATGGTAACTGCTTTTAGTTTAACCGCTATCCAAACAACCTTCCTTACATGGTAGGACCTGCAGGGACAGAGTCCCGGTCAGTTTAGCATGTTGGGTCATTACGGTTTTCAAGCCCGACCACCACGACAAGGTAGCAGTTATCGGCCGGGGCCTAACAAAATAATGAAGTTAGAGACTTTTCCACTCCATCTATCCACGTTACGATTAACCCTATACAGGCACTTTGTAATGCATCTCTTGGCGCCCCACAGGGTATCAAGTTTATATCAAATTAGAAAAAGAATGTAAGAACCAATGATGTACACGAATGAGCTGCACATGCTAACTTTGACATTAAGTTAAGCAAATTTAAAGCCTGAAAGGAACACAGGCAGATTTGAATTAGATTCGTGATTTAAAATTTACAAAGTTAGAGGTGAGAAATCACAAGTTTCATTCAGTAACTGAAAATATTCAGATCCCAATGTGAATGATCTGCTTCGCACTATAAGTAGTAATTAGAGGAAGGAATCATAATAGCATGATGCTATAAGCTACTGGTTTATTGATATGAACAGATCACAATACGTGATCTGAAAAATTCATTTTCCAAAGGAAACTTTAGTAACTTCTTACCTTGAACCTAGGCCCAACGCTTTTTGCTGATTGCCTCCCAACCATATAATATAAACAATTCACAGTGCAATGAATCGATATAGTGAGTCATCTAACATGACAGAATTCAGTCTGCACCAAACAAGAAATTAGACACATTACACTAGTTACTAGCTAGTGTCTAGTCAAACTTGAACTGTTTAAACAGAAAATCGTAGATTTGATTCAACGTATTACCAGTTCGCCTAAGTAGCTTACCAGAGTTCGGGAGTTTGGAACTGATCCCACTATCTGAACTGAGTCAATTCACGTACACACACCGATAGTGAGCTCGACTCTAGACAAGTGAAACGGCCGTCGGATGTTTAGATCACTTCGATCTAGCTAGGAAGTACTATTATTGGTTGATGTTGGTGGCATATAACTACTCATTTTAATCAATCAAATCAACTATAACTTTCGTGAAAAGCATAACTTCCTTTAGAATCTAATGGGCAGTGAACATATTTGTCTGGAAATAAAGGGTATACCTTTCACATTTCATTGACGACGGTGACTCATATGTCAGCAAATGGTCTGGCTTAAATATTGTCAACTGAAGTGGACACTTCAAGCAGAACTGTTCTCACTGAATTTCAACGGGAATGTGAGAGGAAAAGAATAGTAACATAGGAAAACATGACAGTTTAGTGGACAGAGATTACACAGAGTGAATGCATCCCCACAATTCAGAATAATTTTAATCCAACCCCAATCAGACAGCCTACATCTCCTTAAATGGCTCAAACAAACTGTCAAAAACTTCACAGGTTGATGCAAGCCCAACTTATACTTATGTCGCTAACAGCTGCCGGTCAGAGAAGGTGATAATTTGGCATGTGCGACACGTGTCCTAGACATTTCATCACTTGATGTACTTTCACAACCTTATCAATTGATTTACTTTCCTTACCTAATACTCTATGCCTTGACTCAATATTGCCCATCAATTTACGCCAGTTAACGCGAGAGAAGAACGCGAACATCGGTAGTTAAAGATAGATAATCTTTTAAAATCTCCCACTTTCAATGACTATGCCTCACAGTCACAAAAGAGAACAGAAAGAACTGATGTAGAGTACATACAGTCTTCAGTCAATAGGTGCATATCATATCTAAGTCAAAGGTGAAGTAAGTTGGCAAAAGCCACATGAGCCTTTCATATCCGTACTTACATTTCATTGGGGCAGGTGCAAGTTCCCCAATAAGTGATGTGGTCAACACGCTCAACCACTTCACTCCCTATCTTAAAACACAACTGTAATTTCATAGAAATATGAGACAATGTTGACTATATTTTAGTTGTTTTTTTAAACGTTAACGGCAAATTACTTAGTTACTACACAACTTTTCAATTAAGTCTGTTATTCAGTTATGTATATGGTCTTTCATCTATAGGCTTCTAGGACACTTAATCAGCAAAACCACCAAACAACAGTTCAGATCAGCTTCGTGATGAGACTGATAGCATACCGTACTCGACGGGAAGATTATGATAAACAGGCATCTTTTCAACAACAACAAAAAATCATTACCTGTTTAGTTGCTTCTTCACGTAATTCAGCTCTAGCTCTTGCTTGTGTTAATCGAATTAATGATTCTAGCTGTCGTAATGTCACTGGAAATGTATCACGACTATGACGATGTTTACGTAATTCTAAATAAAAATCCCGTAGAGTCACAGCAGCTTCTGTTGAAAGACTAAGGAGAATATTTAAAAACAAAAAGGATTGATGATCTCAGTAATTACGTAATGGATATTTTTTAGAAGTTAACAAGAAGTTTTTTATCTCAGTTGTTGAAAACAATTGTTTGGTTTACGTTTAAAACTAGTATACCAAGACGAAATTTAGCTAAATCCGTAAAATAGATACTCACCAAGATTCATTGACAGTAACATCATACTAAAAGTTCAGAGGAAATAAACTCCGTTTATAGCAAAAAGGAAACATGACATGAACCTGGATTTCATCTCCTACCCTAAAAAGAATAATTTCAACATCTTTGTGAAGAATATTCTTCGCAGCCACGCTAAGACTAGTGTTCTATAGTCGGTCACGGATTAGCAGAAACCTGAAAGACAACCTGTCACACCTGATCACTTCTATGTGCATATATCGATTTACCAGTTCCAGTGGAGCGAGGTATATTGGTCGTTCGACGTGTACCCGGTCTAAAAGGGTTCAAGTACACCATCCCACAAGGTTGGAGAAGGGTATGGGAATTGAACACCTTGTGTCAACAAACGCGTCCTTCAAATTAATTCACAAAGCGAAGAACAACCTGGCAAAAGAAATCATTCAACGAATTCTACCATCATGGTGACGACCCCGTTGTTTTTTACCAACTTGATATTTGTTTTCTAACTCCACATGTCTTCTATATTTCTTTCGAGTTCTTAAATAATATTACATTCGCCTTTGTTTCTGTCTTTCTTGATTACAAATCATTCACTAAATTATTTATCTGATTATGCAACTCTAACACTTATTTGAATCTCTTATGTATTGATTAATATTAGAAACTGTGATTGTGACAACTCGTCACTTTCGTTACTATCCTCTTTTGTGAAAAATAAATTCTATAGAAATGCGACTAAATAGCTACAGAAAATGAATTCGTCGAAAGGAGCCCTCTTCGCTGAACTACTTGTCTTGTTTCATCAATGCCTGGATATGGGGATTATTCACGAAAACGGTTATTTCAAAACACTGACTAACCACACGGAAGTAACCAAAGTCTTGTTTTCTCGTCATTTGTACGGAGTGAATTCATGCAGTCAAACTTTAACAATATGTTCACCTGACTAAGAGACGTGTCGTTGCGATGAACTTTATGCTGTCACTGAATGGCTGAAGATAGCCGATAGGAAGCCATACGTATGGTCGATATAAAAAGCATTCACTTCAGTGTGAGAATATTACGTGTGGAAACCAACATCAGTAATTCATCACTGCCGGCCTAGACTAGAGCCAACTAAAAACCATGTACAGGTGACCGATCTATAAGGACATTATAATACTAACATTAGTTTTATTGCGTCACATACTTGTTGAATTGTAACTCTTTGGATGAATTTCAATAAATGACACCTCATATAAACGTCAGTCGTTAAGAGATACAGCTCACAAGAGGAACTAGGGGCATATTTACTTTTGTAATTTCTGTCTTTAGTTGCATAGAAATATATCATTACATGTAATAGGTAGTGTAGCTTATAGCAGATACTAAGTCGATGTATGTTACACCAACTAAATAAACTAAATATGACAGGGTGACTAATATTACTGAGTTGACCAAGTGGGTATCGTGTTGTGGCATCTGGAATTTTATTCTGACTGACTTTCAACAGAGAACTTTGCACAGGTGTGCACTAGTTCAAGTTACATTCAAAGAAGTGTAATGAACAGGTACAATAGTGACACGAAGAAATATGAGGGTTTAATAGATTGAGGAGATAAATACGTTTTTACGGGTTGACCACGGATTGATATCAGTTAGACAACCATTGAAAACCAGCACTGAAGCACTGGACAGCTGTTTCATCCTAGTTTTGGGAATCATCGGTAGTACGCACTCACTGGGGTTCGAACCCAGAACCTTCCAGTAACAAAGCAAGCTTATACAATATTCATCCACTGGGACCCGATCCAACGGCCCATGAATTCTACCGGGAGTTCCTGGGTTCGAACCCTAGTGGGTGCGTACCACCGATGATTCCCAAAAACTAGGATGAAACACCTGTTTAGTACTCCCTGGATTTCAGTGTTCCTCTAACTGATATCAATCCGTGATCAACTCGTAAAAACAAAACTAATCCTTACAAACTAACTATAGAAGATTACTAAGTGTGAAAGCATATGAGACGCTAAAACCGATTTTTAGCCGTATCACCAACAGTCTTCAGCCATTGGTTCTCAGCATCAGAGTGTCACATATGCATTCCAATGATCAGAAGTAAGTTGGATGTCTCCTCAAGGGAACCACAAAGATGTTTGGTCATACAAGGAATTCAAATATCAATGGATACTAATCAACTTTAGTTTTGCAAATCAGCATATGTTGTTATTGCTATTCCCTTTGGTCCCGATTGGAGAATAGTATGTCAGCAGGACATCACCATCTAATTTTCTTCTTTACAGTCCTTTTTAGTTGACTCCACAAGTGTATATATGCTTTCATCGCCTCTTCACAAAACCTCCTCCTTCAGACGTTTAACTCGTCGCTTCCCATTCGAGTTTCACTCTATGGCCTGGAGTAGTGGAATGTGAACTATTAAACTGGATGAGGTTAAGGCAACAAATACAACATCATATAAACATCAAAGAATATGCACATACCATGGCATTACATATTTTCTAGAATACATAATATATTTCCGTAATAATACTGCAGGAATATAATCAATCTTTTCGCCAACAAGCAACTCTAATCTTTGAGCTAATGGTATACTTGGATCGAATTCTTTTACAACAACACTATGATTGTTATTATTATTATTATGACTGTTGGTATTTATATCATCATGACTAAATGTCTCGTTGATTTGTCGATTAGTTTGGGAACAA
The DNA here is from genome assembly GCA_944472135.2 of Trichobilharzia regenti. Lineage (NCBI taxonomy): Eukaryota > Metazoa > Platyhelminthes > Trematoda > Strigeidida > Schistosomatidae > Trichobilharzia > Trichobilharzia regenti. The sequence goes on from OX235265.1 coordinate 32,646,537, forward strand.
ACAAAACTAGAAGGTTTCCAATTTCCTGTATGAACTGCTGTAACATGCTCTGATAATAAACGATCAGCAACTTCATCTGGATGATCCAATAGCACAAAGATTAAATCAAATCTGAAGTTTGTTTGGGGAAAGAAAGAAAAAGTAAGAACACTACGCCATGTAGTTATGGGAATTGGATTAATTGCAATTGCTAGATTTCGTCGAGAACCAACATCAGCTAGAAAGATCACTGAAAACCAGGGAGCACTGGGTAGCTGTGTTTGTTCTGGTCTGAAACTCTTCAACAGTGTGCACCCACGAGATCCTACCAGTGACCCAACACAGGAGCTTCAGATTACGAGACCAAGTTGATTCATTATTCAGCAACTTGGGATGAAAGTCTACAGTCTATGAATTCTAACTTTGTCCATTTATGATATAGTTCTACTGTCAACCAATGTTCCAATCGATAAGCATCCACTTAACCTTGACGTGGTGGCAGGATTCCAAGCAAGGACGAAACAGCTTTCCGGTACTCCCCAGTTTTTCGATGATCTCTCTAACTGATGTTGGATAAATGATGAAATCGAACAATTCTAATGAAATACTTATAGTAATACCATAATTAGAACTGAAAACTTACAGTTATGAATCGACACTAACTAACTACCCAGTCACTAGTCAGATTTCAAAGCATACTCACTCTATCTTCAGCTAAGAATATCAAATAGTACAATGAAAATGGAATACCTAAGCTGTACTACTTAATTATTGTTCCGTTTAGAACTAATTAAACTGCAACCAGAACAATAATCAGAATAATAATGGTAGTATTTGCAAAATATACGTAAATATATGAGGTAACTTGTATGTTCCGCGGGGAAGCTAACCTTACTATCTTGAGAATTAGGAGGAACTATCTCTCTCTTGCGTTGTATACTGTCCAATGGTTCTTTAGTTAGGTTAGGTTGATTCGTGATGAAAATCGGCTATTGGTAGAGGCCGGCTATTTATGATTTGGTATAATTTATTCCTAAAAGTTAAAAATGACACACCTTCCTAACAAACCACTGTGTTGTTTATTCCTTGTTTGAAAGACACTTTTGTTTATCATATCGTGTTTTCTTTCTTTCCTTGTAGCTGCCTTAACTGCTACCATTTCAATTCGTTGTATCTCTTCGAAATTTACAAGAAATTCACATTCTCCATTGTGAATAAGATATTATTTTGATAAATCACACAGTGTTGTACAGCAATACTGACTGATGGTCACGTTTTGAGCACAAATTATCACTGCTCATAATCATATTAAAGCAATACTCACACGAGTAAAATTGATGATTAGACATTTGAATAAAAATTAATTCATATTCTTGTACCAAAGAAAAACTAGACACAAGATTGGCAAATTTTTGGTTGAGAAAAGTCATTGAAATGCACAATGAGTGGAGCTATAGACTACAATAAAAAAAATTTGTGACATGTAGATTAAGCCATACACTTGAGCAACTGTATACCCTCATATTTTGTTATTCTTAACAACTTTAATATATACTGTTTAGGTACCGTGTTTAGATAGTTGGAGGCAATCGGCACTACAGTCCTACAGGTCAATCGCGAGTCCGAACAGCTCAGTCAGTGGTAACGTCGCTGACTGCAGCACTGGGTGACGCGGGTTCGAATCTCAGAAGCAGGGACATGAGTTCCTTCAAGGTTGCAGATACTCCTTACTGACTGGTGAGTGTCAACTAGCACGAAACTTAGGTCTAAGGCTTCCTGTGGCCGATTCCCTCCAACTATCTAATATCATCAAATCAATGCGCACCGTGATGGTGAGTTATCTAGAATGGTGGCTACATTGCAAAACCTGACTAATAGAATTCAGTCTGCACCAAACAAAGGACTAGACACGTCCTACTAGTTACTAGTGTTCAATTAAAGTGCGTCGGTGACACAGCGGTTAGGACGCTCGCCGACCATGCACATGGTCTGGGGTTCGATCCCCGGCCACCGAAGCACTCCTTTACCTCGTTAAGCCAGAAATAAAAAAGCTGGTAAAGAGGAATGGTTGGGCATGAGGCTAGCAACCACATCCTGTAAAATTAAACACTGCTACAGAAACTTTAAGCCACTAGCTTGAGGCCCCATGTTCCACTGGGAACGTGAAAGAAAGAAGAATCAAAGTACCGCATAACACTAACGAATCATTAAACGGGTCCACTACACTTGAAAAAACTCCTATCTCGCACAAAGCTCACGACATTTATAATGAAGAACTCAATTTTTTAAAAACATTGATTAATATTTATTCTAGTAGTCCCAAGAAAATTCAGCGCCAAACGGAAACTATGCAACTATAGAAAACATTTAAATTTCATCATTTCCCCGATAAATTCTACACTTATTTCACAAATCAACGAAATATTATTCTCATAATTATTCATGAGAAAAAGACGTAAACAGCGAAGGAAATTTTCTCTTAACGACGATGCATTTTCATGAGCTGTACAATAATCGTAATTATATTTAACAAAGAAATCATTAAACAAACAATCAGATACTGGTAAACTTTGTCCTCGAAAGATGCATTACCTAATGTAAGATATAGTCTGGACCGGTTGACTCCAAGTGGAAGTTAGAAAAGGGAGCAGAAGTTGACATGACGTAATAAGTGCGAGGTACTGACTAATCGTTAAGCTATTTACTTATTTTTCTTATTTGACAAACTCAGGATTGAAATTCCTTAATCGAAGGTTGCTGAGATTTTAAAAAATACAACTTTTTATACACAATCTTACATGAAAACTGTGCATTCGTTTGTTATATGCGATATCGGATTTATTTCTCGCTTTGCAGGCTTAGATATGAGTTTGACTGTAAGACCTACTCAAGTACTAATTGAAATAGTATAGTTGAGTTCACTATGAATTCTTAAGTATTAACCTCCATATTACAAATTTACAGATTATAACGCCTAATAGTCAGTAATTCGTTTGTGTTCTTTTCGCAAAAGAGTGGAGGTATGTGGTTAACACATTTACAATATTATATAAGCTTTTGGGAAACCAAATCAAAGGTAGAGCCAATTTAAATCACTTATGAATTGGAAAGTCAAAAAGCAGAGCTTCCGTATAATAGAAATTATCCAACAGCGGTCTTGAACATCTGAAAAATTTGGGTCCTTGAAGATGAATTGAAAGGAGAAAGAGAACTATAAAAATCAAGTTAAGCAGTTCTATGGTTACACTTGATGGTATGATTATGAACAATAAGCTGTCTTCGAAACGTCATCCAGTGAATAGTATTTTTAAATTAGTACAGAATTACATATTGCTACGGAGACCAAGTTTTACATGAAAATGCAATAAAATATAATAAGAGCATACAATAATACTGGATAATTTATACCTTGATAGTAAAGCTGGTGGTATACGTAGATTTTCATCTAATCTTCGTGTAATATCATAATGCCCACTGACAGGATTAGCGGCAGCTAGAACAGCTGCACGAGCTGGCAAATTCGCCACCAGTCCACCACGTGCCACGCTAACTGATTGCTGTTCCATAGCTTCAAGTAGTACAGCTGGATCACATGTTAATTTATCGAATTCATCAATACAACAACAACCCTAAATTGTTGTGTTTTATTGACAAAATTGAATATTAAATAAAGGAAAGAGGTATCAAAGGCATTTTAAACGTCTAACAGCTCAATATGATTAAATGTCTATGTAAAACGTGTGTAATTAACGAGCTGAAATCCTAAATTATTTGAAAAACAGATATAAATCAGAGAAACACAGAGGCTGTCTTCTCTATCGTAGAACTGTAGGATTTTAAATGTGGCTTCGTAAATAAAAATGAATAGAAAACACAACAGAACGATAGAAATAAAGGTAATGCTTTTATTACAAGCTAACCACATGATAATAGGATTCGATTTGAGTGAAGTATGCTTCGTGACTGACTTATACAGTGGTCAGTTCTTGCTGAAACTCTTGTCAGTCGTGTTTGCAATCCTCTCTTTGTGAAGGACAGATAGTAACCCCTGAACACAAAATTAATGAATAATTATCTGCTATTATCGTTTATGACAGTATAAACATGTTTCTACATTATTGGTATTGGAAGGTGCTAACTGTCAGAGAGGCGTAGGAGACATTCTGATTTATGTGAATCGAATGGACGACAAGTCGTGAGCGAATCGATTACAACTGACATCCTCTAAGACAGGGTTCCGCACAGTGTACAACGAATAGTCACAGAAATCGACATTCATAGTGGTGTATCAACTAAATTCGATTACATTCGTCTCTGATCTGTATCATCAAATTATAAAAGACAAAGATGTGTTAGTTGATTTGATCGTCTTAGATCACATCCAAATTATAGACGTTATTCGGAAATTCAAACAAACCAGTTATAAAAGTTGACAGATGACAATTCATTCCTTCAAGGTGTAGAATAAAAAAAGTTATTTGAATATGACCATGACATCGTCCAATGATCTTCCTCATTGCAGTAGATTGGATAATGCGACAGACAACGGAAAATGAGGAAACAGGCATAAAATGAACTCACACAAAAATCCTGGACTTTGCCGACGATATATGTCTGATTTCCCAAAAACACTGGAGGATATGCAAGTGAAAAGCAACAAGTTGGCAGGAGAAGTATCCAGAGAAAATAGGACTTCGGGTAAACATAGATAAAACAGAGGTGATGAAGATTCCTGGCCAACACCAACACCACCAACAACAACAAACAACAATCAGCCAGTATTAATGGGAGCAACCTGAAAGAAACAACCTCCTTCGCCTACCCGGGAAGCATACTTTCAACTACAGGCGGGCGGAACTAACGAGGATATCAAAGCCAGAATCGGAAGAGCAAGACAAGCTTTCATTACTCTCAAGTCTGTGTAGAGCTCAACAGCACACACCATCAAAAATAAGCTCTCGATTTTCAACTCCAATGTGAAGTCACTCAGTAATACTATACCGATCAGAGACTTGGCGCGTCATAAAGAGCATCTCAAACAAACTTCAGACCTTCATTAACACTTGTCTTCGCTCAATACTCAAGGTCTGATGGCCACAAAAGATCAGCAACAGAGATCTCTCGGAGCGAATCAAACACGCACCGATTATGAAACAAATAGGCAGGAAGAAATACAAATGGATTGGCCATACGCTGAGGAAACCATCAAGTGACATCACTAGACAAGCCATCACTAGACTGGAACCCGAAAGGGAAGTAGCGAGTTGGTCGTCCAAGGGTGACGTTGAGGAGCTTACGTGGATAGGAGATAAAAGCATGTGGGCAGATTTGGAGCGGGGTGAAAATGTTGACAGAAAACTGAAATCAACTGAGACGTGCAGCTCAAGCCCTATGTTATTTTAGGCATAAAAGGATATAATATTAAATAACAATAATGACATCGTCAGTATAATGTCAGCCAGATAAATTCAGCGACTCCCAGGGCAATAATAATACTTTTTGTTTTATTCCAAAAACAGTACTAATGATACAGCAAGGAATTTTCAGCATTCAGTAAAATATTGCATCTTATTTACTCAAAACGCCAAAAAATAAACATTACATAATAATAATAATAATAACAAAACGTTGTTATACCAGCTATGTAGCAATTACAGTATGTGCGATAAGGAGAAAAATATGCATAAAGTATAAAATTGTAGTAATAATAGTGATAACAACTTAAATAAAATAGCTAAGTTATAATCAAACGATAGAAAGGGTGACACCAAAAAATTACAGAAAGATGACTGATGAAAGGGTCGATTCACTTTGCTAATTACATAGTAACTTATATGTTTCACGTCTAACAGTGTCTCCATCACGTAAAATACGGGCTAAATAGGGTATTGTAGAATTTTTGTACTTAGTGGTTCGAGCATATAACTTCTTATATTGACTTCTCGTCCCACCTGATGAGATGCAAGGGGACAGGTGTGAATAAAGGGGGTGCAGAGGGTCTGAAAGTATAGCCTTTGCCCATTTCGTACAGGAATTTATATAGTATTTATAGTATTAGCGAGCTCATGCAGTGGCAGACCACAAGCTCTACTCACAGCATTTAATACTCTTCGTAATATGATATAATCTTTTTTGAGAAGCCCAGGAAAGATTAATGGAGAGCAATAGAGTACAACAGGTAAAATACAGGAGTTTAAAAATTGCAAAACTAAAGGTTGGTTGATACCTGATTGTCTTAACTTTTTAATGTAGAAGGTAAGACGAAACATTTTCTTAGAGATTGATAAGATGTGGGATGACCATGAAAGGTCAGAGGAAAGAACTAATCCAAGGTATTTAATGCTTGACCTGGTCTCAATTTCAGCGCCATCTATGCTACAGGGATCATGGGAACTAACTAGTTCATGTATGTCACGTCGATGCTTGAAAGTAAAGTCAAGTGCCTGACATTTGGAAGGATTTAATATAAGACCATTTGACTTGGACCAGTTGTTGATGTCCAACAGAAAGCTATTAAGTTTGCAGCTGTCAGACTCAGAAGTGATAGGCAGTGATACAGTCAGATCATCTGCATATTTGACAAAGTTAGTTTCGTTTGAATGAGGCAGGTCATGTAGGAAGAAAGAAAAAAGAAAAGGAGAGAGGACAGCACCTTGTAGAACACCGGATTTTGTAAGCGAAGCAAAGGAAGATGTGCCATTATATACAGTATACTGCATTCTATCAGAAAAATAGGAATGCAACCAACTCTTTGCCCAGGATCCTGTTTGTGTCAACGATAGCTTATTTAGCAAAAGGCCCCTAGGTACAGAGTCAAAAGCAGATGTGTAGTCTAAGAAAGCACTACGAACATATTTAGCACCTTTGTCTAAAGAAGAGACAACATTGTGATATAAGACAACCGCAGCATCCAAGGTACATCTACCATGTTTATATGCAAATTGTTTAGGATCATTAAAAGGTTTCAATGGAGGTTCGAGACGAAGTAAAAGTAATTTTTCCATCAATTTTAAAAAGGGAGAAGTAATTGCAATAGACCGAAATTTAATATCAGAACCAGAAGATGGTTTTGGTATAGGGATAATTTTAATGTTTTTCCATGCAAAAGGTAGAACATTACCGGAAAAAGAAGCATTAAAAATGTTAGTAAGAGGGTAACATAAAATATCAGAACAGTTCCTGAGGACAATGGCAGGTATGCCGTCAGGACCAAGACTTTGAGAAGGCTTAAGAGACCGGAGACATTTAAGCACATCAAGGGTATTAAAACTACTAAAGTTATTGTCAATATGATTTGTATCATTTGGAAGGATATCGACAGAAGAGTGTATGAAAGATTTATTTAGAGTGTCAACATTAAGAGGTAGAAGAGAAGTACTTCACTTACCGCTAGTGATTTCTTTGAAAAGTTTCCATAAATTAGAAGGGGTTTTACATGACAAAAATCTTTGATTATATAAAACATTTAATCTTTTCATATTCAGTTTTATCAGAATGTTAAATATTCACAGACCATTACAAACCTTGGAGGCCTGTTTGAATATTTTAGGCTACCATATTCCATGTACATTTTGCATTTATTTACTCATATTTTGTTGGTGTTTATTTATCAAATTATGGATTTTCATTGTATCATTCACTCCCGGGATTATATAAAATATTTAAAACCCAAAAACTTTCATATTTCTAATGAACCCAAGAAAAAGCACCACGGTGGTTGGCAACGTGCTTTAAAATCTACACCCATACATCTCACCACTGTTCCGGTTGTCATTAGTACTAACTGCCGGTCCCTGCCTAACAAAATTCTGGATTTTCAGTCCCTTTTGTCGCCCGAAATTTATCACAATACTGGTATTGTGACTCTGCAAGAAACCTGGCTCTATGATTTCAATGTATTCCAAGAAGACAATGTTCGTTCCAAGAAAAAATGTGGCGGAGGTGTTGCAATTTGTATTCACTCAAAATGGTTCATTTCTAATAAAGTTTGCTTCAAATTCTCGAATGACTACATGGATTGCATCACTGTGAGATGTCGCCCGAAACACTTGTCAAAGTACAAATTCATTTATATTTCAAATGTTTATGTCTCCCCTGGTTGTACCATATCAGATCTATCTATGTTCGCAGATGAATTCACTGCTTTTGCTGCAGCTGGCTTCGAGAACTCTTGATCAATAGTGACTGGTGACTTTAATTCTTGTGACTGCTCCTTCCTTATATCACTTGGTCATGACAATATTGTTAACTTTGCTACTCGTCTTGGTAAAACACTGGATCTAGTATTCATTAATGATGTTGGTATATATGAAGCTCGCAAACGTGCTCCTTTACTTAACTCCGACCACTGCATCATACATGTATTGCCAAAAGTACATTCCAAATCATATAAATATGTCTTCTCTCACCTATACAGTAAATTTCAACGGAGATGGTACTCCCAAGACAACTTACGGAAGCTCAGATGCATGTTGAAAGACACTAACTGGGACTTATTTACAGAACAAATGATAAATCAGGTGTAAAAAAGTTAAATACTCTGATGAAATTCGAAATGCAAAGACTAAATGTTTTATATAACCAAAGATTCTTGTCATGTAAAACCCCTTCTAGTTTGTGGAAACTTTTCAAAGAAATCACTAGCGGTAAGTGATGTACTTCTGTTCTACCTCTTAATGTTGATACTCTAAATAAGTCTTTCATACGCACTTCTGTCGATATCCTTCCTAATGTTACAAATCATATAGACAACAATTCTAATGGTTTTAATACCCTTGATGTGCTTAAATATCTCCGGTTTCTTAAGCCTTCCCAAAGCCTTGGTCCTGATGGTCTACCCGCCCTTGTCCTCAGGAACTGTTCTGATATTTTATGTTACCCTTTTACTAACATTTTTAATGCTTCCTTTTCCAGTAATGTTCTACCTTTTGCATGGAGAAACATTAAAATTATCCCTATACCAAAACCATCTTCTGGTACTGATATTAAATTTAGGCCTATTGCAATTACTTCTTTTTTAAAATTGATGGAAAAATTACTTTTACTTCATCTCGAACCTCGATTGAAACCTTTTAATGATCCTAAACAATTTGCATATAAACATGGTAGATGTACCTTGGATGCTGTGGTTGTCTTATATCACAATGTTGTTTCTTGTTTAGACAAAGGTGCTAAATATGTTCGTGGTGCTTTCCTAGACTACACATCTGTTTTTGACTCTGTACCTAGGGGCCTTTTATTAAATAAGCTTTCGTTGACGCAAACAGGATCCTGGGCTAAGAGTTGGTTGCATTCTTATTTTTCTGATAGAATGTAGTATACTGTATATAATGGCACATCTTCCTTTGCTTCGCTTACAAAAGCTGGTGTTCCTGAAGATGCCGTCTCCTCTCCTTTTCTCTTTTCTTTCTTCTTACACGACCTGCCTCATTTAAACGAAACTAACTTTGCCAAATATGCGGATGATCTGACTGTGTCACTGCCTATCACTTCCGAGTCTGACTGCTCCAAACTTAATAGCTTTCTGTTGGACATCAGCAACAGGTCTGAGTCAAATGGTCTTATGTTAAATCCTTCCAAATATCAGGCAGTTGACTTTACTTTCAAGCATCAACGTGACATACATGAACTAGTTAGTTCCCATGATGCCTGTAGCACAGATGGCGCTGAAATTGAAACCAAGTCAAGCATTAAATATCATGGATTAGCTCTTTCATCTGACCTTTCATGGTCATCCCACATCTTATCAATCTCTAAGAAAATGTTTCGTCTTACCTTCTACATTAAAAAGTTAAGACAATCAGGTATCAACCAACCTTTAGTTTTGCAATTTTTAAACTCCTGTATTTTACCTGTTGTACTCTATTGCTCTCCATTAATCTTTCCTGGGCTTCTCAAAAAAGATTATATCATATTACGAAGAGTATTAATGCTGTGAGTAGAGCTTGTGGTCTGCCACTGCATGAGCTCGCTAATACTATAAATACTATATAAATTCCTGTACGAAATGGGCAAAGGCTATACTTTCAGACCCTCTGCACCCCCTTTATTCACACCTGTCCCCTTGTATCTCATCAGGTAGGACGAGAAGTCAATATAAAAGTTATATGCTCGTACCACTAAGTATAGAAATTCTACAATACCCTATTTAGCCCGTACTTTATGTGACGAAGACTCTGTTAGACGTGAAACTTACAAGTTACTATGTAATTAGCAAAGTGAATCGACCCTTTCATTAGTCATCTTTCTGTAATTTTATGGTGTCACCCTTTCTATCGTTTAATTATAACTTTGCTATTTTATTTAAGTTGTTATCACTATTATTACTACAATTTTATACTTTATGCATATTTTTCTCCTTATCGCACATACTGTAATTGCTACATAGCTGGTATAACAACGTTTTGTTATTATTATTTTTAGTAGTAGTAGTATTACTACGTAATGTTTATTTTTTTGGCGTTTTGAGTAAATAAGATGCAATATTGTACTGAATACTGAAAATTCCTTGCTGTATCACTAGTACTGTTTTTTCGGAATATCTTTGATGTAGAAAGCTGTGAGCGACACTTACTGTATGAGAACTTTCCTGTTACCTGATATGAAGGAGATTGATGGTGTTATATTCGTATCTGAAATATAGTGGCTGTAAGATAAGTGATTAAGACAATGAGGCCACAACTCCCGAAAATGCATTACGTGTTATTCCTTACTGTCAGATCGGTTAGCAAGACGTATATGGAGTCTTGAGGGAACTCGTATCTCCTCTAAGATTTTAGCCGGGGTCACCCAGTGCTGTAATGAGAGATGTTAACACTCAGTTATTCGGATTCACGATTGACCTCCTGTTGGACTATGATGGATACATTCACTGGTGGTTAGGTAGTAGTAACCGGTGCGTTGGTGGCACAGCGGTTAAGATGCTCCCCGACCATCCAAATGGTCCGGGGTTCGATTTCCGGCCCTCCGATTCACTCCTTTACCTCACTGAGCCAGAAATAATGCTGGTTAAGAGGAAAGGTTGGGGATAAGGCTGGCAACCCCATCCTGTAAAAATAAACACTGCTACAGAAACTTCAAGCCACTACCTTGAAGCCCTATGTTCCACTGGGAACGTGAAGGAAAAATTATTATATTATTAACCGGTGTCATGCGTTGGTGCAGATTAGTTTCTATCAGTCAAGCCGTCTTTGATGAGATTGTGAGCTGTGATAAATACTTTATATGGACTTGAATATTTGAACGAAATTGGAAGAAAGCCTGAAGCGCATGTTTTGTATTTACCGGTATTGAACAGAAAATAACATGTTTATCCGTAAATTCATGCGAAAATGTGTTTTTTAACGAAATTATATATGTTGATTGTATGTGTTGGTGGTTCAGTAGTAAAATACTCGATAGCTATGGCAGCATGTGGTTTGGGGTTCGTTACTAGGTAACGCACTCCTAAACCCTCGCCTAGTTTTACTGACCTGTTGTAAGCGTCGTAATGAGGGGAAGATTCAGAGTGAGGCTAGCGACCTCACCTCGACAGAAAAACATCACCGTCACTGAAACTTCAAAGCTTGAAGCTCTGTGTCCCCGTAGAAATGCAAAGAAATCCCTCTTATGAATCTAATCAAAATCTACAAGTATACCTAACATATATCTGATGCACTCATCTAAATAAACTTTCGTAACTATGTAGAAATCATAACATGTGTATTTCTAAATAGGTAATAATACTAGATCTTATATTGATAAATACTGCCCATCTGTCTGTCTGTCTGTCTGGGTTCAACATAGAACTTGGCACCGAAGTGCAGCAGTTCGAGTTGCCACGTTCCAAATAGCACACAGAGGTAGACAAGAAGATGAGTGAAGAGAATCAATAGAGTTTGACAAGTATAAGAGTGAAACAGAATGGGTAATGGTAGAAAGGAATATGAAAGATTACAGAGACTGAATACATCTGCGCTGGCCATTGACAACGATTTTGAGCCATGTCACCTATTGTCTCCAGCCATTGATTCCTAGAGTCCCGAGGGCCCCAACCCGGGAGTCTGCATCTCCCTACCTGACTCAGTTTAACTGTCAAGGATTTCATGGATTGATGCCATGTTTTTGTTTGGCCACCACTGGCTCTTTTCCAACCTGAACCTATATCAGCTAGCAATGCCCGTCGGGGGAGGCGGTGGTTAGGCATGCGCAGCACGTGACCTAGCCATCTTAGTCTATGTAACTTTATAGCCTCGTCGATTGATTTTCCCTCTTTGCCCAACACTCTACGCCTAACGTCAACATTACTTACCTTGTGAAACCACCTAACGTGAGACAGAGATCGCAGACATCTATGATCGAAAGCAGTCAACCTTTTCATGTCTTCAACGCGTATTGGCCATGTTTCAGAGCCATAGAGAAGGACGGAGCGAACTGATGAGCAGTACACACGTCCCTTGGTTGATAACCGGATGTCACGCCTACGCCAGAGATGGTGTAAGTCAGCGAAAGCAGCTCGAGCTTTTCGGATCCGTGCTGAGATTTCATCGCCAATCAGTCCGTTGGTGCTAATACAACTTCCCAAATAGGTGAAGTGGTCAACATGTTCTATCACTTCACTCCCTATCACTAAGTTAGGAGTTGACGTGGTCCAGTCCTGTAGCAGCATCTTACATTTTGCAGGGGCGAATCGCATGCCAAACATACGAAGATTGCTGCTCAAGGTGTTCAGAAGACTCTGCATTTTGTCAGCATCCTCCCCTAACAGGACTATGTCATCTGCATATTCTAAGTCCATTAGATTATTCCCTGGTAACAAGTCGATTCCTAAGTCACTACGTTCAGTTAAGGATACTTCCATTAGCATATCTATGATGAAGTTAAACAGAAATGGGGAAAGTGGACATCCCTGTCGGACACCACTGGTTGTTACCAATTCAGATGACAATTCCCCATAAGCCCTTACACGACTACGTGAGTTTGAATAGAGTGCCTTGATTAGTGCAATGTACTTTCTTGGCACTCCCTTCACAGTCAGACATTGCCATAGTACCTTTCGATCCACGGAGTCGAAGGCCGCCTTCAAGTCAAGAAATATGACAATTGTTGGACGCCGAAAAGTGTGTCTATGTTCTAGAATCTGTCGAAGAGTGAAGATATGATCTATGCACCCTCTACCTGGTCTAAAGCCTGCTTGATTTTCCCTTGTCTGTTCCTCCCGAGTTCTGCTTAGTCTATGCATGATTACTGAGCCTAGGATTTTAGAGACTATGTTCGTTAGGCTGATCCCCCTATGATTATCACACGAGGACTTGTTTCCCTTCTTGAATATCGGTATAATAAGTGACTTACCCCAGTCTGATGGCACTGTCTCTGATTCCCAGACTTTGCCTAGTACCTCAGTTAATCTACAAACTAGTATGTCACCCCCATATTTAAACACCTCCGGAATAATTCCGTCGGGTCCTGCCGCTTTGCCTCGTTTCAAATTACTGATAGCTTTTGTGACCTCACTTACAGACGGCGGACCAGTGTCTATATCCCATTCGGGTGTGTCTGGATGTCGGGGAGGTTCAGTGTGGCTGTAGGCAAGTTAAATTGTCCTCAAAGTGTTCTTTCCAGCGTTCAAGGCGTCTATCCTGAGAGCTAATTAAGGAGCCATTTTTCTCAGAAATAGTCTCACTTATGATTTGCCTTCTCCCACCCGTTTCCCTGATGAGTCTAAAGAGTTGCCTAGTGTTGCCTATCGCCGATGCTTTTTCCATCTCTTTCGCCTTTGTCACCCACCACTGTTCACGGTCCTTGCGGAGACTTTTAGTAAGTTTCCTTTTGTGCAGCTTTCGCTCCTCATTGAATTCGGAGCTCGCCGGAATAAGTCTTCTAGCATCTATCAGTTCGGATGAGGCAGTCGAAATCCAGTGGTTTTTACTCACCTTTGGATTTGCCTTATTCACAGCTTTTACAGCTGTATCTATGGCTGACTGAATATTCTTCCAGGCTTCTCCAGGGTGAGCACAGCTGTCGAACACAGATATGCGTTTAGCTAGTTCTTCCTCAAATAGGGATTTAGTTTCCTGATCGAGCTGGGGACGTGATGGTTTTACCGCCAGCTGTTTCCTACGTCCGTTCAGTCGTAAGCACACACGAGCCCGGACCAGTGCGTGATCGGTATCTACACACGTGTTCCAGAAGGAGCGACAATCTCCTACCGACCCACGCCAACGATAGCTTATTGCTATGTGGTCTATTTGTGTCCAGCGTTGGTTTGATGATGGGGGTCGCCAGGTTAAACAGTGTCTCTCCTTGTGTTTAAAGTTAGTGCTTACAAGAAACAAATGATTATCTGAACAGAACTGTAGGAGACGGTCACCGTTGTCGGTTCGCTGGCACGGAACTCCATAGGTGCCACCGACATCCTTCTCAGATTGACACAATTTCCCTACTTGAGCGTTAAAGTCACCAGCTAGAACGACTATATCTGAGCGTTTAGCCTTTCTCACCAAACTAGACAGCTTTTGGTAGAACTCATCCTTCGTTTCATCCGAACTGCAGTCAGTGGGGGCGTAGGCGGAGATTACGAAAAGGCATCGGCGAGTAGTGCAGTCCTTTCTCCTTTTTACCGATCCGTTCAGACGGACAGCACACATTCGGCTATCTACTGGGATCCAGTCAAGTAATGTCTTTACTGCCCATCTATCTGCATACAGTCTATGAATGGTACGAAAAATAAATGTGTTTATTATGATTGCAGTTGAAAGACTTCAGAGCTACTGAATTGACTGAAAAGCATTAAAGCCAATCTACTAATAAAAATTATCTCTAATATTTTCATACTACAATAATGTTGATGTGGTTGTATTCCCTGAGTTGGGTAGTTTAAACATCAACGTGAAGTATACGCTGTAAATATTGCGTCTAGAAAAGAAAAATGAAAGCTTAACACAATCAAACTATCCAGCTCAAAGAGAACACAACCATACATGAGCTAATAAATCCTTTCTTATCATACTTCAACACGTATTAACTGAACATAATTCAAGATAAATAAATAAATAAATGACATACCTGGTCTGCTAAAACTAATGCGCCTGCTTCTAGACCGAATCCTCCACCACTGTTACTACCTTCACGAATAGTGCTAACAGTTAGACCAGCAGCTGTTGCAGTATTCCCGCATACATATAGAACTCTTGGTGCTAAACTTGCAGCAGCACGAAGTAATTGACTTTTACCTAGACCAGGATCGCCTATACAATACAGTTTGAATGCATACGTGTATTAAAATGGAAAGAAAAGAAGAAATTAGAAAGTATTTAACAAATACAAAATTAAACAATGCAACTGTCTACAAACAATCACCTATCGGTTACTAGAATAATTTTACAAAAGAAGAAGAGGAAATAAAAAGCACATTGATTGAATCAGGCTATTCACTGCTGGTATGTGTATCTATCAATTTACTGGTCCCAAGGTGAAAACAGTAAACTGTAGTGATAATACAAGGCATAGCGGTTAGGACGCTCGCCGACCATGCACATGGACCGGGGTTCAATCCCCTGCCGACGACGCACACCCAATATCTATGGTCCGCCTGCAAAATTTGGGCTACCGATATCATATGCTGAAAATCCCACACCTGTATTAAAAATACGGTGTGGAATCAAGCTGTAATCAAAAATAAAAAAATAAAATATACTGCAAATTCATGAAGATGTTGTTCAACAGTTGTTATACAACTAATTCGTTAGCAGGAGAAAATAAACATTTAAAAAAAACTGTATAGCTGTTTTACATGTTTCTTCATTCAAAATAACCTGGACAGTGTACATTCACCGATAAAATACCAGTCTTTCTTAATTTCGATGTACCAAAGTATGAAGCGAACTCATCAATACAATAGTAACTGTTACTTCGCCGAGTAATTACAGCTACGTTGATGTGCAGGTCAAGTTCGTATACCGAAATGATCCAATGAACTATGCTGAATGAAACAAATGTTCCTCCACGTCCCACCATGGCCCGAAAGCCGTTCGGATAGCGATAAGACTAAAAAAGAGTTACCATCATATTGTGGATCGTTTAAACTATGTTGAGGGTTTGATGGAGAAATTATACTGCTGGAAAATAAGGATGGAAAAGCAGTTAGATGTTTGCCTCAGACGGCCAGCAAGACAGTAATGCTACTTATCTGTTCTTGGTAGGATAGTAGAGAGATGGTAATCCCCGAAAACTGTACATCCCGATTCGTAGTCAGAGGTAAGATTTAAATACAAATACAACTCCAAAGATCCAACTCGAACAGGTCATGTGTGACTAACTTCAAGCAATTGCCCATCAGTCTATCAAGGTCACGCAACGCTACTGCTCCTCATGCTTCAGGAATCTCAAGAAGAAATAAACTTCCACAGTGTGGGTATCCGGGATGTAATAACTGTCCACAGTTTCAAAATAATAAGAATAAGACAAGGACACCAAATGCTTCCCAGTTCTCAATGACAGAAGACGCCTAAAAAAAAATATTTAGCGAATGGCAACTCATGCAGCTGTCTAGCCTGACTGAACTACCCAGTGACATTAACTATTACCCATGAAACCTGAATTCCTGATATACGACTCTTTACAACTATCACGAAAAATAATCTGAAATTAGTTTTCTTTCATAAAGGCACTTCCAGATATACAATTCATTGAATGACATCGTCAAGAATAAAAGATAATTTGAATAAAACAAGAACAAAAGTTTTAGCAGAATAAAATGGTACCAACATTTATTATTCGTTGGCTTCTCATATATAAGGAAACTTTAAACATTACGTAATCAGATGAAATAGAAGTGGAAATATTCAGTTATCAGGGCAAAGAAAGCCTGATAACTGCCTCTTTCTGAATGCATAAATCGGTTTTCAGGCACTCGATGGTGATTGCTTCAGCAAACCTGAGGAGGATTGAACTTTTTTGCCTATCGGTAATTTTGAACTATCTTGAGAAGTCCACTTCATGACCCGTGTCAAGGAGATGCCCGGGGATGGCACTGTTTAAAACATTTGCTCCCTTTAATCATAGGTTTTTCGGTACATGTTCAGAAAATCGTAGGTATGCGCTTCTTTCTGTTCTTCCAGTGTAACTACTCCCACAGTTACTTCCATTCAACTTACAGATTGGCACTTGATGAAAAATTTTCACTCGAAGCCATTAAAAATATTGAGGTGGGTGAAAAATCCCCAAAACTCAGGACTGGCTTCTATAAATCAGAACCAGACCAAGATCTAGTAACACACTGTGCATTGATCCACAGTTACCCCACACCTTCCAATTTTTGTACATTAAATGGAAAGTGAAAGATACAAGAATGGAAATAACATGAACATACGTCGTAGTCTCCGAAGATAAGAGATAATAGAGAAAATAAGTATACGATACTGTATCCCTAACGAAGACGAAAACAGGTGCATATAGACCGCAACCATCGATCCTCAGTAATATCTACATACAGTCTTTAAACAAAGATTCAGATGGGCACGTCCACCTCAAATAGGAAAATCTTGACTTTCATACATGACATCACAGAGAAAAAAACACGGCTTGAATAACATTTAGGAAGGTACTTAAGTGGGAAACAACTGATTAAGAGCGTTAGGAATCTTTTTTCATTAAAAGTAGATGATTATGGTGATGAGAAGAAAGTGAATAAGATGACTGGTGGTACATCTAAATACGTAGAGCGATGCATACAATAATAATAATAACAGCTTTATTCCAAACGGTATTTGTGGTACAGGTATGGAATTTTCAGCGTGCATTACAGTATATTGCATCTAATTACCTCATAAATTATATAAGATTTTTAAAAATCAAAGATAAATAAATAAAAATAAAATAAATAAGTTATAAATAAATAAAAATTAAAAATTAAGAAAAAACAGCGTAGAGTATTACATTTCAAACAATGCACCACAGGATTTGAAATATAAAGTTGATGTGTGGTAGAAGATGAGAACAACAGTGTAATAGTAACGAGGAAAGGAAAACAAAAACTAATGGGACTATTTGTTAGAGTGCTGCAGTAAGTTTATCGTGTCATACCTAACGGATTTCTCATCACATAACAGCTGTGCCAGATATGGTATTGTGGAGTTTTTGTATTTGGTAGTCCTAGCATATAGCCTCCTATAGCTGCTTCTAGTTCTACCAGATGAAATGCAAGGAGATAGATGCGTATAGAGAGGATGCTCGGGGTCCGACAATATTGTATTCGCTAGTTTCTTACATGACATAATATGTCTATCTACAATAGTGTTCACCAGTTGGTTTAACGATATCCCACTTGCCCTACTAACAGCTTTTAGTGCCCTTCTCAGCGAAGCAAAGTCTTTCTTAAGTAGTCCAGGAAAGACTAATGGGGAGCAGTAAAGGAGGATGGGTAGAATACAAGAATTTACAAATTGAGAAAGTAAAGATTGCTTTATACCAGACTGCCTAAATTTCCTAATGTAGAACGTTAAGCGAAACATCTTTCTAGTAACTAGCAAGATGTGGGAAGACCAGGAAAGATCGGTGGAAAAACTCAGCCCAAGGTACTTGACATTAGATGTATTTTCAACCTCTGTGCCGTCAATGAGAGTGGGGCCATGTGAGCTAACTAGTTGCTGTAGGTCACATTTACGTCTGAAAGTGAAATTGACTACCTGACATTTAGACGGATTAAGCTTAAGTCCGTTTGAAGAGGACCACTGACTAATTTCCGACAGAAAGTTATTTAATTTGGAACAATCTGACTGAGAGTTGACAGGCATAGAAACCGAGAGGTCATCGGCATACTTAACAAAAGTGGCTACATCAGAATGAGGCAAGTCATGTAAGAAAAACGAAAACAGAAAGGGAGAAAGAACAGCACCTTGAGGAACACCAGCTAAAGTAAGTGAGGTAGTGGAGGATTTTCCATTGTAGACGGTGTACTGCTTCCTTTCAGAAAAATAGGAATGCAACCACTTATTTGTCCAGCTTTCAGCCTATGTTGCAGCAAGCTTACTTGGCAAGAGAGACCTGGGAACAGAGTCAAATGCAGATGTGTAATCAAGGAAGGCACAGCGAACGTATTTAGCTCCTTTATCTAAACTAGAGACTATGCTATGGTGGAGGACAACAGCGGCATCTAACGTACTCCTTCTATGTTTATAAGCTGAAACTAAAACATCTTTGCAAAATAAAAAAAATTTCGTCTTATAACTTTGATCGACATTCAAGATCGGCAGATATTTCAAGCAACATTTCTCGATCTAGTAAATATAATTTTTCCAACATAGCTTTCTTTGGTTACACAAACACACACACACACACACAATTGAAAAACTCACTTTACTTTACAGCCAACATAAACTAAGGTGATATCACTAACGTTCACTTATGACAAAAAATCACAGTTTGAAAGAAAAAGTTGCTTCATCAAAATATTAAGTAAAATTTAGCTTTAAATCTAAATTCCAAGTGCTTTACCAATTCAAGAGCACATAACTACTAAACTATGCAGAATAATCCTCTAACCATCAGCAATGACTAACCAGTACATCTTCATTCATATCCATTGTATCTACCTCTTTTTCTATATATTACTATTATGTTAATATAGGTCACCAAGTGTCTCAATCAACTGATTCTTAGAGTCTTGAAGATCCTACCCAGTCAGTCTACACCTCTTTACAAGGCTCAAACAGAAAGATGGGGACTTCATGGATTGATGTACTGTTTTAATTTAGCACAAAACACATAGGAGAACAATATTGTTTTATCAATTACATCTTCATGCTTTCCTCTAATTTACATAGATTTATGTATATAAATTTTAACCAATGATGTTTGTGAAACAAATAATATCAATAATGTGTTAAATGTTTCCAACGTCACTAATAACGATGATTATAATGATAACAAAATAGTGATAATAAGGTTCATGCAGATGGCAATAAGAATAACAAAGGTAGTAATATGTATGTATGTAGACAATTCAGAAAATAAATTAGGTCAAATCTTAAAAGTTGCGTCATACTAAAGGTAAAGTAGACAAGTAGTCAGAGTTTAAATAAATATCATTAAAACACGAAGGAAATGGAAAATAAGAAAGGGTGGGAGGATCTCAATCAGACTATACCTAGGCCAGGAGAGAGAAACAGACGAAGATTGAACAAACTTCTTATACGTGCAAAGACTAGGATTAATATAAGTATTAAACTTGGGAACTGTGATAAAATAGAACTCCATTATGGATAGGATTTTATTTCGATGAATTACGCAGTATTGTACAGTAATATGATCATATGATATGATTATGGGAAATAATTTGTCCTCGTAACGTCATCAGTAAGTACAACTATTGAACACTGATTTATAAAAAATAAAATTTCATCCATAAAGCCTAGGACTGTTCTCTCGAATTCCCATAGCTTCGGCTGTGTATAAAAGGCGGGTTCGAATTCCGTTCGAAAGGTTCAATGAAATGTGACACATAACTTTGAAGGCCCCTTTCTCGATAGCGTCTCTAAAATACAGACATTACTTGAATGTATTTGATGTATTTGCTCTATAAAATTTCGAACAATCGGATCACACATGTTCTTGTCAAGTCGATATATATAAATATGAAAAAATTAAGGGCAATTAAATCAAACAAAGTGACACGAAAAGATTTAAAAATGATTAACACAACGTTTGGTACTCCAATCAGATGAGGATTACCAAAGTAGGTTAAGAGTAATAATAAACTGTTTTTGAATAAGGCATTAAGAAGACAAATTTCGCGAGATGATATTTCGTAGTTTCTTTACAACCGCTTTACAACTAACATGGTTAACAATAATAAGATAAGGGTCATGACAATTACCCAGTTAAATAAAAACCAAAAGTACATACTAATGACCAATCATATTTAAATGGTTCATGTAGTCCATGGTAGGCGAAGATTGAAGTCTATTGTATTTTGTACACACAGTTTAGGCTGTATGTGATTAATCCAAAGTGCTTCCATCACCTTCAATAACCTTGAATTGGAGTTATGTGAAATTATTGTGAAACAGTCATTAATATTGATTTTGTGACCTGACATTAATAAGTGTTTTGCAATGGATGATCCTGGATTTCTATTCAGATTAATCGCGTTGGGATTTTCTATATGATTTAGTAGCCATTTTGGAACATGTTCTTTTCGACGACATTGGAACATTCTGTTGGTTCTACCTATATAGGTGTCACCGCAGCTGCAGGTGAACTTGTAGATACAGTTTGAAGTAGAGTCCACAGAATTTCGTCCTTTAATCGTAGGTACAGGGATCGAAAATGTTCGGCAAATGAGAAAAAGAGATGTGGCGTAGAATGTGCGTTTGATGGCTGACCGAAGTCTTTGAGCTGTCAACTGCATAATCTGGTCACCCTTGAATGGTAGGTTAATAAAGATAGCTTTCTTTGGTACAGAAGCTGTCTTTTCGAGATGTGGTTTTTCTTTACTGTGACAAGTGATAAAGTTTTCCGGATAACCATTAGCTAATAAAACTGAATGTATATGTCGAAACTCATCCATCAATGTGTCACTCGTGCATATTTTTCGGGCCCTTGAGAACAAACATTTCACTAGGGAACGTTTATACTGGATAGGAACAAAACTGGTAAAATGAAGATATTGTCCACTCCATGTCTGTTTACGAAAAATAGATCGCTGAATCGTTCCATCATCTCTCCTAGTCATAGTAATATCCAGGAAACCGAGTTTGTTATTCGATTCTAGTTCGGAAGTCACTCGGATATTTGGATGAATATGATTAAATAGGGTAATAAAGTTTTCAATAAATTTACTATTATTACCAATAATGAGAGTATCATCTACATAACGTTTATACAGCATAAATTCTCCAAGCATACCTTGCATTTGTCTCTCCAATTTCGACATGAAAATATCTCCTAACAGGGGCCCAAGAGGGCTTCCCATCGCAACACCATCTATTTGTTTGTATGCCTTTTCTTAGAAGGTGAATCTAATATTTTCTGTACACATTAAGATGATGTCTCCGATCTAAGTTACAGGAATAGGTAAGTTTATCTCATTGCTTGTGATGTAATCGTAAATGAAATCAACAGTTTCATTGAAGGCGAACATTGGTGAATAAAGATTCTATGTCAATTGAACACATAACCTCGCGAAATTTGTCTTCTTAATGCCTTATTCAAATTTATCAAACGGACTAATTGTTTTAATGGTTTTGAGTACACAGGGGGGCTATGTTTATGATTAGCTGTAGCCTCAGCGTATTTCAATAAGCGCCCTTGACCATTTTTATAGATGACCTTAAAGGCTGAATTAACATCAATCTTATGGTAAATCTCGATTAGATGTTTAGCTATAGACGAAGTTGGTAGTCTGACACATGAATCTATTGGTTTTTCACAATTCATTTGTTTTTCTAGCCATTTTGGGATATGCTCTCCCACCCTCACATGCAAGGCGCGATTACTCCTCCCTATTTACGTGTGTCCGCACACACACGAAAATTGGTAAATGGTGTGGGATGTGACATAATCACTTGTGCACTTTTGAGGTTTGCAGTGGAGCATATTTTTAGCTTTTTCGACAATTAAAAGCTGGGCTGTATAATAGGTTCTACGGATGATTGAATTCAACCTTTGTCTCAATATCCCATTGTTTATTTCCCCGTTATATGGTAATTTGATGATGGTATGGATTGTAGGTTTAGAGACTAGTTGACTTCTACACCTGTTTAACAGTTTAAAGGTTATCCGTTTTCAACAAGAGTATCCATTAATATTTTGTTTTCTTTGTCCATAACATCAGCCGTACAAATACGTTGAGTCCCCTTAAATAGACATTTCAACAAGCCTCTCTTATACTGTGATGTACAGAAACTGTGAAAATTAAGGTATTGCTCTGTCCAAGTGGGCTTTCTGTAGATAGACCGTCTTATTGAGCCATCATCTCTTCGACTCAGAAGTATGTCTAAAAATGTTAGCTGGTTGCGACTTTCTTCCTCGCATGTAAGACTAATATAATAGACGACTCGCATCTTCATGATCGTCGCATATCAAAATGATATCATCTACATATCTCTTATAGAAGGGCAATTTAGAAATTAAATCAAAGGTTAAGTTTTCAACATAAGACATGTAAACGTCCGCTAAGAAAGGTCCTAATGGACTCCCTATAGCAACGCCATCTACTTGTCGAAAATGTTCACCTTGAAACGGGAAATGGACGTTGTCAGTACATAATAGTAATAAACCTTTCAAATAGATTGAAGGAAAAGGAAATGAAAAACAACTAGAAGATATATAGTCACAAAGAATATCAACAGTCTTAACCAGTGGTACATTAGTAAACAAAGAATTAACATCAAATGAATACATTTTCCTATCTTTTATGTTCATATCTACAAGACAGTCCACAGTTTCAAATGTGTCTTCCACAGTAAACTTACATAATTCATTGCGTACTGGACTTAAAATATCAGCTAACCATTTTGCTAATTTATGTGTAGGAGAGTGACACATTGATAAAATTGGACGTAATGGATTATCAACCTTATGAATCTTGGGTAATCCATAGAGGTTTGGGAAGTCAGATACCATGGGTTTCAAGGAATTAAACTCCTGTTTATCGATAGCATCCATGCCACGAAGTTTTACTAAGTGAGAACTTACCTTTCCTTCCAATTTTCTGATATCATCAGAAGGAACATCGGCTATGAATTTGCTTTTGTCACTAAGGATGGATAACATTTTTGTTTTGTAATCGCTTCTGTACATTACAACTACACCAGATCTTTTGTCAGGTTTCAAAATAACTAAATCGGATCTACTACGTATTTGCTTAAGGGCTATCAAATGAGTTGATGTTAAAATGCTTCTTTGTTTCCGACTTGAATTACGGAATTGATGTTCTACATCTACAAATTTAGCTTCAACCAGAGTTGGTTGAAACTAAATTTGTAGATGTAGAACATCAATTCCGTAATTCAAGTCGGAAACAAAGAAGCATTTTAACATCAACTCATTTGATAGCCCTTAAGCAAATACGTAGTAGATCCGATTTAGTTATTTTGAAACCTGACAAAAGATCTGGTGTAGTTGTAATGTACAGAAGCGATTACAAAACAAAAATGTTATCCATCCTTAGTGACAAAAGCAAATTCATAGCCGATGTTCCTTCTGATGATATCAGAAAATTGGAAGG
Source organism: Trichobilharzia regenti (assembly GCA_944472135.2). Taxonomy (NCBI): domain Eukaryota; kingdom Metazoa; phylum Platyhelminthes; class Trematoda; order Strigeidida; family Schistosomatidae; genus Trichobilharzia; species Trichobilharzia regenti. The sequence continues at coordinate 32,670,721 of OX235265.1, forward strand.
AAAGGTAAGTTCTCACTTAGTAAAACTTCGTGGCATGGATGCTATCGATAAACAGGAGTTTAATTCCTTGAAACCCATGGTATCTGACTTCCCAAACCTCTATGGATTACCCAAGATTCATAAGGTTGATAATCCATTACGTCCAATTTTATCAATGTGTCACTCTCCTACACATAAATTAGCAAAATGGTTAGCTGATATTTTAAGTCCAGTACGCAATGAATTATGTAAGTTTACTGTGGAAGACACATTTGAAACTGTGGACTGTCTTGTAGATATGAACATAAAAGATAGGAAAATGTATTCATTTGATGTTAATTCTTTGTTTACTAATGTACCACTGGTTAAGACTGTTGATATTCTTTGTGACTATATATCTTCTAGTTGTTTTTCATTTCCTTTTCCTTCAATCTATTTGAAAGGTTTATTACTATTATGTACTGACAACGTCCATTTCCCGTTTCAAGGTGAACATTTTCGACAAGTAGATGGCGTTGCTATAGGGAGTCCATTAGGACCTTTCTTAGCGGACGTTTACATGTCTTATGTTGAAAACTTAACCTTTGATTTAATTTCTAAATTGCCCTTCTATAAGAGATATGTAGATGATATCATTTTGATATGCGACGATCATGAAGATGCGAGTCGTCTATTATATTAGTCTTACATGCGAGGAAGAAAGTCGCAACCAGCTAACATTTTTAGACATACTTCTGAGTCGAAGAGATGATGGCTCAATAAGACGGTCTATCTACAGAAAGCCCACTTGGACAGAGCAATACCTTAATTTTCACAGTTTCTGTACATCACAGTATAAGAGAGGCTTGTTGAAATGTCTATTTAAGGGGACTCAACGTATTTGTACGGCTGATGTTATGGACAAAGAAAACAAAATATTAATGGATACTCTTGTTGAAAACGGATAACCTTTAAACTGTTAAACAGGTGTAGAAGTCAACTAGTCTCTAAACCTACAATCCATACCATCATCAAATTACCATATAACGGGGAAATAAACAATGGGATATTGAGACAAAGGTTGAATTCAATCATCCGTAGAACCTATTATACAGCCCAGCTTTTAATTGTCGAAAAAGCTAAAAATATGCTCCACTGCAAACCTCAAAAGTGCACAAGTGATTATGTCACATCCCACACCATTTACCAATTTTCGTGTGTGTGCGGACACACGTAAATAGGGAGGAGTAATCGCGCCTTGCATGTGAGGGTGGGAGAGCATATCCCAAAATGGCTAGAAAAACAAATGAATTGTGAAAAACCAATAGATTCATGTGTCAGACTACCAACTTCGTCTATAGCTAAACATCTAATCGAGATTTACCATAAGATTGATGTTAATTCAGCCTTTAAGGTCATCTATAAAAATGGTCAAGGGCGCTTATTGAAATACGCTGAGGCTACAGCTAATCATAAACATAGCCCCCCTGTGTACTCAAAACCATTAAAACAATTAGTCCGTTTGATAAATTTGAATAAGGCATTAAGAAGACAAATTTCGCGAGGTTATGTGTTCAATTGACATAGAATCTTTATTCACCAATGTTCGCCTTCAATGAAACTGTTGATTTCATTTACGATTACATCACAAGCAATGAGATAAACTTACCTATTCCTGTAACTTAGATCGGAGACATCATCTTAATGTGTACAGAAAATATTAGATTCACCTTCTAAGAAAAGGCATACAAACAAATAGATGGTGTTGCGATGGGAAGCCCTCTTGGGCCCCTGTTAGGAGATATTTTCATGTCGAAATTGGAGAGACAAATGCAAGGTATGCTTGGAGAATTTATGCTGTATAAACGTTATGTAGATGATACTCTCATTATTGGTAATAATAGTAAATCTATTGAAAACTTTATTACCCTATTTAATCATATTCATCCAAATATCCGAGTGACTTCCGAACTAGAATCGAATAACAAACTCGGTTTCCTGGATATTACTATGACTAGGAGAGATGATGGAACGATTCAGCGATCTATTTTTCGTAAACAGACATGGAGTGGACAATATCTTCATTTTACCAGTTTTGTTCCTATCCAGTATAAACGTTCCCTAGTGAAATGTTTGTTCTCAAGGGCCCGAAAAATATGCACGAGTGACACATTGATGGATGAGTTTCGACATATACATTCAGTTTTATTAGCTAATGGTTATCCGGAGAACTTTATCACTTGTCACAGTAAAGAAAGACCACATCTCGAAAAGACAGCTTCTGTACCAAAGAAAGCTATCTTTATTAACCTACCATTCAAGGGTGACCAGATTATGCAGTTGACAGCTCAAAGACTTCGGTCAGCCATCAAACGCACATTCTACGCCGCATCTCTTTTTCTCATTTGCCGAACATTTTCGATCCCTGTACCTACGATTAAAGGACGAAATTCTGTGGACTCTACTTCAAACTGTATCTACAAGTTCACCTGCAGCTGCGGTGACACCTATATAGGTAGAACCAACAGAATGTTCCAATGTCGTCGAAAAGAACATGTTCCAAAATGGCTACTAAATCATATAGAAAATCCCAATGCGATTAATCTGAATAGAAATCCAGCATCATCCATTGCAAAACACTTATTAATGTCAGGTCACAAAATCAATATTAATGACTGTTTCACAATAATTTCACATAACTCTAATTCAAGGTTATTGAAGGTGATGGAAGCACTTTGGATTAATCACATACAGCCTAAACTGTGTGTACAAAAAACAATAGACTTCAATCTTCGCCTACCATGGACTACATGACCTATTTAAATATGATTGGTCATTAGTATGTACTTTTGGTTTTTATTTAACTGAGTAATTGTCATGATCTTTATTTTATTATTGTTAACCATGTTAGTTGTAAAGCGGTTGTAAAGAAACTACGAAATATCATCTCGCGAAATTTGTCTTCTTAATGCCTTATTCAAAAACAGTTTATTATTACTCTTAACCTACTTTGGTAATCCTCATCTGATTGGAGTACCAAACGTTGTGTTAATCATTTTTAATCTTTTCGTGTCACTTTGTTTGATTTAATTGCCCTTAATTTTTTCATATTTATATATATCGACTTGACAAGAACATGTGTGATCCGATTGTTCGAAATTTTATAGAGCAAATACATCAAATACATTCAAGTAATGTCTGTATTTTAGAGACGCTATCGAGAAAGGGGCCTTCAAAGTTATGTGTCACATTTCATTGAACCTTTCGAACGGAATTCGAACCCGCCTTTTATACACAGCCGAAGCTATGGGAATTCGAGAGAACAGTCCTAGGCTTTATGGATGAAATTTTATTTTTTATAAATCAGTGTTCAATAGTTGTACTTACTGATGACGTTACGAGGACAAATTATTTCCCATAATCATATCATATGATCATATTACTGTACAATACTGCGTAATTCATCGAAATAAAATCCTATCCATAATGGAGTTCTATTTTATCACAGTTCCCAAGTTTAATACTTATATTAATCCTAGTCTTTGCACGTATAAGATGTTTGTTCAATCTTCGTCTGTTTCTCTCTCCTGGCCTAGGTATAGTCTGATTGAGATCCTCCCACCCTTTCTTATTTTCCATTTCCTTCGTGTTTTAATGATATTTATTTAAACTCTGACTACTTGTCTACTTTACCTTTAGTATGACGCAACTTTTAAGATTTGACCTAATTTATTTTCTGAATTGTCTACATACATACATATTACTACCTTTGTTATTCTTATTGCCATCTGCATGAACCTTATTATCACTATTTTGTTATCATTATAATCATCGTTATTAGTGACGTTGGAAACATTTAACACATTATTGATATTATTTGTTTCACAAACCGTCATTGGTTAAAATTTATATACATAAATCTATGTAAATTAGAGGAAAGCATGAAGATGTAATTGATAAAACAATATTGTTCTCCTATGTGTTTTGTGCTAAATTAAAACAGTACATCAATCCATGAAGTCCCCATCTTTCTGTTTGAGCCTTGTAAAGAGGTGTAGACTGACTGGGTAGGATCTTCAAGACTCTAAGAATCAGTTGATTGAGACACTTGGTGACATATATGAGTATGATAGTAATATATAGAAAAAGAGGTAGATACAATGGATATGAATGAAGATGTACTGGTTAGTCATTGCTGATGGTTAGAGGATTATTCTGCATAGTTTAGTAGTTATGTGCTCTTGAATTGGTAAAGCACTTGGAATTTAGATTTAAAGCTAAATTTTACTGATTATTTTGATGAAGCAACTTTTTCTTTCAAACTGTGATTTTTTGTCATAAGTGAACGTTAGTGATATCACCTTAGTTTATGTTGGCTGTAAAGTAAAGTGAGTTTTTCAATTGTGTGTGTGTGTGTGTGTTTGTGTAACCAAAGAAAGCTATGTTGGAAAAATTATATTTACAAGATCGAGAAATGTTGCTTGAAATATCTGCCGATCTTGAATGTCGATCAAAGTTATAAGACGAAATTTTTTTTATTTTGCAAAGATGTTTTAGTTTCAGCTTATAAACATAGTAGGAGTACGTTAGATGCCGCTGTTGTCCTCCACCATAGCATAGTCTCTAGTTTAGATAAAGGAGCTAAATACGTTCGCTGTGCCTTCCTTGATTACACATCTGCATTTGACTCTGTTCCCAGGTCTCTCTTGCTAAGTAAGCTTGCTGCAACACAGGCTGAAAGCTGGACAAATAAGTGGTTGCATTCCTATTTTTCTGAAAGGAAGCAGTACACCGTCTACAATGGAAAATCCTCCACTACCTCACTTACTTTAGCTGGTGTTCCTCAAGGTGCTGTTCTTTCTCCCTTTCTGTTTTCGTTTTTCTTACATGACTTGCCTCATTCTGATGTAGCCACTTTTGTTAAGTATGCCGATGACCTCTCGGTTTCTATGCCTGTCAACTCTCAGTCAGATTGTTCCAAATTAAATAGCTTTCTGTCGGAAATTAGTCAGTGGTCCTCTTCAAACGGACTTAAGCTTAATCCGTCTAAATGTCAGGTAGTCAATTTCACTTTCAGACGTAAATGTGACCTACAGCAACTAGTTAGCTCACATGGCCCCACTCTCATTGACGGCACAGAGGTTGAAAATACATCTAATGTCAAGTACCTTGGGCTGAGTTTTTCCACCGATCTTTCCTGGTCTTCCCACATCTTGCTAGTTACTAGAAAGATGTTTCGCTTAACGTTCTACATTAGGAAATTTAGGCAGTCTGGTATAAAGCAATCTTTACTTTCTCAATTTGTAAATTCTTGTATTCTACCCATCCTCCTTTACTGCTCCCCATTAGTCTTTCCTGGACTACTTAAGAAAGACTTTGCTTCGCTGAGAAGGGCACTAAAAGCTGTTAGTAGGGCAAGTGGGATATCGTTAAACCAACTGGTGAACACTATTGTAGATAGACATATTATGTCATGTAAGAAACTAGCGAATACAATATTGTCGGACCCCGAGCATCCTCTCTATACGCATCTATCTCCTTGCATTTCATCTGGTAGAACTAGAAGCAGCTATAGGAGGCTATATGCTAGGACTACCAAATACAAAAACTCCACAATACCATATCTGGCACAGCTGTTATGTGATGAGAAATCCGTTAGGTATGACACGATAAACTTACTGCAGCACTCTAACAAATAGTCCCATTAGTTTTTGTTTTCCTTTCCTCGTTACTATTACACTGTTGTTCTCATCTTCTATCACACATCAACTTTATATTTCAAATCCTGTGGTGCATTGTTTGAAATGAAATACTCTACGCTGTTTTTTCTTAATTTTTAATTTTTATTTATTTATAACTTATTTATTTTATTTTTATTTATTTATCTTTGATTTTTAAAAATCTTATATAATTTATGAGGTAATTAGATGCAATATACTGTAATGCACGCTGAAAATTCCATACCTGTACCACAAATACCGTTTGGAATAAAGCTGTTATTATTATTATTGTATGCAATGCTTCACGTTTTTAGATGTACCACCAGTCATCTTATTCACTTTCTTCTTATCACCATAATCATCTACTTTTAATGAAAAAAGATTCCTAACGCTCTTAATCAGTTGTTTCCCACTTAAGTACCTTCCTAAATGTTATTCAAGCCGTGTTTTTTTCTCTGTGATGTCATGTATGAAAGTCAAGATTTTCCTATTTGAGGTGGACGTGCCCATCTGAATCTTTGTTTAAAGACTGTATGTAGATATTACTGAGGATCGATGGTTGCGGTCTATATGCACCTGTTTTCGTCTTCGTTAGGGATACAGTATCGTATACTTATTTTCTCTATTATCTCTTATCTTCGGAGACTACGACGTATGTTCATGTTATTTCCATTCTTGTATCTTTCACTTTCCATTTAATGTACAAAAATTGGAAGGTGTGGGGTAACTGTGGATCAATGCACAGTGTGTTACTAGATCTTGGTCTGGTTCTGATTTATAGAAGCCAGTCCTGAGTTTTGGGGATTTTTCACCCACCTCAATATTTTTAATGGCTTCGAGTGAAAATTTTTCATCAAGTGCCAATCTGTAAGTTGAATGGAAGTAACTGTGGGAGTAGTTACACTGGAAGAACAGAAAGAAGCGCATACCTACGATTTTCTGAACATGTACCGAAAAACCTATGATTAAAGGGAGCAAATGCTTTAAACAGTGCCATCCCCGGGCATCTCCTTGACACGGGTCATGAAGTGGACTTCTCAAGATAGTTCAAAATTACCGATAGGCAAAAAAGTTTTGATTCAATTCAATCGCTCTGCACATTTATCTTTCGCTACTTTTGTGTGCTATAGGCAGTAGGGCAACTTCAACTTTTGCACATAAGACACCCAACAGGCGAAAACACATCAATGACTTTAAATGCAGCGAGTATTTTCACCACATGAGTTCAAATTATTATAAAGCTGGACAAAAGTCTAATGCCTTCTTCAACAGACCTGCATGTTAAGGACGATAAAAACGAAACATTCCAGTAATGCTTGGATGTACGATGGAATGGAAAGAGAATTTGTTCTTGTTGAGGTAGTATGACTACCGAATGCCTGAATAGAGCTATTTACGGCCACATTATTCTGTTGTTCTATTCGCTAAAACAGAGAGAATATCAAGGAAACATTGTTTGCAAGGTCCAAGCTACCATTAAGTCAGATTTTGTATCTTCGTTGTCAGAGCTGAAACGATGAACTCCCCCTCCCGTCAACCGTTTAGTGATCCCAGCATTGTGGGGTTATCATCTCATGGAATATGAAACAGAATTATTACCAAGAGACAGTGTTATGATGCATACTGACGGAAATGCCTGATAAAATAGAAACACAGTCGAGGCTGTCAAAAAAGTGAATAATGCCTAGGTGCCTGATTTATTTAGCACAACCTCACGTAATGTATGTATTTTAAAAAAGTACCGACAACTTTAATTCCTGTAATCACCAGATTGTTAAACCCAGGATCCGCAATATATTCGTACTGATGAATGGAATGGGTACAAAAGTTAATCTATCGGTGATATTCACTATTTGATGAGGCTTGTAAACCCCTCTACTGACACTCATACAAATTCACTACAAGGATTCTGAGGGAGATTAAACAACAGGATTAAAACGATAACCGGGTCTAAAAACCATTTCATCTACAGTCAACTAGATGAATATATGTAAAGAGTTGTTAAAAATTTAAAAGGGCGTGCGCCACACCCCCCCCCCGGGTTGTATAGTGTGGAAAAGCCAGTGGTGGCCAAACAAAAACATGGCCTCATCAATCCATGAAATCCTTGACAGTCAAACTGAGTCAGGTAGGGAGATGCAGACTCCCGGGTTGGGGGCCTCGGGACTCTAGGAATCAATGGCTGGAGACAATAGGTGACATGGCTCAAAATCGTTGTCAATGGCCAGCGCAGATGTATTCAGTCTCTGTAATCTTTCATGTTCCTTTCTACCATTACCCATTCTGTTTCACTCTTATACTTGTCAAACTCTATTGATTCTCTTCACTCATCTTCTTGTCTACCTCTGTGTGCTATTTGGAAGGTGGCAACTCGAACTGGTGCACTTTGGGGCCAAGTTCTATGTTGAATCCAGACAGACAGACAGACAGAGTTTGGTTTAACTTCTCTGTTGAGACTCCATTCAGATATTCGGATACATTTTAACGATATGTTAAAGAAAGGTGTCTAGCATAAACGTTCTTATGTCTAAATATTTTTTTAGTCCATAAAATAGGCTGTTTTTATGCCGCTGATGCGTTCAGCGTCTTTGGTGCGTCCAACCATCTAGAGTGGCTATTCTGTAACTTTCTTGTCTCACTTTTCTGCAAAGTTCTATGCTGAAAACTCAGACAGATAAGAGTATTCATTATAACAGAGGTTTTTGTATTTCCCAATGAATGAAAAACAAGACGATATTGTTTTTACTGACGTTTCGCTATTTAATGCTAATAGCTTTCTCAAAGTATTATACTTTGAGAAATACAAAAACCTCTATTATAATGAATATCATATACCCAATGCCCAAATATTTTCAAACCGTTAAAAGTGAACTTGGTTTGGACATATATAAGATAAGAGTATTCCTCAAAATTTAATGATGAAAGCTATTTTATCGCTATAAACAGTATAAGGGATGTGAATCAATTCATAAACACATCTTTATCACTTACCTACAATCAGTACATGTGAAGAAGATCGACGGATCATAGCTGATTCACTATCCAATTCCGAATAATTTGATAATGGTATATCCATATCTGATTTATTCATACAACTATCCTCTTCTTCTGCTTCTTCATCTTTATGGTCATCTTCTTCCACAAGTGATGAATCCTTGGACTTATCATCATCATTTGAATCTTCACTAAAAGTGAATCCAATTCTATACGATACAGAATCATCTTCATCCTGGGGATCGGTTTTTCGCCTCTTATGCTGTTTAAGATCAGTGTCACAATCATTAGCAGTAGTTGTAGTAGTATCAGTAATGCTAGTTGAATGACGATTTTTTCTACCACCATTACGACGACGTTTACCATTAATTCCAGTTGTTTGTGTACCTCCGAACAAAGCTAATAATAGGCCAGCTTTAATTAGGCCACGACCACATATACTAGGGCATAATGAACAAACTAATAAACGAAACAGATTTGGTTGTTCACTAATTTCACGAATAGCATATAAATCTTTCACTGAAAATTCACTATCTGGAATATACAAAAAGGAAGAAAACATAAAAAGTATATTGAAATTTCATAACATATATGTTCCTTTTAATCTCTCATTTCGTTACGTTCCGAGTGGAACATAAGGTTTCAAGCCTTAGCTCTGAACATTTACAGTGGTGTGTTTAGGGTGAGGTTGCTAGCCACACATCCAACCTCCAGATTGTTGAAGCACAATCTAGGAAAGACCAATCGCCAGCCCATGACACTTCAAACTGCATATATCAATTTCAATGTGTTTGTGGAAACATATATGTAGGTCGTACAGAAAGGCAATTATCTTCTCGCATGATGGAGCACTTACCAAAGTGGTTGAAAACAACTTAAGTCAAAGCGCCAAAAAGCTCAAAAACAAAGCACTTTGTGGACTACGGTCATGATATCGACGCTGTCATGTCATTCACTGTTATCAGCAGACAAAGAAATAGGAAGATGCTTGCAAATGCGGAGGCTTGTGCAATTAGAGTTTATAAACCAGGTCTCTGTGTACAAAAAGAAATGGTCGTCACTCTGAATCTACCATGGTAAAACGTTTTATTTACCAACTGTTATTATTATTAACACTTTATTGCACCTTTTATTATTACCATTTCTGATTCATTTTGAACTATCTTTTATCAGTAGCATTATCTTAACTCGTTTCAGAATTATCATTATAACTTTTATTATTACTCATTTCCTAATTCTTGATGCATTTAAGTTTTTTTCTCGAATGCCTAATTGTTTAGCTAATTGATATAATTGAAGCGTAATGCATTTTACCTTAATTTTAAACCCTCATACTCCTCTCCCCTTATCTATTTGAACATGATCCGGAAAACATTCACATGTCGTTTTGCATGATCAATTCAATGTAGTTTATTTGCTTATCAATCTTATATCTCCGAATGTATTTCAAATAGTATATATGCCCATGTATGTAGAGTATTCAGCTGAAGAGTTCTACCGAAATTTGATGAATTCATTAAATCCTGCTTTAACTTTTTTGCTTGTTTTAAATTCGTATCGGGAAATAAATGTTTCTTATTTCTTAACTCTCAACTATTCAATAACAGACTAAAAAGGGAAGTTAGTCAGCTGCAGTGAGTAGGGCATGAGTAGCAGATACACATTCACCACCGGTCCCTAGATGCCTGGTACTTTTCAGTCATTTCCTCCGCCATGTAGCAAAGTCTTTTCTAAGCAACCCAGAAGAGTTTAACGGGGTGCAGTAAGGAAGAGTTGGCAGGATGCAAGAGTTAACGTACTATAACATTCGATTCTGAGTGATATCACACTGTCTTACCTTCCTCAAGAAGAAGGTTAGACAAAGTAGTTTTCTAGGATGTGGAGCGACTAGAAAAGATCAAATCCAGGATATTTAAAATTTGACTTCATTACCACTTCAGTTCCTTTATTTTGCAAGAATGATAATAAACGAATTAAATCATGGAACTCTTGTTTGTATCTGAAAATGAAACCAACAATCTTAAATTTGGGATTTAAGTTAAAACTGTTCAGCAAGGACTGCTGACTAATTTCTGATGCAAAGTCATTCATTTTGGAACAATCTGATCGGAAAGTAACTGGGACAATAACAGTCAGGTCGCTAGTACACCTAACGAAATTAGTCTCATCAGATGGAGGCGGTCTGCTTAAATCACTGTGCTACCGAAATTGCTTTCCGCCAAAATGCTCAATTTTACCTGAATTTATCATTGTTTTGATCATCTAGTGATATCAAATGACCTATACACAAACTTGCGGGCTGATTTAACTTGCTTCCAAGTAAACGCTGTGCGATTCTCCAAAGAAATGAAGATCTACTGGAAATTATTACTTTACATGTAAATTCTGTATGGAGAAAAAAGTATTCCAGAAGTAAATAAGCTGAAAATTTTCTCACTATATGTTCGTATATTGTCTAAAATAAGGCTTTGTTATTGTTATTGAGGCAGGTCATGTAAGGAGAGAGAAAAGCGCCTTGAGGGACGCTGACCTCAGTACTCAAAACAATCGAAGACTCTCCTTTATATACAGTATTACGCATTTTGCAGTAGAGATGTGATTGTACCATTAACTTTCTAGCCTAAATAGCCTTGTTGAAGCAGTATAATTTGTAGTGTGATGTTACCAGTCAACAGCAAATAGTATGAACACGTGACTTGTAAAAGTACCCCAAGGAAGGATTGTAAATACTTTCACATTCAATCCGAAAACTGCAAGAATTAAAATGGTGAAGCTAGAGTTAAGAATCGACGAAACTCCGCAGTAAGGTGTATAAGTTGTGTTCATGTGAAAATTACAAAGTGACGCAATCTACCTTGGAAAACTACGAAACAGATAACAGATAAAAGACTTAAAAGTAAAACTGACAAAAACACATACAGTTAATTCTTAATATTACAATGCAACTCAGTAATAAGAAGTATCCTCAAAAACGCAATAACTGTTAACAGAAATAATCATCACTTACCTAGGCTGGATATTACTCTGCCAATATCTACATCATTAGTGATATCATTATCCGTAGGTCCTGTTTCATTCGTCGATAAAATAAGCAGTCGTTGATTATCATTCATGCCTAGTTGACCACCGCTGTCTCTTCCACTATTACAACGATTGCCACTGCCACCACTTAAACAAATTGAACTATTCACATTCAGTATTAAACTAAACATTGTTGTGCCTCGACGACTTGACCAAGATGATGTATATGCACTGGAAGATGATGATGACGCGCCTAAACCATCAGTGCTAATGAGACCAATTAAACCAGTTAAGTGTAAAACATCTCCCGGAATACATGAATCAATTAAATCACGCTGTAATCGACAAGCCAAACATCGCGAGCTTCGACCAATTGATGTAACACTAGATGATGATGTAGACTCATGATGATGTCCATCTGTTTCATGGCTATCAGATGCTTCTTGAATTGTAATTATCTACATTAAAAGATTGGGAGAAAGAGGGAGAGAAAGGAATATAACATAAATGGTTATCACATATAGGTGTGGAAAAATTATGAAAAACATCAATGTGGTATAAACTTTCCTAACAGAAATCTAACCCATTCTACCTAATCAGTTTAAAATATCTGTTTATTATATGATTATCATTATTGTTATTATTCTCTAAGGTACTTTTGACTCGAGACACTAGTTAGTAACTAGTGTAATATGTCTAATCCTTTGTGTGGTGCAGACTAATTTCTATTAGTCAAATTTGCAATGTAGCCAAAATGTTAGGTGGTTCACCATCAAGATGCTCTGCAATGGGAATTGTTGATATTAGATGGTTGGAGGACATGAGTTACTTCAAGATTGCAGATACTCCTTGATGACGAGTGTAAACTAGCACGAAACCTAGGTCCATTGCTTCCTGCCGATTGCGTCCAACCATCCAATATCAACCATTCCCATTGCAGTATATCTTGATGGTGAACCACCTAACATGTTGGCTACATTGCAAACTTGACTAATAGAAATTAGTCTGCACCACACAAAGGATTAGACACATTACACTAGTTACTAACTAGTGTTCAATAAAAAGTATCTATTACATGTCTTTACAAGATTCAAGCATCACTCATCGTTCTAAGACTCAATCACCTTCGTAACATTACAGTCCTCCAAGAAGTCATTCGTGAGCCCGAATAGCTCAGTGGCAATGTCTCTGACTGCAGCACTGAGTGACGCGGGTTCGAATCTCAGAAGGGACATAAGTTCATTAAAGGTTGCAGATACTGCTTGCTGACGAGTGCGGACTAGCCCGAAATCTAGGTCCAAGGCTTCCTCCCAATTGCCCCCAATCATCGAAATCTCTTGGGCTCCAAGTGAAATATAGGGATTCAGCAGGGCATCTCCGTTTCACCTTGTTTTTTGGCTCCACGATTGTCCATAAGCTTTTATTTCGTCTCCAAGTGATTTCGGCCATGTTACTCTCACACATTTGTCCAACTCGTGGTTTACCAACCGTTATTACTTATTTTATTCCTTTAACGTCCAAATGGAACGTAGGAGTTCAAGCTAGAGCTCTGAAGTTTTGATAGCCGTCATTTTACTCTTGTAGGGTTGTGATTGTTAGCCTCAAGCTCAACCTTCCATCCTTGCTGGTGCTACTAGCGGATTTATCGAAGTTTAAGAGTGCATCGGCCAAGAATAGAACCCCTGACCGCGTGCGTGGTTTGCGAACATCCTACTGCTAAACTACCAACGCATTCATATACCTCATAATTCATAGTTAATGTACAACATTCCACTACAAATGTAGAATGAATATCAACAAAACTTGAAAGATTATGGAGATAGAAATAAATTGGGTTAGTGATTGATGTTATCTGAGGTAAAGTCCAATCTTCTAGATATAAATAAATAGAGGTTTTTTCAGGATTTCATCATGAGCTGATATTAGTTAGAGAACCATTGGAAAACCTGGGAGTACTGGACAGCTGTTTCGTCCTAGTTTGGAACTCTTCATCAGTACGCGCCACCGGGATTCGAACCCAGGACCTTCCGGTTACAAGGCGAGCTCGTACACCATTTAGCCACTGGGACCCGATCCAATGGTCCTTGAATTCTAGCTTCTGCCAATTCACGACCTAGCGCGACCGCTAGCCAATGTCTTCGATGAGTATTTGTCCTCACACCCAACCCGCTGCACCCTACTGGTCACGACTTCCCACTGGAACCCAAGTAACTACCTACCTGAATAGGGCCAGTCGCCAGTGAGCATCTCATTGGTATTTAAGTGTTGGTTTGTAGGGATTTGATTGGTTTGAGGATTTCAGGTTTTTTTATTTCCCCATGAATGAAAAACAAAACGATATTGTTTTTACTGACGATTCGCTATTTAATGCTAATAGCTTTCTCAAAGTATTATTAAAATAAAAAGAAGTGACAAGGACCCATAAATAATGTCTTCATTTTGTGTCCAACCTCCTAAATTTAACTAAATAAGGTGGGAACCTGGACAAAACTTATGACAAGGTATATGAAATAGCAGGCATGACCAACTGGTTTATTGAATAACAAAAAAAGGATTAATGTGGTGCTTTACATTTGTGCAGTACTGATTTCGAATATTTAGAGCACATATAAGCACATACAAGTCTAAAACAAATTCGAAACACCCATACCATGCAGTTTTATTTTTACCTTTAGTTGTAGTCAATTAACTATTTTAAAATAATAATAGGCTATAAAATGGAAAAAACATTTCAATAAATAATAATCAAATAAATTACACACACTAACCTGAGTATCTACTGTCAGTGTATCTGGATGATTCAATAGTGGTTCAAAACTTCTTGATCGACAATCTTTTGTCGGACATTTACTTGGTACAGCATAACTCCCATTTTCTGGTAATATCAGAACTTGTTTACCTTCACAACGACAACATTCAAAAACTAGACGATGGCAAACTGGTTCAACCTATATTTTAATATGGGAGAGAGAGTGAGAGAAAGAAGCAAGTGATTTGGAAGCAAATTTTATTTTCAACAATTATTGAATATATGACAGAAAGAGAAACTATTCAACCCAACAATCATGAGGAGGTTTACACATTAAGTATTATTGCTTTTATTCGTCTCTTGGATTTCTATGCGGAATATACGGCTTCAGCAGCACATCAACATTTTACTCTTTTCTTTGTTGCAGCCCCCTTAGCTGGTTCCACATATAAGACCTTCATGTCACAATTTGAAGCTGAATTCGTCATCCATCATTCGGGTCTCACTCTAGAGCCTGTCGAGCGTATGGTGTCACTCAATGGTCTTCTCAGTATATGTCCAATCCATCTCCATATGTTTCTGCAGATTTGTTGGTAGATAGGTCCCTTGGTTAGTTTATGCACGCTTCATATATCTGATATCCTACACCATGTGTTGATGTTGCTTCGTTCAAATTCATTGAGGGGAATTCGTGTATGAAATAAATTGCTAATAATGATATTGTCAAAAACACATTGAGGAGACTGTTTACTGACGTCGCGCGCCAGGCCCTTGAATGGAGCCCGAATGGGAAACAGTGAATCGGACGTCTGAAGGTGACATGAAGTAGATCAAAACTTATGATAAATCGTGGAGCTAGCTACAAAGGACTAGAGAGAACAGAATAAAATGGATATAGGCTGCAGATGCTATGTGTTCCATTCGGAGCCCAAGGGAATAAAAACAATATGATGATAAAGCAGCCGTAGAACATAAGGGTAGGCAAAAAATTAGGTTTCGTAGAGATATAAATCTTGATGAAACAAAGTTCAAACTTTTTTACTTTACTACAGATGGCAAGAGAAATTAATAATCGAAAATTTACCAACTAATGCTATCACTTCTGTTGGTGTCACAATGATGACAAGTGTTCGGAGATAGCTCAGTTGGTAGAACGGAGGATTGTAGATTCTTAGGCCAGGGGTTTGTATCCGGCGCTTGAACTAGTGGGCTTTAAATGCTTCGGTGGTTCGACAATAGAATGTCTGCCAGCCACCCACGTGGTCAGGGTTAGAGTCTCGGTAGACCCACTACTAAACATCACCTAGCTGGTAAAAAGTGAAGGTTGGGCGTAAGGCCAAACATCCCACTCCGCAAACAGACACCAGTGCTATTGAGATTTCAAAATGCTTGAAGTCCTAGATTCCACTCATAACACCAAAGAGTGAAATAAACACAGTGATGTGAAAAAAAAACATTAAAGTAATAACAACAGCAAAACGAAATACTCACCGGACCAAGACGTACAACAATTCCTTTCACAGAAATAAATTGTCCTAAATGATGAGCACGTAATTTACGTAACGGTGTAATCGGTGAATGGTTTACAATACGAGCAGCAATATAAGCAGGTAAACGTTGGTTTATTTCATTTGATTCACTTTTAACTAGAAGATAAGAAAAAAAAGAGAACTTCTAAAGTTACGACGTTTGAAAAGTGATGAAGTAAAATGAATTAATTCTAGGCCAGAAGTGGGGTGGTTTGAACTGATTTGGTTCTTTGAGCTGAGTCAAACAGGGTACACCGCTGATGAACTCAGAGCTAAACGGTCATTTGAAGCTTAGCTAACTTCCATCTGGCTGACCGCCAAGCACTACTGATTGATGTGAGTGACGTCAAACTACTCATTTTAATTAATCAGTAGTGTGTAGCGTTATGAATTAAGACTGTATTGGATTATAAAATACAAAAATATTCATTCATACAAGATATGTTTCTACAACTATATATTGGTTTATCCAACTAAAAAAGATACTCGTAATGAGCAGATTGTAACTCTGTTTTCTTCCTACACGTTCCCCAGTGGAACATTGGGCTTCAACCTAGTAGCTTGAAGTTTCTGCAGCAGTGTTTATTTTACAGGATGGGGTTGCTAGCCTCATGCCCAACCTTTCCTCCTTACCAGCAATATTTCTGGCTCATCGAGGTAAAGGAGTGCGTCGGAGGAGGACCGAACCCCGTACCATGTGCAGGGTCGGCGAGCGTGCCAACCGCTTTACCACCGAAGCTGAGTGGGTAGCAAATCAGACTGGAAAAGTTTTTCATTGTTAACTGTAAAATACAATCATTCATTGTAACAGCCACTAACATTATACTCACTTTTTTAGCATTGATTGCAGCCTATTAACATAAACAGAACATTTCTAGTGTATTTTGACACATGTTGAATTGTATCTGGCATCAGAAAACGCGTTAGTTTTGCGATAAATTTCGCTCCTTCATCCAATCTTAAAACAAACGCACCGAAAATTTACAGGGAGAGTGAGTTTATTAACTAAGGCTGAACTTCAGTGACAATTAACATCAGGTGAGAAAAACCATTTCGAGCAAATCAACGACAATGCAGGTATCGATGGTTCGATGGTAGAATGCTAGCAAGACGTACACGTAGTCCATGTTCGATTCCCCCCTCCCAAAGCACCCCTAAGCCTTGTCTAACTTACTAGCCAATAGTAAGTTTGAAAAAGAGGGGAAGTTGGATGTGAGATCAACGACCCCACTGCACAAAAATGACACCACTACTGAAAATTTAAAACACCTGAAGCCTTGGGTTTCATTGGAAACGCAAAGAATAAAAAAGCAATATATATTCACAACTAACCTTTAAAAACATCAGGTATAGAGTCTTGCTTATACGCTGCACGATAACACAGTGTGTGCAAAGCTAAACCAAGTGAATGTAATATAATCTCACAGTGTTCAGCGCATTCTACACCGCCTGATGACATATTATCACTAAAACATTTATTCATATCAAGTTTATCTTGTAATAATTTAGCATGCATAAGTGTTGAATAATCAATAAGAACAGCTCCCTGTGCTTCAATCTTCATCCAATCCATAGTATGTCCAACAAGATTTGGTAAAGTGTCTATTCCATAAGAATTAGGCAACAGGTTATATCCAGATTTTTCTATTAAATCAGTAAGGAAATCAAGCATAATCTGAAAAATGGAGAGAAATAAACGAAACTGGTTAATTTTGCTAGTGTTTATTGGATATTACGAGTATACACATAAAAAGCAATAAAATCAGTTAGCTCATGACTGTATGAGTTCCAAAATAAATCTGCACAAAACATCAGCAGTCCAAATCACCGCACTCCATATATCATGCAAAAGTAGAGAAAAGAAATTCAGAACTATAATGAGCAGAAATGAAAGGGACATAAAACAGTAACATGGGAAAAACATGAGGACTTAATGGGACTGGAAAACCACAAATAGTGAATGTATCTGTGCCACTGAAAACAGTTTTGAGCCACATCATTAACAGTCTCAAGGCGTTGGATTTTAACAGCCTAAGGACTCCTGCCAGGCAGTCTACACTTCCCTACGTGGCTCTAACTAGCCATCAAAATCCTCATGAATCAAACTCATGTTTTAGTCTGACCACCTCTGTCTGTCTGTCTGTCTGTTTTCGACATAGAACTTTGCACAAATGTGCGGAAGTTCAAGTCGCCACACTCCGTGTAGCACGCGAAGCAAGAGAAGAAAGTACAAGAAAAGCATAATAGAAACAGTGAGCAGAGGTGTGAGACAAAGGAGTAATAAAGAAATACAAAACAGTTCCATTGAAGATCATAAGTCACAAGGAGTGGATGCATCTGCGCCACTGACAACGATTTTGAGCCATGTCACCAATTGTTTCCAACCATAGATTTTTACCGTCCCGAGGACCCCAGCCTGGAAGTCTACACCTTTCTACGTGGCTTAGACCAACTGTTGTGGATTTCATTGACAGATGCCAAGTTTTTGTTTGACCGCCGCTAGCTTTTTTCCAGCCTGACCCTATATCCGCTAACATAGCTCGTCGAGGGAGGCGATGGCTTGGCATACGTAACACATGTCCTAACCACCTCTAACTGTTTTCCGACCTAACCTCATGTTAGGCAACATTGATCGTCAAGGAAGTCGGCGCCCCGGCATGTGTAGCCCGTGTCCTAACCAGTTAGTTTATCAAGTGATGCATTCTACTTCCTAATTTTTATCTTGAATCAATTAGCACGATTCATCTTAATTGTTGTGTCTGAAACATAAATGCGTTATACACTACTTCTAAATTGTATGCTGTCCACTTATCTAAGAAGTTAACATTTGTACTACAGAGTTACAGGCTATTTGGAATGATTACTTTTCACTCATTTCTACTGAATTATGTTTGTCAACGTTTAGTGATGTATACTTTGTCCGGTTCAATGGATTAAACACTACTTTCAGTAAACTGGTCCTCATTTCGAATCCTTCCCCGTGCACTTCAGCCTGATCACCTCTTACAATAAAAGCGGGTTATATCCTGATACATGGAGAATCTGTTCCGACAGTATTTGTCGAGCATTCCACCACTGTACCACCGACGCACAAACATATAGATTAACACACCATAATATTAACGAATATCATATTTGATGTAGCTTTGTTTAACAGATTGATGAAAGTGTGACGACACTATGATATAAATTAAAAACAAAAGCAAAGATATCTCCACAGGATTCAATCAGAGTAGATCGCCGTTTTGAATCTTACCACTATTTCAGATCTCACTTAAATTTCTATTGTCAAGCCATACAAAAACTGATATAATCCTTACAGGCTTTTGTATAATTGAACGTTCAGATAACAGAAGTGTACTTCAGCATGAAGTTATTATAGACCTGCGGCTCATCAGTTAATACAATCAGATTTTGAAGATCAAAATCATATCTCATATACTATATATTGCATAAACGAGTGGTTTTATCATCTCCCAACACGGATGTAGTTCGTAGCTTAGGGTACTGAGTTATAATAAATATAAATAATAATACTGTTTGTTGTAAAATAATAACACCCTAACAGAACACTATGCCTGTAAATTACTTCTCTAATACAAGAAAACAGAAAGGAATTACAAGTAGGCCAAAAGAAATGCCTTAAATCTAACAATGCCAAGACCTTAAAGCAAATAACAAATAAAACTAATGTATGAAAGTCTTTAGTGAAAACACACAACATGAAACCAAAATTCGTTACAATCTATTGTTAAATAAGTATAACATACACATACGTAATTGGTGCTCAATTAGAGTAAAAATTTCATTTGGGGTAAAGAAAAAATGATAAGATAATAATTTCCAGTAAGTTAAGTTGATTTAACAACCAACAACAACAATCACCATCATTGGGAGGGATCTGAAAGAGGTTACTTCATTCACTTATCTAGGGAGCATTGTCTCAACTACAGGAGGATGTGAAATCGAGAGTCGGGAAGGCGAGAAACACATTCATCAACCTGAAACCAATCCGGAAGTTTTCGTCACTCACCATCAACAACAAAATCCGGATTTTCAATACAAACGTCAAGTCAGTTAGTTTTTCTATACGGATCAGAAACTTGGAGGGCGGGTCACAAAGAATATTTCCAATAGCCTGTTGCAGACCTTTATCAACAACTGTCTTCGCTTTATACTGAAGATCAGATGGCCGGGCCGGAAAGAATCACCAACAAGAAACTATGGGAACAAACAAAACAAGAACCAATCGCCAACCAACAAATATGCAGGAAATGGAGTGAAGATGGATTGGACACTCGCTGAGGAGGCCACCGCTGGATGACATCGCGCGTCAGGCCATTGCTTGAGTGGAACGCGAAAGGGAAGCGACGAGTGGGACGTTGGTGCAAGGGTAACATGGAGATCGTGTGAAGAGGGGTTGAAACAGTATGGACTAACATGGAAGCAGGTGAAAAGTACAGCAGAAGACAGAAGCAAGTGGAGACGTGCAGTTGAAGCCCTATGTTCCACTAGGAACCCAAGGGAACAATAATAATAAAGTTGATTTAAGACCTTAAAATATAACCCAAAGCATCAAATATACAAATGTCTAACAAGTTAACAAAATAGAGAATAAAACTAACTGTCTAGGGAGCAAAGAAATTATGAGCTGAAACTTTACCTTTGTTTAATAAATGACTGAATGGAATAAGTTTGTATTTAAACAATCATGATATAATTGCTTCCTCTGTTGCTGTAATAATAACAATAATATTCGACGGCTAGTAACTGTTAAGTAATTATGTTATATTCATCGCAAATAAGGACAACATACTTAGTTTATTAAACTTGGAAGATATTTGAAATATGGAGCACTTAAGAAGAAATGATCACCTCAGCCATAATCTCTGTTTTCGACATAGAACTTTGCACAAATGTGCGGAAGTTCAAGTCGCCACACTCCCTCCTTGTAGCACACAAAGTAAGAGAAGAAATTACAAGATAGGCATAATAGAGACAGTAAACAGAAGTGGGAGACAAAGGAGTAGTAGTAACGAAGAACAACATGGTTTAATTGGAAGTCAGAAGTCACAAGGAGTGGATGCGTCTGCGCCACTGACAACGATTTTGAGCCATGTCACCAATTGTTTCCAACCATAGATTTTTACCGTCCCGATGACCCCAACCTGGAAGTCTACACCTTCCTACGTGGCTTAGACCAACTGTTGTGGATTTCATTGACTGATGCCAAGTTTTTGTTTGACCGCCGCTAGCTTTTTTCCAGCCTGACCCTATATCCGCTAACATAGCTCGTCGAGGGAGGCGATGGCTTGGCATACGTAACACATGTCCTAACCATCTCAGTCTTTGTAGCTTCACGACTTCGTCGATTGATTTCCCTTGTTTACCTAGAACTCTACGCCTAACCTCAATATTGCTCACCTTATTATGCCACTTCACACGGGAAATAGAACGCAGGCACCTATGATCAAAGACAGCTAGTCTTTTCATGTCTTCCACTCTCAGTGGCCAGGTCTCACAACCATAAAGGAGGACGGAGCGGACTGATGAGCAGTACACCCGCCCTTTGGTCGATAGTCGAACATCTCGTCTACGCCAGAGTCGGCGTAAACTGGCAAATGCGAAACGAGCCCCCTGTATTCGTGCTGAGATTTCGTCAGAGATCAACCCGTTGGCGTTGGCTGATGGTACTTCCCAAATAAGTGAAGCGGTCAACGTGCTCTACCACTTCACTTCCTATTTTTAAACTAGGCGTCGATGTAGTCCAGTCCTGTAACATCATCTTGCATTTGGCGGGAGCGAATCGCATGCCAAACATTCGTAGATTGCGGCTCAAGGTGTTTAGAAGACTCTGCATTTCGTCAGCGTCTTCGCCTAGAAGGACTATATCGTCTGCATATTCCAAGTCAACGAGATTATTCCCCGGTAGCAAGTCAATCCCTGAGTCGCTGAAGTCACTTAGGGTTAAGTCCATTAACACATCTATGATGAAGTTGAATAGAAAAGGAGATAATGGGCATCCTTGACGGACACCACTGGTCGTCATCAGTTCAGATGACAGCTCGCCGTAAGCCCTCACCTGGCTGTATGAGTACGAGTAGAGTGCCTTAATCAGTGCAATATATTTTCTCGGAATTCCCTTTACAGCCAAGCATCTCCAGAGAACTTCTCGATCGACAGAGTTGAATGCTGCCTTTAGGTCAAGAAATATAATGACTGTTGGACGCCGGTAGGAATGCCTATGTTCTAGAATCTGTCGGAGGGTGAAGATATGATCAATACACCCTCTTCCTGGTCTAAAGCCTGCCTGGCTCTCTCGTGTTTGTGTCTCCCGAGCACCACTTAGTCTACGCATGATTATTGAGCCTAAGACTTTAGATACTATATTAGTCAAGCTAATCCCTCTGTGATTATCACAGGAAGACTTGTCTCCCTTCTTGTATATGGGGATAATCAGTGACTTACACCAACCCGATGGGACTTCTTCTGATTCCCAGACGCTGCCTAGTACCTCAGTTAATGCAGACAGTAAGCTGTCTCCACCGTACTTAAATACCTCTGGAGTCATTCCATCAGGTCCCGCTGCTTTGCCTAGTTTCAGATTGGTGACAGCTTTAGTAACCTCAGTTAGTGACGGAGGACCTGTGTCTATATCCCATTCAGGGAGGTGTTGGATGTTCGGAAGGTTGAGCGTGGCTGTGGGCCAATTAAACTGCTCCTCATAATGCTCTTTCCAACGATCCAGTCGTCTATCCTGGGAGCTAATTATAGTGCCATTTTTTTCCGAGATTGTCTCACTAATGATTTGTCTTCTCCCACCCGTTTCCCTGATGAGTCTAAAGAGTTGCCTGGTGTTGCCTATCCTCGAAGCTTTCTCCATCTCTTTGGCTTTTGTCACCCACCACTGTTCACGGTCCTTGCGGAGACTTTTCGTAAGTTTCCTTTTGTGCAGCTTTCGCTCCTCATTGAATTCGGAGCTCGCCGGAATAAGTCTTCTAGCATCTATCAGTTCGGATGAGGCGGTGGAGATCCAGTGGTTTTTACTCACCTTTGGGTTTACCTTATTCACAGCTTTTACAGCTGTATCTATGGCTGCCTGGATATTTTTCCAAGCTTCTTCAGGGTGAGCACAGCTGTCGAACACAGATATGTGTTTAGCTAGTTCTTCCTCAAATACGGATTTAGTTTCCTGATCGAGCTGGGGACGTGATGGTTTTACCGCCAGCTGTTTCCTACGTCCGTTCAGTCGTAAGCACACCCGAGCGCGGACCAGTGCATGGTCGGTATCTACACACGTGTTCCAGAAGGAGCGACAATCTCCTACCGACCCACGCCAACGATAGCTTATTGCTATGTGGTCTATTTGTGTCCAGCGTTGGTTTGATGAAGGGGGTCTCCAAGTCAAACAGTGTCTCTCCTTGTGTTTGAAGTTAGTGCTTACAAGAAACAAATGATTATCAAAACAGAACTGTAGGAGACGGTCACCGTTGTCGGTTCGCTGGCACGGAACTCCATAGGTGCCACCGACATCCTTCTCAGATTGACACAATTTCCCTACTTGAGCGTTAAAGTCACCAGCTAGAACGACTATGTCTGAGCGTTTAGCCTTTCTCACCAAACTAGACAGCTTTTGGTAGAACTCATCCTTCGTTTCATCTGAACTGCAGTCAGTGGGGGCGTAGGCGGAGATTACGAAAAGGCATCGGCGAGTAGTGCAGTCCTTCCTCCTTTTTACTGATCCGTTCAGACGGACAGCACACATTCGGCTATCTACCGGGATCCAGTCAAGCAATGTCTTTTCTGCCCTAGTACTCAAAGCTATCCCTACGCCAGCTAATCCTCGTGAACTAGCTGTGGCATCTCCTGACACCCTCAAGGTGAATTTTGCAGATTCAACCTGTTGGCCAGGTGGGGTTAGGTGAATAACCACACTTGGGTCTTGTATGCGTGTTTCTGAAACACAGCATACATCAATGGCTCGGGATGCCAGGGTCTTGGCTAGTGATGCTTGTTGTCCTATTTGGCAAAGTGTCCTAACATTAAAAGCTCCTATATGAAATTGGTGGCGCGGCTTTAAGAGGCTGTCGGTGGTGGTTTTTTGGCTTCCATCGTTTTTAGTGGACGCAGAGTGGAGAGGAAGTGGAGAGCTATCAAGTCGAGGAGTTGCATCAGTGGAAGGAAGGCAAGATGATAGAGATGATGAAGACAAAGATGAGTGAGTAATAGAGAGGTTTCGTGTGCATTTCGGATTGTGAGGGCGATTGTTACTTCCCGGCTGCCCACACCGTGGAAGTTGGTTGCGTGACCGCAGAGCCCAGGGGACAACTGCTTGGGGCCGGTCACACGCGGCCTGTTTTTGTTTGTTCTTTTTGTTTTGTGTGTCTCAGTAGCATATTTATCACTCCTGCCCTGTGACACGGCAGCAGGAAGCGCGGTCGTTGTTAATCCGGGCCACGGCCGATCCGGCATGAAATTTTGTGGTTTTCTATGTATCATGATGTTGGATTGGGTAGCTGCTTTTTGTTTAACCGCTATCCAAACAACCTGCCTGGCATGGTAGACCTCAAGAGACATAAGTCTCAGCCAGTATAGCTTGAATAGGTCATTGCGGTGTTCAAGCCCGACCACCACGTCAAGGTAGCAGCTTTCGGTTGGGTCAGCCATAATAGAAAAATAAACTGGGCATTTCATTCGAACAGGGTTAGTATTTTACAAAGTCTGTGAATAATATGTCCTACTTAAGGATTAGTATTGCTAACCACCTGTCCATTATCAAGAATACAGAAGAGAGTTTGAATCCACTGCCTAGTGATTTTTACCTAATACACAAGGCAATCCAAGACAAAAACGTCCAGTTTTTGTAACGCAACAAAAATAGGCACACATATAATGACAATCATCTCATCATACATTTGACGTGAATAAAATGAGAGGCACACATAGTAATACTACTAGGAAGGGTAAGACTTCAAAAGAAAAAAGAAAAGAAATACCTTCGAGTATACTGCAGCTTTTGACGACTTTTCATATAACCGTGTTGGAAAATATAACAACCAACCAGGATAAGGACAATTCTTTTCGTATGGTGCAAGTGGTAAGGCTTTTTGATTAAGAAATCCACTATTTATAGATTCAATTTCCAAAGAATCAGTTTGCTGAGAGAATCCAGCTTCAGATGAGTTCCATGTACGTGGAGATCTTGGTTGAAATGGTTTCCTTTTACTACCTGAGTCAGCTGCCAATTTACTTTTTGAATTAAACCTTCCCCTGAAAAATCTTCCACGAAAATTTGATCTTCTAGGGGCATTCTGATAATCAGAGAGGAATGTTAGACAGAAACAGAAACTGTTACCATTTCTCCAGAGGTATATTGTTTATTGAATTGTATCAGTGAGAACCAGATGAACCATAAGCTTGTAGGAATTGACGTTTACACCTTGATGATAACAACACGGTTGGAAGAAAAATATTAATATACGCATAGATGTCTGCGTAATGAACTGTGAGAATCAATTATTGTACGAGAGAAAATGACAATACATCACGTTCAGACGAAAAAACAACTTGAATCCGGTCGAGATGTGTCTTCTCGAACTTTTTAAACTAGTATCCCCTTTCGCACAACGCTTGTAATTTTATTTCATTTCGAGTAATGACGCAGTTAAGTACATGAGCAAGTTTCAACCAATTTGGTCACCTTAAAAGATAGATAAATGAACCAAAAAGGTTTGTGGAATTGAGAAATTTGATGTAAAACCTAAGTACAATGGTACACAATTATTCCGTATTTTTAGACAGACACGAAGATAGACGAACATTCAATAGCAAGATACATTGTCTGTTCAGTGATTGCTCTTACTGCTGATAAATTATATTGGTTTTGGTGAATAAATATTACTCAATATACATTATAAAAATTACCAATACAAAACTGAAACCATAGAACAAATCTTAATTAAGTTTGCTAACGATGTGGAAGTGAGAACAATTAGCAGCATAGGTTTCAATAATAAGAGCGAATGACCTCTTCCATTATATATCCCTATAAAAAAAGAACCATGAAGAGCTCCATTGTCTAGAACCATATAATCAATGGAATATGTGACACAGCAGATAAAAGGAATCATACCAGACACTAGAAAGAGAGACAGAGAAATTCATTTGCACTGAGATCCAGATTTCACCAAACAGCTGACAAATAATTCAGGACCAAATGAGAAGCAACCATCTATAAAATTATGTTTCCAAAACCTCAGCGAAATTGAAATGATTTATTCCAACTTTTCGTTCGCCAATCTGGTCCAAACTTTTTCAGGGAAATTAATCGAAATTAACCTAATAGAGGTTTATATATAAAAGGAACATCTCTTGTTTTTGAAACTTTATCATGAAACAGGTATAATAAACAAAAATTGTATGAACTGTGATCAAAATTTGACTTCACACTTTCAAATTAGTCTACTTTTGTTAAAATATATGTGTATATGCAGTATACAATGGTGTGTGTGCGTGAACAGTCATAAAACATTTGTTATTCTCTCCATAAGAAGACGTAGACAATCCGGAAGTTTGACCAAGTATGACTAATTGTTGATACATATCCCACTTTCATCTATTAGTCAGGATTTGCCATACATCAGCTAACATCACACCTTCACGTCTGTTCAAACTCTTGGGATTCACCCATATATGTAGGGCTTCTGCGGTCAGTCTTTCTTTATATGAGCCAAAAACTTTCTGTAGAACCTTGGCCTTATCAAAGTCGATTTTGTGTCCCGTTTCTATCGAATGCAGTGCAATCGCTGAGTTGTTTTTTAGCTTCTTCAAGTCTGAAGAGGTCTTTGGAACCACCTTTAGAGATTGTTTATGCTCTTCCACTCTTATATTTACCTGTCTGGAAGTTTCTCCTACATATACGGCGCTACAATCCCCACAATTGATCTGGTATACACAATTTCGCTGGTTTACTTGTTCTATTTTATCCTTAACCTTCACCAGTGATGAGCGTAAGGCGTTAGTTGCACGAAAATACACTCTTATGTTATAAATTGTTAAGGATTCGCTTTATTTCATTGGATGTTTCTTTGCGGTAAGGAATCACCGCTGTACTAACTCAATTCTCAGAAACAGGTTTCGATTCACCTTATCTTCACATTTTAAATATCTTTTTATGAAGTCTTTGGGATAATTATTTGATTCAAGAGTGGATTGAACCAATTTTAGTTCCTTGCTAATATCTTCCTCCTCAGTAACTAGACGTTTGGCTCTGTTGATCTGATTCTTGGCCACAGTTACCTTGGTGGTAAATGGGGGAGCAGAATAGTAGTCTAGATATCTATCCAAATTTGTCGGCTTTCTGAAAATGTTTATTTTAAATTGGCCATCTAATTTTCTTTTTACGAAACAGTCCAGGAACGCCAACTCATTCTCATCGGATTTAACCTCTTTGGAAAACTTAATAGTTTCTGACAAATTGTTTATTACGTGAAAAAGTTCATTTAACAAACTACGTTTGATTATGACGAAGGTATCATCTACGTGTCTCAATCACATCTTTGGAGGACTAGGGCATCTCATAATTGCATTTGTTTCTAATGAGTGCATAAACAGATTGGCGACTAGCGGAGATACTGCTGATCCCATACCAATGTCTTCTGTTTGACGGTAAAGAAGCCCTCTAAACGTAAATAACGTGGAACGAAGACACAATTCTAATGCCTTCATAATTTCGTCTGGATTTAAAGGACAACGACCACTGAGTTCGTCGTCAGAACAAAGTAAATTATAAATAATACTTAAAGAATCATTAACGGGAACATTCGTGAATAATGAATAAACATCGAAACTTGCCATTACTTCATCTTCTTCAATATGAGTCAAGTTTATTTTTCTCTTAAATTCATACGAATTCTTCACTTCATGCTTCACTTTCGTTTCATATGGGTTAAGTATTCAATAAATGTATTTAGAGAGTTTGTATGTTGGAGAATTAGTGAAATCCACTACTGGACGTAATTGAACTTCTGATTCGTGTATTTTTGGTAACCCATAAAATCTACAAGGGCTGCAACTTTTTGGAGCCAGAGTAAACCAAAGTGATACACCGAGCTTCTCCTTTATTGACTGTAACATTTTGCTTGTTTCAGCCTTCAGCTTATTTAATGTCGCCCTTGATTTTTTTCACGTTGAGTTTTTCATAAGGTCCGTCATTAAGATGATCAATGGCCTTCTTTTCGTAATCTGCAGCGTTCATGACAACCATGATATTGCCTTTATCTGCTCTTGTAATTATAATTGATTTATCCTGTTGTAGGTTTTTTTAATGCCAGTTACTCGTTTTTATTTATATTCGGCGCATTTGGCTTCTGGTTCAGTAGTACCGCTGTAATTTTGTGTCTTATGACATTTGCCTCTTCGGCTGTCACAGACTTTAACGAAGGTTCAACTGCTGGAACTACTTCAAAGGCTGATAAACGCCTTTTGTTTAGATTGAAATTAAGTCCCTTTTTAAGGAGGGATAGTTCATAATCTGATAAATTTCTATCAGAGAGATTAACCACCACTTTGTTCGTATCCAGAAAGTTATGACTAGACGGATTTTCAAATTGATGGTGTTTAAGATTAATGTTTAGTTGAAGTAACCTGTCAAAATTTTTGATTTGTCTTCTTTTTGAAGATAAAATTCCTCTTTAAACTTAAGTATGTTGTCAATGAGAGTCTTCAAATCTGATGTAACCAAGAGAAATAAAATTTCATCTAAATTGGACATTCGCATTCGAAATAATTCCATATTTTTGGTTGCTCTGTGAGCGCGTTCTCGTACATTTCATCAATGTCTACTTCTAACTCGGCGCTCAATTATTTTGGACAAATTATGTTCCGTCAAATCTTCATCACAGGTCATATGAATTATTTTGCAATCGAATTAAACGAATTACGAAAATAAGTTATGGGTACAATCATCGTATTTTCAATCTCCGTTGTCTAGAACAGAATGTGTATCCTAAATCCGTAACTGACAAGTCACTTGATAACTCTAGCAGATCGATTAAAGCAGCCCTTCCGCAACCAGAACCCTTGTACGAGAACGCGTTCACAGAGCAACCAAAAATATGGAATTATTTCGAATGCGAATGTCCAATTTAGATGAAATTTTATTTCTCTTGGTTACATCAGATTTGAAGACTCTCATTGACAACATACTTAAGTTTAAAGAGGAATTTTATCTTCAAAAAGAAGACAAATCAAAAATTTTGACAGGTTACTTCAACTAAACATTAATCTTAAACACCATCAATTTGAAAATCCGTCTAGTCATAACTTTCTGGATACGAACAAAGTGGTGGTTAATCTCTCTGATAGAAATTTATCAGATTATGAACTATCCCTCCTTAAAAAGGGACTTAATTTCAATCTAAACAAAAGGCGTTTATCAGCCTTTGAAGTAGTTCCAGCAGTTGAACCTTCGTTAAAGTCTGTGACAGCCGAAGAGGCAAATGTCATAAGACACAAAATTACAGCGGTACTACTGAACCAGAAGCCAAATGCGCCGAATATAAATAAAAACGAGTAACTGGCATTAAAAAAACCTACAACAGGATAAATCAATTATAATTACAAGAGCAGATAAAGGCAATATCATGGTTGTCATGAACGCTGCAGATTACGAAAAGAAGGCCATTGATCATCTTAATGACGGACCTTATGAAAAACTCAACGTGAAAAAAATCAAGGGCGACATTAAATAAGCTGAAGGCTGAAACAAGCAAAATGTTACAGTCAATAAAGGAGAAGCTCGGTGTATCACTTTGGTTTACTCTGGCTCCAAAAAGTTGCAGCCCTTGTAGATTTTATGGGTTACCAAAAATACACGAATCAGAAGTTCAATTACGTCCAGTAGTGGATTTCACTAATTCTCCAACATACAAACTCTCTAAATACATTTATTGAATACTTAACCCATATGAAACGAAAGTGAAGCATGAAGTGAAGAATTCGTATGAATTTAAGAGAAAAATAAACTTGACTCATATTGAAGAAGATGAAGTAATGGCAAGTTTCGATGTTTATTCATTATTCACGAATGTTCCCGTTAATGATTCTTTAAGTATTATTTATAATTTACTTTGTTCTGACGACGAACTCAGTGGTCGTTGTCCTTTAAATCCAGACGAAATTATGAAGGCATTAGAATTGTGTCTTCGTTCCACGTTATTTACGTTTAGAGGGCTTCTTTACCGTCAAACAGAAGACATTGGTATGGGATCAGCAGTATCTCCGCTAGTCGCCAATCTGTTTATGCACTCATTAGAAACAAATGCAATTATGAGATGCCCTAGTCC
Organism: Trichobilharzia regenti; assembly: GCA_944472135.2. NCBI lineage: Eukaryota > Metazoa > Platyhelminthes > Trematoda > Strigeidida > Schistosomatidae > Trichobilharzia > Trichobilharzia regenti. The sequence continues at coordinate 32,701,037 of OX235265.1, forward strand.
TCCAAAGATGTGATTGAGACACGTAGATGATACCTTCGTCATAATCAAACGTAGTTTGTTAAATGAACTTTTTCACTTAATAAACAATTTGTCAAAACTATTAAGTTTTCCAAAGAGGTTAAATCCGATGAGAATGAGTTGGCGTTCCTGGATTGTTTCGTAAAAAGAAAATTAGATGGCCAATTTAAAATAAACGTTTTCAGAAAGCCGACAAATTTGGATAGATATCTAGACTACTATTCTGCTCCCCATTTACCACCAAGGTAACTGTGGCCAAGAATCTGATCAACAGAGCCAAACGTCTAGTTACTGAGGAGGAAGATATTAGCAAGGAACTAAAATTGGTTCAATCCACTCTTGAATCAAATAATTATCCCAAAGACTTCATAAAAAGATATTTAAAATGTGAAGATAAGGTGAATCGAAACCTGTTTCTGAGAATTGAGTTAGTACAGCGGTGATTCCTTACCGCAAAGAAACATCCAATGAAATAAAGCGAATCCTTAACAATTTATAACATAAGAGTGTATTTTCGTGCAACTAACGCCTTACGCTCATCACTGGTGAAGGTTAAGGATAAAATAGAACAAGTAAACCAGCGAAATTGTGTATACCAGATCAATTGTGGGGATTGTAGCGCCGTATATGTAGGAGAAACTTCCAGACAGGTAAATATAAGAGTGGAAGAGCATAAACAATCTCTAAAGGTGGTTCCAAAGACCTCTTCAGACTTGAAGAAGCTAAAAAACAACTCAGCGATTGCACTGCATTCGATAGAAACGGGACACAAAATCGACTTTGATAAGGCCAAGGTTCTACAGAAAGTTTTTGGCTCATATAAAGAAAGACTGACCGCAGAAGCCCTACATATATGGGTGAATCCCAAGAGTTTGAACAGACGTGAAGGTGTGATGTTAGCTGATGTATGGCAAATCCTGACTAATAGATGAAAGTGGGATATGTATCAACAATTAGTCATACTTGGTCAAACTTCCGGATTGTCTACGTCTTCTTATGGAGAGAATAACAAATGTTTTATGACTGTTCACGCACACACACCATTGTATACTGCATATACACATATATTTTAACAAAAGTAGACTAATTTGAAAGTGTGAAGTCAAATTTTGATCACAGTTCATACAATTTTTGTTTATTATACCTGTTTCATGATAAAGTTTCAAAAACAAGAGATGTTCCTTTTATATATAAACCTCTATTAGGTTAATTTCGATTAATTTCCCTGAAAAAGTTTGGACCAGATTGGCGAACGAAAAGTTGGAATAAATCATTTCAATTTCGCTGAGATTTTGCAAATAAAGTTTAAGAGAGGGTGCAAGGTTTAGTACCCTCTGGTGTTTGAAGTGATTTTATTTTGGCCCATCTGGAGAAAGTTTATTGAATATGACATGAAACGATTACAAAGGTGTGTTATATAAAAAGGACGACCATCCACCCATAGGAGAACTCATGCAAACTTTTTGATCTCATAATCGGAGAACACATTTTGAAATGAATGGTACCTTTCCCACCTGTCTTTCTGCCTATCTGTTTTCAGCATAAAACTTCGCACCAGTCCAAGTTGTTACACTCCAGGTAGTACACAAAGCAAGGGAAAGCAGAAGAAATGCAGAACAGAGACAGTAGACAAAAGGAATAGTAATAACGAAGAACAACATAGTTTCCTTGGAAATTATAAGTCACAAGCATTGGATGCATCTGGCCAGCTAGTGAGAACGACTTTGAGCTATATCACCGATTGTGTCCAGCTATTTGTTTTTACCGTCCCTAGGACCCCAACCAGGAATCCAGTCTGCATCTTCCTACCTGGCTTGAACTAACTGTTGTGGATTTCATTGACTGGTTGGCCCATGTTTTGGTTTGACCGCCACTGGTTTTTTTTCAGCCTGACCCTATGCCAGCTAACATTTCCTGTCGTTCGAGGAAGGCGAAGCCTAGGCACGCGTAACACATATCCTAACCATCTCAGTCAATGTGATTTCACAGTCTCGTCGACTGATTTCCCCTCCCGCCTACCTAACACTCAACCGACGCCTAGCCTCAATATTGCTCACCCTATTATACTACTTCACGCAGGAGACAGAACCCAGGCACCTATTATCAAAGACATCTAGCTTTTTCATGTCTTCCACTCTAATGGCCACGTCTCACAGCCATAAAGGAGGACGGACCGGAGTGCTGAGCAGTACACCCGCCCTTTGGTCGATAGTCAACCGGATATCACGTCTACGCCAGAGACGGCGTAAATTGGTGTATGAGAAACGAGCCTTTTGTATCCGTGCGGAGAATTCGTCAGCGATCAACCTCTCTGGCGTTGGTTGATGTAACTTCCCAAATAAGATGACTATCTTTTGATTTGCGCTTGGAAATTCGAGAGGGTATAGACAACCGAAAAATGTAGCCCGAGTAGTCTCAAACTGATGTTGACATAATTGGCCTTCAATTTTCATTGGCCTTTATTATAATATGAATTACGTGAATTCCAGAACACCTTTGGGACGAATAAAGAATACATTCCACAGGCAAATGACCTTAAACCAAGAAGTCAGATCGCTCAACAGTACAAAAGAATGTTTTTCACATTCTTCAATGTGACTTTAACCGTGACTTAAGGGCAGGGTTTTCGATGAAGTGACCGCAGGGTAAGGACTAGAGTAAATTATGGTTAGGTGTAAATAAGGTTTAAGCATAGAAAAGAGAATGATTAAGTTTGGAATAATTAAGCTTACAACAATTCTAAACTAATTAATGTATGCGTCGATAGTGCCTTTTCAGGGTAAATGAATATTTTTTTACCCAAAATGAACCGGCTATGCTGATATAACGCTGGTCGGTCTTAGGAAGAGCACTGGACGAATATAAATGCGACGATACCCTGAAAAATAGGATTTGCAGCTAAAATAAATCGTTTAGTGTTGAAATATGTGCTGAATTGTCTTTTCGTTCTAAAGTAATGCAAATCAGTGCTTAATATGTGCTGTGAAGGCTGGAACAAAACTGATAAGCAAACCTGGGAGGGTCTGATCTAATTTTGAAAATGACTAGAAAAACGCACAGCGTTCTGGTTTAGTGCCAGTCATGCTGAAAACCAGCACTGAGTTCTAGTCTATTCGCCTAATTAAACAATTCCAGAACTCTCACTAGAGAATGTGAGAGTCAGTTCAGAATTACCGAGGACTAATTCAGCATTATAGCATGCTTGAGGACTCCACCATCACAAAGGGTTATTTTTGGACCTGCCAAGAGACCCCAACTTTCGTGTCATCTTAGAATAAACTTTATAATGCTGACAATACAACTTACATTATTCCTAAGCGTCAGCATTCTCAAAGCCACTTGCATATGCCTCACTCAGTGAAACAACTACCAAACTTAGCGCGGAAACAAAGATAGCGCCTTTCTAACCGGTACCGAATTTGTCGCGCTGATAAACAATCGAAATGAGTTCACCACATTTTAAAATAAGGCGTTCGAACTGCTTTCAAGGGACTACATAATGAGTTTGGCGATACAACTAATATTACAATAAGGATCCTAGTTAATGAAATGACAGTGCAACAGTATACCTTAAGTAATTCAGTTAACGAGTTACGGAGTTGGTTGTTACTTGGTGATACAGTTTAAGTCCGCTACTGCAAATGAATTATATAATCCATAGAAGCTCTCACTACTGGAGTCGTGTCTACTAGTAGAAGCTGTGCACCGGTTGTAGAACGGTCTTCAGATGAGGATGAGAGCTTCTTGCAAGATCCAAAGCGTTCGACAAGGTTAGTAGTGAAGCAAGTAGATATACGGACTAGTAAGAAGGTGAATCGGCGAACAGCACACTGTATTTTAGATAGCACTCTGGAGTTATGAATATTTTAAAATGAATCGCTGTTGAAAAGAGATGTACAGTGTTTTCTTTTATCAACTTCAACAAAAAACCGCACAATCATATTGTCCCAGACTCTGCATGCTTGACAACCCAAATGCTTAGCGTGAACTGATTCTGTGTGAGTCAGTCGTGTTTAATGGCGTGACTGACACCCTTTGCATAGCAGCACGTTTTCTCTGCACCACAGTGCAGTAATAAACTAATGCTGGAATTAGTGACTGGAAACTAAGGAGAAAATGATATGGACTTCGTTCGCAGACCTCCACTAAACCCTGCGGATCATGCAAAATTTCATGATCTCAAGGCACCGAAAGTTACTTACTTGAACAAAAGAAAAGCCTGTAGCGGTAAATAATTCCCCAAAATAATTGACCGTAATAGTCATCACTGAACATTGGATGCTGACCACTGTTGCGTGCGTTGTCTGACTAAACTGCCGTACACATATATTCTAGTATTTCTTCGTTCTTATTCATGTGCGCAAACGTTGTGGCTACTCGACGCCCACAACGTAAATCAAAAGGCACTGGCGAAGAGTACGATCATGTATTGTAGCAGTAGTCAAATTCGAAATTGTGTCAAGGTAATATTCAACAGTAAATTGGCAAATGTTTGCGAAGTACATATAAAATCGGTCTGTATACACATATAATACAAGTATACAAATTAGATTAAAAAGCATGTTTACAGTTGGTATAGGGGTACTACATAATTCCCCCACCAGAACACTGAAATATAAAAAAATACATTTAAGTGTTCGAAAATAACATGCGTCAGCGTAATACGTAGCAGCGATAGTACACAGAAGGCGATTTATTAAGCTGAAAAATGAGCAGTTTAAAGCGGTTAATAACATCGATAATAAATGCGATAATCTAGGGAAAGTGGAATTGCTAATCGTAATAGAATATATAAGGAACGATAAAATTGTCCGGGATCTGTAGTCGGTAGACGAAAACGATACGTGAATAATATACGAGATGTGATTAAATGTAATAATATAGGAAATATCGATGTTAAAATAATAGTGACGTGATTTATGTATGAAAATATTAATCAGTTAAATGAGTAATCAAATGACAATTACGAATAAAGATAATAAAAATGAAAATTCGTAGTAAGTTATATTTCGATGACTTGCACGTAACGTTTAGGCCAATGGACTCGTCTACCAGATCGTGTTGTTTTCGCAGGCTTCTCTGTCGACGTTGAAGCTTTTGTGGATGTAGGTTGGCACGTCGTTCAGCTGGTTCTTATCGTTGACTTCGAAATCGTCGAGGAACGCTGGTTTGACTCTGTCGATACTGATGGCTTCTGTTTTATTCAATCTTTCTATCGTGATAACTTTCGCGTTTCTGTTTAGAACTTTGAATGGGCCATCATAAGCGGGTTGAAGTGGTCGTTGTACACCTTCTCTCCTGACGAAGACGTGAGTACAATCTGTCAGTTGTGACGGGATGTATGACGCTCGTTCCTGCTGACGTGGAAGTGATATCTTTAGCTCGTTCATGTGTCGTTTTAGCTGGTGCACGTAACCAGTCATATCGTGTGGAACTTGTTACCCGGGGTGAAAAATTCTCCTGGTAATCGTAATGTTGTTCCATAGACTAGTTCGGAAACACAGCAGCCAATATCTTTCTTTATAGTAGCTCGTATACCAAGTAATACTAGTGGAAGTTTGGTTGACCAATCGTTTTGAGTCAAAGAAGCAGCGAGCGCAGCTTTGAGTTGTCGATGAAATCGTTCGACCATACCGTTGGAACTAGGATGATACGCTGTCGTTCGTATTCGTTTAATGCCTAGTAATTCAGTTAGTTGGTCAAAAAGTCGGCTTTCAAACTGGGCACCTCTGTCTGTAGTGATAATTGATGGGACACCAAAATTGGCTATCCAGTTTTCGACTAAAGCTTTAGCTACCGTTTCAGCTGAGACGTCGATTAATGGAACTGCTACTGGCCAACGAGTAAATCTGTCAATGCAGGTTAGAATATAGTTGAAACCATTGGAAGGAGGCAGTGGACCAACTATGTCTACATGTACATGGTCAAATCTAGAGTCGGGGTTAGGGAAGCGACCAAGTGGTGCTTTGGTGTGCCGGTTGATTTTGACTCTTTGACAAGACAAGCAATTTCGTGTCCACTTCTTAACGTCGCTGTTAATGTTTGGCCAGATAAATCTTTCTCTTAGTAGCTTGGTAGTAGCGCTAACACCAGGATGCGACAAGTTATGTAACTTCTCGAATACTGTATGTCTCATAGCTATTGGAACGAAAGGTCGATATTTACCCGTAGAGGTGTCGCAGATAACTTTTGTCGTGCCGAAAGGAATTGCCTCGAGGTTTAGAGATGTTGTTTTAGAAGACATGATCTTTTTGAGTTCGGCGTCATCTCGTTGTAAGTTTGAGAGATGTTCGTAGTCGATGTCTGGGCATACAATGTTATCAATGTGCATACGTGATAAAGCGTCTGCCACTTCATTGTTTTTACCCTTTATGTGTCGCAGATCGGAGGTGAACTGGGATATAAACTCGAGATGTCGTAGTTCACGTGGAGAGTAGTTATCCTGTTTTGCTGATAAGGCTTTCGTTAGAGCCTTGTGGTCTGTAAAGACAGTAAAAGGTGTACCTTCCAGCATATGTCGAAAGTGCTTGATTGCTAAATAAACAGCTAATAACTCTCTACCAAAGGTGCTATATCGACATTGAGTAGGATTCAGTCGTTTCGAAAAGAATGCAAGGGGTTGCCATTCGCCATGTACCTGCTGTTGTAAAACTGCCCCAATGGCGACATCTGAAGCATCTGTCATGAGAGACAGGGGGCGTCATTCTGGCGTCTGACTAAGAGCGTCTTGTCATTTAACGATTGTTTAACAGCTTCGAATGCTTTAACAGCTTCTGCAGGCAAATGGAATGAACGACTATGTCCACGTAAGCAGTCGGTCAACGGTTGCAAAACTCTAGCACAGTTCGGGATAAAACGCCGGTAAAAATTGACTAGACCCAAAAATCGCCGTAGTTTCTTGAAAGAATCTGGTAATGGATAGTCTTTGATGGCTTGTACATCGTCGGGGACTGGTCTAATTCCTTGATTGTCAATCAAGTGACCGAGGAATTTCAGTGATTTCTTACCAAATTCGCATTTATCTAAATTGATAGTCATGCCGTATTTGTGAAGTCTTTCAAACACCGTCTTCACATGTTTCACATGCTCGGTTTCGTCTGCACTTGCAATTAGTAAGTCGTCAATGTATGCGTAGACGAAGGGCAGGCCGCGGAGTACTTGGTCGATGAGACGTTGAAATGTCTGAGCGGCGTTCATCAGCCCGAAAGGCATGCGCACGAATTCGTATAAGCCGAATGGCGTGGTGATAGCAGTTTTTGGAACGTCATCCGGGTGGATGGGAATATGATGGTACGCTCTGACAAGGTCGATTTTGGAGAAAATTTTAACCTCTGGCAAGTTGCTGGCGAAATCGTGAATATGCGGTATGGGGTATCGGTCAGGTACCGTTTGCTTGTTTAAAGCTCGATAATCCCCGCATGGCCGTATCTCACCAGAAGACTTTTTGGGTACCATGTGCAGCGGTGAAGACCAAGAGCTGTTGGATGGTCGAATAATGCCGAGCTCTAACATTTTATCGAACTCTGTTTTTGCGATTTTAAGTCGATGTGGGTCAAGGCGTCGAGGACGTGCAAAAACTGGTGGTCCAGTGGTTTTAATGTGATGAACCACTTGATGCTTTAGTTCTGTTGCTCGGAAAGAGGGTTGTAGAAGGTCAGGGAACTGATTTACTAAGTCAGTATATGGAGATGCTGGTGTGCGTGTGACCATCAAGTTCAGCGATGATGCACGGCTAATCGTACCAGCGATGTACCTTTTATTGAGCGAGTCTATAAGCTTAGGGCTTACCGGATCAACTAGCAGTTTGTGTTGCTGTAGAAAATCTATACCAAGGATTGGGGATGGAACGTCTGCGATGATGAAAGACCAATGTAGGTATTCTGCAGACCAAAATCTAAAGTCATTCGTTTACTACCATATGTAACAATATTAGACTTATTAACGGCTTGGAGCGTAACTGCAGGGTCAGGATGTTGACGTTCCTGCGTAGACGGAGGGAGAACACTAACCTCTGCTCCTGTGTCGACTAAGAACGTAGTACCGGTATTTCTATCTGTTACATAAAACAAACGACTGCTAGATCGTAGATTGCCAACAGTAGAAGTTTTCATACATGACGATATATCTTTTGGTTTAGCCTGAAAGTTGCAAGGTGAACGACACCGTCGTGCATTGCTTCCGTAACTACGGTGGTACCAGCAAATAGTATCGTGATGTCGTGACGTGCTGGGTGACCGAGAAAGACGTCGACGAGACGAGCTTCTAGAACGGCTTGGTCGTGTGCGTGTGGTCAGTGCTGCTAACTGACTCAGTAAGGTGTCGACTTTGTGTTCTAGAGTCTGTATCCTGTCGTCAGTGTCTGGTATTCTGCTAGTGGAAGCAACAGATTGAGGTGTTGACCTCTCGTACATGCGATCCGCGATTTTGGCGATCTTTTCTATGTCAATGTCGTCGTCTCCGAAAGCAAGAACTTGTTGAATGTTTGCAGGAAGTCGTCGCAACCAAATTTGGTAAAAGAGACGTTTGTCGATATCTCTTCCTGCTACTAGGCTTTGCATGTGCCTCATGAGTTGTGATGGGGTTTTATCACCTAGCTCTACATTGCTTAACAAACGATCGAGTGTTTGCCTATCAGAAAGTGAAGTGCATCGAAGTACCTCTTCTTTCAACTTGTCGTAAGGAGCGTCTGTGCTGGGCTGAACTATGTGTTGTCGAACCTGTTCGGCGATTTCGTCTGGTAGTACTGTACTCAAAATGCCGAATTTAGCCGTCTGTGACGTGAGCTTATTGGCAGTGAAATAATGTTCCAGTCGTGCAAACCAAAGATGGGGTCTCTGGGCTTAAAAACTGGTACAGTAAGAGAAATGGTACTAACAGATCCCAGCTCTAAGTTATTAGAGGTATTGGAAGACATGTTACAATTCGTAGAAAAATGGTTTAACAGTAACAAAATAGCAAGAATAATGCACACTAAGAATATGGAAAAACAGAAAAACATGCAATGCAGATGCTTACCACAGATTACTGCAAGTTGTGCGATGAGAAAGCACAAGAATGAGTTCGAAATGTCAATTATATGGATATATATAGTCCGATAAAGTTAGGGTATAAATAATCCAGCAAGTGTAATGATGCGTCCTGGTGAACAAGTTGTCGTCGGAGTCAACAAGTTATCGTCGCAGTGAACAATTTGTCGTCGGGGTAGAAATTTGTCGTTGGGGTCAACAATTTGTCGTCGGGGTGAACCAGTTATCGTCAAGGACACCAATTTGTCGTCGAAGTCACCAATTTTGTTGCGTGCGCTGTCTGACTAAACTGCCGTACACATATATTCTAGTATTTCTTCGTTCTTATTCATGTGCGCAAACGTTGTGGCTACTCGACGCCCACAACGTAAATCAAATGGCACTGGCGAAGAGTACGATCATGTATTGTAGCACTAGTCAAATTCGAAATTGTGTCAAGGTAATGTTCAACAGTAAATTGGCAAATGTTTGCGAAGTACATATAAAATCGGTCTGTATACACATATAATACAAGTATACAAATTAGATTAAAAAGCATGTTTACAGTTCGTAAAGGGGTAATACACCACTAGTGTTTAAGTCGACTTGCTTAGCTGAAGGCTTCCGGTCAAGCATTCTGGCCATCTGATACACCGTCATTTCATTTTCCTGCACAATAAATAGCCAGCTTAGATTCCGCTTCATTCCGCGATTTGATTCCGAAATATATCTCGTAATCTGGAAGATCGACTCTGGTCTTTTGCTTTGCCTTCGGCAAACGCGAAACGAATACTATAGAAGTTGTTGGTATAAGATCATGCGTATACTCCGCAAAATTCGCGAACGTCAATTTCGTCAGCATCTAAAAGTTTAACAGCAAGGAAAGTCTAAGAATTCGATTTAGCTACACAGTCTGAAAAAGCGGCCTATAATAAGATGATATTATATCTTCCAAATGATTAACACTTCGATCAAGATACCTCGAAATTCACAGAAATTAAGATTGCCACCTGCCCCAGAAGATCGTTACGTATTTTGGTACTTCACAGCGTAATTTTCTTCTATTGAGACATATTGCGTAATGACATCGAGAATTCTGGCGTTGCAGGAATTCAAATACACGTGTGTAAATGTACATGAAGATTGAACGATCAATTCATGGTTGTTTGCTCAAACCCAACTTCCCTGTATTATGGCGGAGGTATCAATCCATCAGTCATCGTCTCATCAGTCGCTGTGCAGAAGGAAGATCAAAAAACTCTCAGAAAAAATATCGTCATTTATGGTTGTAATATTTGTTCTTAGACCTTAGTCTGTAATAACAGTATTGATGATTATATGTTGGCGTTAGAATAAACAATAATTGAGTCGCCAAACAGTGTTTTGATTTTTGCGTCGGTTAACACAAAGCGTTTCCGAAAATCTTCGGGGGACAGCGTGAGGCACAGCGAAGCAAGAGCTAGGCATTAACGGATTATCAGACTGATTGAGAGCTTTTGACACTTTGATAGTCTCTATCCGTATTTCCCGGCGCCGGCCAAGTCTTAATTAAATAAGCGTTGTCTGGAATTTCTCTGGCATATTGGTGTCAATGTAGTTGAAGACTGAACGATCAATTAATTGTCGTTTCCTGAAAACCAACTTCCCCAATTTCCGCGTAGGCATCAATCCAACAGTCATCGTCTCATCAGTCGCTGTTCACAAAGAAGTCAGGCCAAAACCGTCAGAAGTAATATTGTGACTTATTATTGTAATATTTGTTCATAGACCTTAGTTTTAAAGCTTAATTTTAAGGTTGGCTATATGTTGGTGTTACAATAAAGAATTCTCGAGTGGCCAATCGGTGTTTTGGTTCTGCGTCCGTTATTACTAAGCGTTTCTGAGAAACTTTAAGGAACAGCGTGAGTCCCAGCGTAGCAAGAGCCGGACATTGATGGTTTACGAGACGTGGCTGACAGTTTCTGACGGTGGAAAAAGTTTATGACGAATTCAAACGGTTGGTGACAGTTTGGATAGTCACCGTTCATCTTTCCTTGTGCCGGTCAAGTCCTCTTTGAACAAGCAATATCTGGAACGTTTTTGGAATTGGGTCAAGTTCAACAATGCCTGGGTCAAAGAAGGGACAGAGCGTCTTGGATGCAAACAGGAAAGTAAGTCATGGTGACTTGTCTGTTAATTGTAATGATGTATCTGATGTTAAGCATAACATGGTTGATGTTACTGTTTCGCCGTTCAGGGATAATAGGAACATCAAACTCCCTAAACTTGAACCGCGGTGTTTCGATGGAAACCCGGCTGATTATTTACAATTTGTAAAGAAGATTGAGGTCATGTTGAGTAGTTTTCTATTAAGTGATGAATTGAAGTTAATGTATTTGTTGAGGTATTGCACTGCAATTGCTGCAAGAGCTATACAGTGCTGTAAGTTTATGAAGCCGAAAGAGGGCTACTACGAGGCTATGAGCATACTACGTCAAATGTTTGGAAGACTTTCGATGATTGCAGGGAAATTATTCGAGGCTGTTAAGGGTAATGGTGGTCAACTACAGGATGACTCCCAGGCACTCACTGAGATTTTGGATAATCTGTTGATTTACAAGAATGCATTGGTTTCGATGAATCGCATGAGTGACCTCAACTCGAGTTTTATACTAGAAGTAATAGCAAGACGTCTACCTACTCGACTGCAAAGGAAGTGGGTGAAGATAAGCTCCCGTATGGAGGATGAGGGTATCGAGCCAAAGTTTGATGATATCCTGAAACTGGTAAAAGATAGCGTCAACCAATCTATGAGCAAGTTCGCCAGTCTATTACATCTCACCCTTAGAATAGAGCAGTCTGAGGGTAAAACGCAATCATTGATGACGAGTAGGCCTCAGAGAGGTGGATATCGAGAAGGCTCCATGATGTCTAGTAATGCGTTGCAAGATGCCAAGAGGATGCATTTAATTCGAAGGTGTAGGTCGTCATCAATGTGTGAGATTGTGCTGTGGGTATGCCTGTGGTGTGTTTGCTTTTTCTTTTTGTTTTCCATTTTAGCTGTGTCCGTGTGACCAATGTTCTCGCAATGGGATCCAAGTCAAAGTGTATTGGTCATGATGGAAATAAAGGATGGATGCCTTTTTTGCCGGGGAGTGTCAATGTAGTTGAATATTGAACGATCAATTCATGTTTGTTTGCTCAAACCGAATTTCCCAGTATTTTTGCGCAGGCATCAATTCACCAGTCATTGTCTCATCGGTCGCTGTTCAGAATGAAGATCAAAAAGCGTTAGAAACTTTAGTTTTGATGCTTCTTATATGTTGGTGTTAGAATAAAGTATTCTCGAGTGGCCAATCGTTGTTTTGGTTTTTGCGTTCGTTAGTACTAAATGTTTCTGAAAGGCTGCGATAGACAGCGAGTATCCCGGCGTAGCATCAGCGGGCATCAACGGTTTTTTAGACGTCACTGACAAATACATTTTTGTGGGAAATAGCATGGGAAACTAATTAATCCCTAGGCTGACCACGTTGATTTGCAATGTGTAATGGTATCCATATAGTTCGTACTATCATGGTGTCCATTTTTGGCTTTAATGCAATCATTTTCAAGCCAGTTGTTTTTATTCCATACCCTCTTGTCTATTTGGTGCACAACCGCACCCTACAGAGAATAGGAATAGAATAAGTCGAATCAAATCCATAAAGAGCTATAAAATGTTAGGTTTAGTGGAATATAATTAGGACCAAATAAAAACGTTATTAGAAAATGAATGAGATAAGACATTGTGAAGTGGTATTCAAAGATCCGACAATGGAAAGCAAGTTAATTTATAAGATGCCCCATAAATCTGTGCAGAGCCCACGTGGTCGCATCTCAACAATAGGCTGAGCAAATGGTATATGTTTATAGGCAGAAGCATGATCTGTCTAGGCGTTCATCATTATCTTTTTCAAGATAAATATCTAAGCCCTCATAAAAATCAGAAATATCTCGAGCCTTCAAATTGCATATTGCTGTTCCTGTAGAATTAGGCGATTCACCTTAGTGACCAGCACCATATCTACTGATCAGCTAGCACCACCCTCCCTCCTTTTTTATGTTAGACTCTGAGACTATGATTATTATGGCTACAGCAAATATACTGCTTAGTACCAAACATGTTCCTACCTCGTATTCCATCTCCCTAGCTTTCTTAATGAGTGCTTCCAGTGAGTCTCCACGTACACCTTTATGAACATACTATATATGTGTGCATGCGTCCTAATGAACAGATTACTTTAAAAGAAGTCAAAACCTTAAAGAGTAAAAAGAATAGGTTTTGTGAGTAGTGGAGCGAGATTCAGCAGAACACTATAGTTAGGGTTCAATGTAGGTAGTATGCACTGGAGGTAAGGTCGGTTGACAGGACTTAGTGAACTAAATTATCATGACAGTCTTATATATAGTAAACATTTGACATTGCAAAGTAACCTGTCTACACATATTATAAAAAGATATTAACACTGAACCAACAAAATTTTAGCATTTGGTTAACAATACTGCAGTGTGTGTATACTGAAGAAGGGTAGTTAGTCTTACAGGGAGCGGTAAAGCAAATCGAACTGTAAATGATAAGAGTATAATCAATGTTATAATTCGTATTATCAAAGAATACATTATGCTCAATAATTGAGTGTTATTAGGGAAACAAGCTTGGTAAAGCAAGAGAACATTTGCTGCATAAATATTTTAATCATTTTATGTACTTTAATAACAATCTAATTTCAAGAATTGAACATGCATCATTATTAAGTTCTATTATATGAGTATATACATATGTAAAATGTTAAAAGGTGTGGATGCTATTATAATTATTTCCAGGGTTACTTTAGTTACTGTAGCAAAGTTTCCTAATGACTTTGAAGAGTAGAAATAAGTTGCACTTCACTCTCCTTAACCACAGAGGCTCTAATTTCAGACGTACACACCTGTCAACATATTCCACTTGTTGGTCGAACCCTATTATGCGTTTCGTGAGGAATCTCTGGACACTTTCGATTTTTTTTCTGTCTACAGACCTGAGGTTACTAAATAGGAGAGCACAATATTCAAGTTTGGGACGGATACATGTCCTATATATAGCTAATCTTGCTTCTTGGGTGTAGAAGTTACGCAGTACAAAGCCAGTAAGTCGTTTACAGTCAGATACAACCTTATTTGCATGATCGGAAAAGGATAAATCTGAGTATGTTGTCCCGAGATCTATGACTGTGTTCAGTCTTTAAAGGAGCTTACCGTACATATATAGGCACATTCTCGGTTTCCAGCGTCCAAGGTGGGTTATACCGCACTTGTCTGGGTTGAAAGTCAGTTCCCACTTTTCGCTCCAATCGCCTAGATCGTTTAAGTCTTGTTGGATCTTGCTTTCGACGCTCATATCACCGTACCCATAATCATATACTATCTTGAGATCATCTGCAGAAAGGTATGGCTTGCCATACTTGATCACAGAGACTATGTCACTTATAAATAAGAGGAATAGAATAGGGCCAAGAACACTACCTTGTATTACACCACTGGTTATCGGCTTTGAGGAAGACAACTGGTGGTTGATTTTGACTAATTGCTCTCTTTCTGTGAGAAAAGAACTTATCCATTTGTGAAGATTTCCGGTTATTCCGTAGGATTGGAGTTTTGTTAGGAGTCTGATATGTGGAACTTTATCGAAGGCCTTGCTAACGTCAAGAAACAATGTTGTTACCGAACGCCCATTATCAATGCTTTGTGTAATGTAGTCAAAATAATCTAAGTGGCAAGTAATGCACGACCTTCTACTTAAGAAACCGTATTGGGATGGGGATAGTAGGTCATTTGACAGCAAGTACTGAATGATTTGAGTCTTAACTATCTTTTCCATTACACGTGAAACTACAGACGTGATGTTGATGGGGCGGTAGTTGTTGATATCAGCTACAGGCCCGTATTCATGGATAGGTACAATATAAGACTTCTTCCAGCAGTTAGGGTATGTCCCATCGCCTAATGAAATTGAGTATAACTTGAGTAAGAGTAAATTCATGTCATTACCACCTTTTTCAGCAGAACGGAACATATACCGTCTGGACCAGTAGTGTTACTAAGCTTGAGATTTGCGACAGCTTTATCTATCTCATGTGTGGTGAAAATTATGTCACTTAAACATTCGTCTGTTTTACGTGGGAAATCCACGACCTCATCGTTCTCTAAGGTGTATAATCTGGCGAAGTGCTTGCTAAACAGTTCACATATCGCCTCATTATTTTCGTAAGCAATGCCGTCTAAGTATATTATTTTCGGATAGGGTGTTATGGAGTTCGCCAACCTACTTTTGAAAAGTTTGGTTATCTCTCCTGAGTTATGCGGTGCATGAATGGCCTGCATTTCTTTGTTTCTAAGGCCTATATTTCTCAACTCTTCAATTCTATTGAGAAGGGACGTTATGGCAATTAATGACGATAAGTCACGATATCTGTAGTATTTTATTGAGTGCTTTCGTAGGCTTCTTCCAAACGATGTCGGAATATAATCGCTTTGGGGGAATCTGAAGCTTATATACATCAGTGAAATTAAAACACCCGAAGTACATACCCTATGATCTCCAGCGGTACCAGTACATCCATTATGCTGACTTCGAAGCAGACATTTAGAGTTAACCGGTATGAATGGTTTTCATTTTGTAAAAATTAAAACTGACATCGGCTGATTAGCTAAAATTGTCTGAGCGGAATACGTAGTGTCACAGATCATTAAAAGAGTAGTGAAGTCACTATACTGCTCTGAAACTGGGATGGTTAGTATTTAGAATTGGACAGAATCATTTAGGATTTCATGCGAGATTTCGCGAGTGTATTATCTTGTTAGCCGATGTGAAAAGTTGGTTAAAATCACCAATAGAATTCACTGCTACATTAACTAGAATTATATCAATAAGAATGGACCTTACGAAACGGTTTTAACTGAGGGGGGAGTTCTGCCTAAAAATTCGATTGCTATAGATGACAAAAAAGTGGAGAAGCTTGCTTTTATCACTATCCGCCTCGTTTGTAACGAAGGGATGCAGAAGGACAGAGTCTGGGTGCAATCTTTGGCATTTATATTCATGTGGGTATGGAGTGGATTTTCAAACGATAAATATTGCAACTGCCTTTCAAAATCTTAGCTTCCTTTATTCAGTAATAGCTTTTGAAGGTCATCGAGCTAATCAAACTCTGACATGATCCATTTGGTGACACAGGTGTTGTATGCCTCTGTGTTAAACCACTGTTGTAGTATGTCCCTACATAAACGGCGGTGTATTTCATAAATCGTTACACAAACAAAAGTTTTTTCTCCATATCAGGGTGCTTATGAGGAAGCTGATAATTGGAGACAAATTAACAGTTTTGACGCTAATAGGGTAACAAATTTGGCCTCGCAGATTCTACTCTGACGCTCTGTCAGTACAGCTATGAGGCCTAGCTGCCAAATATATATCGTTATTCCACTCTGACTACAGCGCGAAACCCCAAGCTGTCGTGCGAAAAATGACTGCTCGTCGTAATCTCCAGCTAAGTCTTTTCCTATCAATCTATCTGCCTTTACTGATTGCTATTGAGGAAATGCGGGAAAACTATTCTTCGTTAATGACAAGGTCACCTACTCATACTTGACACATTACAGCTCGTGCCAGTGTTGCCATTAATGGAATTTTCAGTAATTTTCTCAAAACATGAAACAGTGTGAAAGCAACACGTACATTGACTAGCGTTGGTGAACTGTGCCTCGATGCCACATTGGTTAGGACTCCCGCCGACCATGCACATGGTCCGGGGTTCGATCTCCTGCCGATGCACACCTGATATCAATGATCAGCCTGCAAAATTTGGTTTACCGATTTCAGATGCTAAAAATTCCATACTTGTACCGAAAATACAGTGTGGAACCAAGCTATAATAAAAAACTTATTGAAAATACATACTGTCCCACTCAAATTTTGTTATTTATAGTAATAACACTGTCTTCGTATATCGACGGAAGCTTATGACTGCCATCTGACCAGCGATTTCACACCAACTAATAATGACATACACCTGTTCTTCAAACGCTTAGCAATGTCAGGATTTTCAACTTCTGTAACCTCAAGATTGCCTTACTAATAGTCAAGTATTTTAAACTGAGGGTTCCAAGCCACTTTTATTTTAGATATTTATACGTTTTTAGAGCAAAAAAGATTGCCAACCAGATATTGAAAAGACCTAAAATCTTGGTCACCACTTAGTCATGGAGTTAAACTCTCGGTATGTATGCTGAAAAAAATGAAACTTAACTGTTCGTTTGAACGCTTAATTGGAGGAATTTTCATCATTCCTTTAAGAATACAAATTCTTGCACTCTTCTGTTCTTCAGGTGTCACGGGAGTAACAGAAATATTTATGGATTTTTAGACAGCGTTTAATCTTGTGAACTTGCGTAATGTTACACTGATGGGCTCTGAACAAAAAATATTTCCCCCAAATCTAGAACCAGTAAAGAATAAAGTTCATGTATTTATCACGGGCATACAACGAAAGTATGAGGCAAGACTCTTCAGATCGAAAGGTTAGTACCTCGAAACCGTTAGTCACACATAACAGTAGTCCTTTTGAAGTCAACCAAAGCTACGACAGTCGAGTGGTGGGACAAGCTACGCAGAAGTTTACTGAAGATCAGGAACCTATATCTTACAATCAAGAAGCGAGCACAAAGAAATCAAATTGGTTTATACTAGCTCGTAAAAACGATATTGGATTTTGGAAGAGATGTTAAATGTCGAAAGACAGCATCGCGCTTCCTATGAATATCGGTTTCCATGGTACCCACATTGTTTATCTGTGTTTCTGAGGATTAGGATTTCAGACAATAATTTTGTAGACTGAAATGTCTGACCTAATAAAATATGAGAAGGTCGGAAATATTGGAGAGGGAGCTTTTGGAAAAGCAATACTGGTTTTATCAAAATCAGAGAATATACACAGAGTTATGAAGGAAATTAATATAAGCAAAGTACTGATGATCTCTTTATTTATTCATTGTATTAACGTAGATGAGTCTCAAGGAAAGAGAGGAAGCTCGGAAAGAGGTGGGTAAATATTTTTTTGGTTATTTAGGCGAAATTGTATATGTACGCATCTATACAATTTTGCATAGCATAGCTATTACCTAGATTATAGAATTTAATACCGACTTTTCTGGTATTTGTATGTGTACATAACTTTTTTGTAAAAGAGATGACAACGAATTCCCATATATTTTCACGATTACTTTGTTACTTTATCAGCTAAAGCTAATGTTAGGAAAACATTCATTGTTTGTTTTATACAGTAAACAGATATGCAATGAGTCCCTAAATTGCTATTATGATTAATGCTTGAAATTTCGAAGCTTCTACACCTCGATGAATTAATTTGTTCTTTTCAGGCATTATTTCGTAGAGGCTAATTTAGCAGGGCTAGTCTCTCTACCATTATCTACTTTTTCATTGAAATATTAGTGATCACTCCCAGCCTGTATTTTTGCTAAATGTACTATATAAATATGTAGTACATATAAAGTGAATGTACATGAGTTAACTCATGTACATTTACTTTATAATCTCTCTGGAAGCTTCACAACCTATATATATATATATATATATATATATATATATATAAATTTTCCAATTGTTGTGTGGTGTTTTAGTTCACTGTATTTTATCAGGATGTTTTCGTAATTTTAACAAGGGCTCTGAAGTAATGTGTGACAGCAGGGTTTTATTTTATGCCTACTGTCCGCTTTGTTTGTTACATTTAAGCACTGTACTATCCCACGGCTATTAAGATCACCACGGTAAGTATTTTTAAGTATTGAGTTGTTTAAGATAAGATTTAGAAGTTTGTTGAAGAAATTAAGGACTTCCATCTACCTAGGTAGCTTTGTCGTATTTAACTTTTATGGTTTCCACACTGAATTTTCCTCATATTCGGAGCTCTGGGATGGGGAAAGTGAAGGACATAAAAATAAAGGTGGTTATACTATGCCGTATAGTAGATTAGTAAAGAGACTTACACTGATATCTCTGGTTAACCACTTTGAATGTTGTCTTGGAATCTATGAGATAAACATTCATACCTGATTTTCCTCTGAATTGTCATGCTCCATTAGTCTAACCACTTCGTCTTTTTTCCATCATACAACATTCCAAAATACTTGACCATATAAATCCCACTTTTTCATCTTCTTTTCAATCATCTGTTTGGTAAAGTTAATTTAATCAGTTTTAATCAGGTTTTTCCATTAATTTTCTATACTTCCATTAAATTTATTCAGAGGAAGCGTTAAGGGACACCTTAAGTTTTTAAAAGAAGTTTGAATAGTTATATTAACTTCCATATAAAGAACGATGAATTCGTAAGTTACTTTTGATAGCGCCAAGGGTATATGGCTTAATAACCGTATCAAAAACATTTGTTTATGTAGTGTCTCTTATTGGATTTCTTCCAAATAATTTTTCGTTGTCAGCTGTTCTAATAAAACGATTGAGAGAATTACACAATGGCCTTCTGAAATTAATGTAGCTTAAGACAGTAGTATTATAGATCTGAACATCTTTATTAATTTACATGACACACAATCTATTTGTAGTTTTAGAGAGTGAGGACTAGTGCACCATTGTACTAGATCCCAGGTTAATCCGTTTTTTGTTTATTTTCCACGCAAAAATTTGATCTCAGTGTATCCTTCATTCGACCAACAAATCGGAAAATCGTACTTTTAAAGTTACTAAGTGAATCTTGAAAATAAGAGAACAGAACTAGTGCTGCGAACTTCCAGATTTTGAATATTTTTAGGAATTTGGGTTAATTTAAGCGTGGATTCTGTCGGAGACTGGTGACGTTACGTAACGGTAACACTGTATTGTAGTGACAGATGCCAAAACTCACAGGTCATCACGTTTCAGTCCTATATCTTTGTAGTCAACGGACTGACCTTATAGCCTGAAGATCCTGGTTTGGATTGCTGGTGGAGTTGTTGGCAAGCATTGCTGAGATACTCAAACCAAAATTAACCAGCCCTATAGTGCTACTTAATTTTCAATAATTCTCTAATTGATATTCATTTATGATGAAATCTCCACTGAACTAACAAATTTTGTTATGCTTTAGGGAGAAAAAAGTAATGGAGGATAATTTGAGCTCAAAATGTTTACTGCATAATTTCAACTGGATATCAATGAAAATCAGGAGACACTGAGCATTTGTTTTGTTGTGGTTTGAGATGCTTTAGTGGTGCTAACCCACGATCCTACCAGTGGTTGAATCAGAGACCTTCAGGTTATTAGAACAAGCCCAATGAACTTTCATTAACTCGAGAGGGAATTCAAGGACCTGTCGGTTCCGACGTCTGTCAATCCGCGATATAGAACTACTCTTAACCTATGCCTTAGATGATAATCCACTTTACCTTGAAATAGTGGCCTCTACTGGTGGAGACTGCATAGTATAGCTTCTAGACATCCATCCAGTAGCCACTAATTAGCTAGCGACCCATATTTTGCATGGATGTGGATTGATTCCAATGTATATTTCGTCACAAACCAACATCAGTTAGAGAATTCGTTGGACTGGTACTATTAAAAGCATATATTTTAACTGTTTTCTAGTTAAAAGTTTATTACCACCTTGAAATTATTGCATCTATAGAGAAACTGTGTTGTAAAATACAATCCATGACATATGCTGCTTTATAATTATCAGGTTATGTGTCTGAACTCCATTGACTTACGTGCAGATGACGTATAATCGCCATTTACATGTTGTTATGAAATTTAATTGATAGTGATCTATGGAGTGATATTGAAATCTTTGAGATTTAAGTATTCAGAACTTGAGAACTGCCTAATTTAAACACATAAATTTTGAGCTACTGGTTTTCCTTACGATATTTTTAGCTAATATTAGCGTTACATTGTCAGACTAATGCTCTACGAGCTTGCTTTGTAAGTGGAAGGTCCTGGCTTCGAAACCCTGTGGGTACGTATTGATGATGAGTTTAATACTAGGACGAAACAACTTACTTCCTAGTTTTCAATGCTTCTCTAACTATTATCAATCCGTGACTACACTTGGAAATAGATTTTGTTATTAACTAATATCAGTTAAAGCAATAGTAAAAGTGACCTACTGTCAGAGAACTGCTTCGTCCTAGTTTTTGAATTTTCTCATTATCGCCGACTTCCTGCTTGTATCAGCTGAAGATTTTCACATCGTATAATGAATATGTTACTATCCAGTAATTGGGTGGAAATACAATCCTGTGTTTTCTGATCAATGCCAGTTTATAATATAGTTTGAATATTATAAGATGAGATTTTAATTCTCATAGACTACATTAAAGTTGTAGAATTTAGGGAATATTACGTCGACATCAGTTAACTAATTATGAGAAAGATTTTCCACCATCTTTGTTTTCTTGAGGTTAATTTACAAAATCGATTACTCTCAATATCATTAAAGGTCAAAACTATAATTTATCATTACTGTTATTATTATTAGTTCTTTGGATTCTTAGAGTAACATGGGGCTTCGACAGCACATTTGTATTCCACTCTGTTCCCTACTATCTTTTTTGGCTAGTTGTACTTTACCCACAAATTTTCATTTTTCTTGACGACCTCCATATCACCATCAGACACTCAACCCATCACTTCCCATTCGAGTATTGATTTTAAAGCATTGAACTGGGAAACAGTGAAACAATTATTCAAAATTCTTTGGTTTGTCAGTTTTAAATTTCCAAATAGTAATTAAAGTTGGACAGGAACTCAGTGAGAGTGAGTTTGACTTGGCGTACCATTACACATTTGGTTGTCTGTGTGTGATAATAACTAAGTTTCATTTATTTTTTCTTCAATTGCTTTACACTTATCTATAACATAAACAACCAACAGTCATCGGTTTACACTGAACTGCCAGTTGATGATGTGGTTCTTCCCACCGCATTCCGTAGGGACTATAAGTAATGAATAGTAAGATGATTTGTAATTAACTTATATGAGATAACTATAACGAGTAAAACTGGTCTTATAGTGAGTTTGTAGGATAACTGAACCATAACTTATTTCAAGACGACTCATTTCGCGTTCACACTAACTGACATGTATAAAACCTTAGTGGTCAGTCTATCGGAAACCCTGACTGAGGTAGATAGAAAGTTGATAGAAAGTCATACCTTCCAATGTGAAAGACTTATTTTCCCTTCTCAATCTAAATCTGCGTCACAGTGACTTCTAAGATCATCAAGAACACTACTAACCCATTTGTGGGATCGGGTCGTCTAGATCAGAAGGAGTGGTTGTTAGGTATTAACTAATTCAATAGTGTTCTTATACTTGCTCTGTCTATTCTATAGGGCATGAGTAAGGTGAAAAGTTTTTTTCTACAAATATTCCATTCTAACCTGATTAACATAGCGAACAGATCTATGAATACTGCATACTAGCATAATATAAGTCTTTATTAGGGTGACTCATAAGTACCAATACAAACAGGAAAGTTGTATTATGCACAGCTTCGGTAAATCACTTAACAGTTAAACATATATATTTGCGTTCATACATGCCGAGTTACCGCCTTCCTCTATGAGCAATGTTGGTTAAGATGAGATTAGGGCTGGAAAAGTCTTAGGGGTAGTCAAACCAAAACATTGAATTGATACATGAAGTTTTTGACGGTTGCTTCGATCCACGTAGAGGAGTATAAACTGCCTGCTCGGGGTATTGTGAACCGATGATTGGCGACTTTTAGTAATATGGCTTAAAATCTTTCTCAGTTGCTCAGAGGCACTCACTGTTTGTAGTCTTCCGCATCTATTATATCTTCATGTCCTCCCCTGTCACTATTCTTTCTCTTTATGTGGTACATGGATTGTGACAATTTGGATTTTTGTACTTCTGTGTCAACTTCTATTTTGAAACTCAGTCATTTGTTAAGTCATAATTCGTTATTGAAATGTATTCACAATTTTATTTTATTTTTTAAAATTTAGGTTTCTGTCCTCTCGAAAATGAATCATCCAAATATTGTTCAATATTGTGATTCATTTGAAGGTAATGTCTTACACATTGGTCAATAATTCTCTATTTCTTCCATTTTTGTATTCTATTTATAAAGAATCAGGCTGGTTATATATTATTATGGAGTATTGTGACCAGGGTGATCTTTATACAAAAATTAATAAACAGAATGGTGTTTTAATGCCAGAAACACTGGTAATCGCCTTTTAATGTATTCTCACTTCACTGCTTCACTTGTTTTTTTTTTCAAAAGATATTAGACTATTTTGTTCAGATTTCATTAGCATTAAAGCATATTCACGATCGAATGATTCTACACAGAGATATAAAAACACAGGTAAGAATGGTTTTCCTTTTTCCAAACAGAAATTAATCTTTTATTTTACAGAATGTATTCCTTACTTCAAAAGGTCGTTTAAAATTGGGTGATTTTGGCATTGCTAAAGTATTAAATCACACTTTGGATTTGGCGCGTACTTGTATCGGCACACCGTATTATTTATCACCCGAAATTTGTGAAAATAAACCATATGATCATAAAAGTGATATCTGGGCGCTTGGTTGTGTACTCTACGAGATGACAACATTGAAACATGCAGTAATTATGAAATTTTGAAACTAACCCCGTGTTTTCTCTCTCTCTCTCTCATTCTTTCTTTTCAGTTTGAAGCCGGTAATATGAAAAATTTGGTGTTGAAAATTATACGGTAGAATGAAATTATTTATTTTTTCATTTCTATGTTTTTTCCACAGTGGGACTTATCCACCCGTTTCATCGAAATACAGTTATGAAATGAGGAGTTTAATTTCACAGTTATTTCGTCGAAATCCAAGGTAAAGTACAACAAGCAAATTTATTATAGTTTCGCCTCATCTATCTACGTTTGATGTGTTTCAGGTGTTTCCTGTGTCAGCTGATAAAGGCATTAATCAGCTTTTTAGCTTTTTTGTCATTAGACTGAAATATACTAGTCAGAGGAAGTATAAGTGCGTGGGCGTCACCTTGGTTATCTAGTGTTGTCAGTTTATGCGTTATGTGATTGGTTGATTTCAGATGATTATGGCCTTTATCCAATGATGTTACCTATTGACGTATAGCTCCTTATATGGACCTACATTGGAATTATTAGTTGGGTATTTAGAAGAGATCAGCACACTTCTCCGTGTTTATGACTTGTCAGCTGAATGTATTCGGTATCTGAAACCATGTGTAGTAACCTTTAATTTCGTTATGCACAATGTTGTATCGAGAGATAGAGTCATTCAACTGACAATGATTAAAGATGCCCATTAGAAATTTCAAAAAACTGATTACGGAAACAGGAATACTGTTTTTGATAACTTCCTCCTCATCAAGGTCTACAGTTATATGCGTCCATAATAATTAAAGAATTATAGTTATTAAAGAAATAAATGTTTTAAATAAAATCGAATTATCAGGGTCAGTATATTACAGTGATAATATGCATCAGTATAACACTAAAGTGAATATTAGACAAATTAGGAAAAGTAATAGAGAATTTATGAATTTATACCTTCCACATTAAGCCGGAATAACAGTAGTGACTGGACCTGTTTCTTTTCCACATATAGCCGCTTTTGTTTTACGCGAATTGCAGTGTCCTATGTTGTTTGCAGTGTTCGATATATAAAGATCTTTGTTTGGTACGCAATAGACGACAGAAAAAGACTCTTCGATTCTAGCTTTGTGGCCTGTTCGGACGTGGTGATCTAATATATCGAACTTTCGACGGTCATAACTATACTGGTAGTTGTTCTCGCATCCAACTACATTTCAAAGGTGATTTACCAAGCGAAATAATAACCAAAACGTTGTGAAAATCGAGTCAAACAACGTCTAATGTCGTGAAGCTGCAGTTTGTATTTTCCACAGGACCGGTTGCAATTCCGAAACCGAAGGACAAAGTAACTGAGCTAGCCACCTCTTATTGTATCTATCAGTTTAACAGCTACTGTCAAGCCAGTTACATTGGCCATTGTTCTAGGAACACCTACAAGTGCGGCTAAATAAAGGTGTAGTTAAAACCACCAGCAGCTCTATATTAGGTCGCCTGGTCCAAATAGGTCATAAAGTCAACATTAAACAATCTTTTTCTATCATTAACCACTTCAGTTTTTTATTTGAAGAGTTATTCTGCAACGTCGCTTTCCCATGGTCGTCTTCCATTTGATAAAGTTCGGAACATCTCAGAGGACGTAGCGTAGGATTTGTAAGCCAAAGAAAAATTAGATCACTGTGGAGTATGTCACCTACCGATCTATTCTTCTTGAAACCGACTTCAAAAAGAATTGATGTCTTCCCCATCACCAACTTGATCAAGAAGAGGTTAGTAATCTGTCAGGTACCAAAGGAACTGTCAAAGGCCTCTAGATACTAAACATTCTAAACAGCAGGGGCCATGGCAATTCATTTAAAACAACTGGGACTCTGAGTGCCTAACCTTCTGTGGCATCTGTAAATTCACAAATTCTAAATTATATTCCTTAATTTACCAATTTAGTGTTGTGTTTTCGCGTATTAGCACTCACAAATTCTTTTGAACTGTTGATATTATTGATTCAGTATTATCTTGCAAATTAAGATTGGTAATAACAATAAGTCTATTATGATCGCATATCTGTAGAACCTGATAAAGAAATTATCAGAAACAATATTCACTGTTCAGTAATTAGTCTTCTGAAATTCCAGAGTGGAATGAATTGTGTGGACTTCCTTTCATTCCTAGCTATAGCCATTAAATAATTCTTCTCCTTCTGTCTCTGACTTTACACTTAAGTACACTTGTGGTGAGGGCTGGCTGTTAGTCGAAATTGGTGGACAGTAATTTACGTCAATGTTTATGTCCCCAATATTGGTCGTGAGAAAAATGAGAACAAAGACTTTTCGTAGGCGGAAGCAGTTAACATATAGATGATCTGACGTTCAAGAAACAACCACAAAGAGATGTAAGGTTAACTGTCTGTGAGAAACAACCAATCAGAAGACTGTGTTTTTCTGCTAACAATAATCTATAAGATGTATATGAAAATCGATAAATGTAATGATTTCCTGAATAAACGATCTGTTCCCTGGCCCTTTTCTTCTGTTGTTACACACTACCCAGCCTGCGAATAATCTCAAGAGAAACCAATTAATATTTAAAAGAAAATAAAAAAATAGTTACATTAAAGAGAAGGTGATGTGTTTATTGTTCTGATGAAGGAGTGCGAATGCCTTCACATCACATATGACTACTTAGATTGTACTCCACACCGCCTAGAATCGCTTACCAATGATTTTTATTGTTTCAGGGTTAGATTATCTACACTTTTCTAGACAGCTTAAAATCATAATAAGTTATTTAGTGATACGATGACTATCTGACAAATTAATTGACATAATGACTTCAGAAAAGACCATAAAAAAGGAGAAGATAACAGATATATTATTCTATCGTAATAAATAAACTTGTGTATGGAAAAAGAACAATTAATACTCACAATTTTGAAGAGAACACAGTGTGAATAAATCTATAAAACTACGATGAGCCTTGAAATTATATCATAAGCATTCCGATAACCACAGTCTGATAGCTTGCATCTTCTTGCGTGAGTTAATAAAGAGACTGGTTCTCGGAATGGCGTTGTGCGTGAAATAATCTCCAAGATGAATGTAACTCCCAAGAATAGTTCATTATCTCGGTTATCCTGAGCATGCGCCAAGCTGTGTGAGACATACTCATTGTAATTCGGAGTGGCGTAGGAATGGTGGTACTACCCAGGTGGTGTAGTGAGATTGGAACCAATAACTCATCATTTGGTAGTGAAATGCTTAAGCAAATGAGTCACATCTCAACTTCCAAAGAAATACAGCAGGTTACTTTAAAGATCGGTGGTCTCATTCACAAGTTTCGGATACAAAGTTAGATAACACTGAATAAGTCAGTTATAATGTCTTTGACAGCAGCACTGAATGATGAAGATTCAGATCTATGAGAAAGTACTGATTTCGTCCACTAGTCAGTGCAAGGAAACCTATTTTAACCATAGCTTCGTGCCAACCTCTTACAGCCTACCAGTATTTCATTGTATGTACTTGGATAGCTGATAAATTCTTACGTAACCCTTTCCTGACAGTCTATGAACAGATTATCTTTTCAAATCATTGGTTATAAATTTTGTTTTTATATATTTTAGGGATAGGCCAAGTATTAATGCTATCCTAAGAAAACCATTCTTGTCAAAACGAATCTATCGATATTTAACAGAAACGGT
This sequence comes from Trichobilharzia regenti, assembly GCA_944472135.2. Lineage (NCBI taxonomy): Eukaryota > Metazoa > Platyhelminthes > Trematoda > Strigeidida > Schistosomatidae > Trichobilharzia > Trichobilharzia regenti. The sequence goes on from OX235265.1 coordinate 32,728,403, forward strand.
AAGTTAAATTATCAGCATATTTTAAGACAAGTGATTGAAAAAGAGTATTTTATATTATGACCGAAAGCTACTTCTCTTTACTAGGGTATTTTATGGTATGTGGTACTTAATCAAAATTATATATATATAATTTTATATCAGTAAGTCATCCAATAGTGCGTTGGTAGCACAGCGGTTAGGATGTTCGCCGACCATGCACATGGTCCGGGGTTCGATCTCCGGCCGACGTACTCCTTTACCTCGCTAAGCCAGAAATAATTCTGGTAAAGAGGAAAGGTTGGACATGAGACTAGCAACTCCATCCTGTAAAATTAAACACTGCTACAGAAACTTCAAGCCTGTAGCTTGAAGCCCAATGTTCCACTGGGAACGTGAAGGAAAAAAAAGTCATTCAAAACATATTTACACAATTTTAAAAATATGGAGAATTTGTACCATTATATATCTCCAAACCAAGTTCACTTTTAACAGTTTGAAATATATTCGGGCACTGAGTATATGATATTCATTATGATAAGGGTTTTTTGTATTTCACAATGAGTGAAAAACAAAATGATATTGTTTTTGTCTCATTCATTGGGAAATACAAAAAAACCTTTATCATAATTTCTTCCATTATTATTATTATTCGTTTGGGCTCGGAATAGAACATGGGACTTCAGCTATACATTGCTATTTCACTGTCTTCTCTGCAGTCACCTTTAGCCGGTTCTACAACTCCTCATAATCTGTCGTTTCCTCATCACATGATCTTATCCATATCACTCTGGGGTGTCAAACTCATCGTTTCCTATTCGGATTCCACTCGAGGGTCGGGTGAATCAACTCACTCTACAGTATCCTCGGTGTATGTCCAATTCATCTGTATTTCTTCTTATAGATTTGTTAGATGAAACGTTCTTAGTTGGTTTGTCGCTACAACTTCTTTCTGCTTTCGGATTGGCTAACTGATCTTCATTATTGAGATAGCAAGGGAAGTTGTTGATGAAAGTCTGCAGCGTTTATCTGAACAATACAGAAACAGTAGACGTTAGTGTCGAAGATCCTAATCTTGTTTCTTATGAAGAGTGAAGGAGATTTCCGCACCGATTTTTAATTAATGAACGTATAGGGTTTATCGAGTCAAAATTTACCTGGAGATGAGAACTATAGGAGTTAATCAAATGTAAGAGGTTAACTGATGAGATTCTGCAGTCTTTATAGCTCTTCTGTGAAGTTTTCAAATATAGAGCTGAGTGAATAATGACAAGCGTTTTTAAAGTTAGAAGGTATAAGGCTTTTCATAAGTTTTCATATAAGCCTTGTTGATGAGTTTATTAAACAGGATTTCTCAATGCTTGACTTCTAACACTTAAAACAAAATTATAGTTTGTTAAAAACTGTTATATAACTCACCGTTTGCATTGCAAACGTAATCAATTACAAATGGATGCACATAGCGCTGTTAGTAAATTGTACTATAATGTAACTCCATAGGAAGAGGGCTTCAGATCTTAAACATTAATTAGTGTGTTCAACTCTACTAACAGTGGGTGCATAATGGATTTTTTTCAAATCGTTAACTTTTTACTTGAAGAAAAGTTACGAGTTTAGACTTTATTCTAACTACTCGGACCAAGACAGCATTATTGTATTGTAAGACTGCACATACACCAAATACATCTGATAACTTATTACATAAAAAAACTTTTAATGGTCAAGGAATTCATACTAAGTTTAACACTTAGTGAATACTTAAAATTAACCAATAGTGTAGGCCGATTACAATATACTGGAGGTCAGTGAGTCGAATTCGTACGGCTGGCGAATGGGAATGCAACATCAGTAAGGTGTTTCCCTAGGACAACTAGCATGTCAGTCATGCCGCCTCTTCTCTCTGAGGAGGGTTAGGTGTTAAAAAAGGTCTACTTCCATAACTGTACATCCCAACTTTTCTTGAGTTGGTCTATAGCTAGCAGTAAGATCTTCGTACGGGCAAAACTCCACTGACCACTTCAGACAGGCTGTAAGTTATCTGCCTATGAACTCTGCAGGCACGCCATGTTACTGCTCTTGTTGTTTTCCGAGAAGTAACCAACTTTCACAGTGTGGGCAACTAGAAGGTAATAACTGTTCACATGCGCTTCCATAGGCACACAAAGCTATACTAATCATCGTCCAACCTCATCCTTTTGCTTTCCTATCTCTGTTAATACTATCCCTTTTAGTATGCTATATAGAATGTAATAAGCTGAGCTACTAGACTTTTGAGCAAAGTTGTACGTTGAAAATTCCGACTAACTTGTGCTTTCTGAGTTGGATGATTTAATTGAGAAACTTTCGTTGTCATTCTTCGTGACATCTTTAGTGTATATTTCAATATGAATTACACTTTTAGGGTTCTCCACGAGTTTATCAGCCAGCTTTCCCTGTAACTTTGAAGATGATTAGTTGCTGGTGGATATTTTATCATTTTCCAGTCCACTCGTACTGGTACTGACTATTCTGTTGACCTGAAAGTTGACCTTTTGTCCATTTAACTTCCATTTTATTGACTGTGTCAATGTGTCAGCTCATTGCAGATCCAACTGAATTATAGGTTTTTAGAAATTCCCTGGTTTTTTTAGTGTTTCCTTTGTCTAGGATCTATGCATCTCCATAGTTGACTGCATGCATTGATATGAGGAAATGTATATTACGTTTTATGACATCCAGTTTATGTTTGCGGATGGAAAGAGAAATAGGATGTGCACTCTGACCAATATAGTGTTTTTCACAGCTATTGCGCAATTTATCTTGTAGAAGATGTTGGTTATGTCTTCTTTTACTTTTGTGTCTTTCAACTGATATAGTATACATTGAAGTGATTTTGTGGGTTTGTATTATATTATTATTATAATTGTTCCCTTGGGTTCCTAGTGGAACATAGGGCTTCAACTGCACGTCTCCACTTGCCACTTCTGTCTTCTGCTGCTGTACTTTTCACCTGCATCCATCTTAGTCCATACTGTTTCAACTCCTCTTCACACGATCTCCTCCATGTCACACTTGCACTGACGTCCCACTCGCCGCCTCTTCCATTTCGGGTTCCACTCGAGCAATGGCCTGACTCGCGAGTGATGTCACCCAGTGGCCTCCTCATTGTGGGTTTGTAGGTGACATCTATTCCAAAAGATATCAGTAGTCTCCCAGTGATTTCAGATATGTTCTTCACATATAACAGGACGATTTTCTTTATTCTTTCATAGGATTGTTTTAATTTGGTTGGCTTGGATGAGTTCAGGCATCTTTTGATTAAATTTGTATGAATATCCATTTTTCTGAAACATAATCAGTCAGTGTCCTGCGTTTTTTAAAATAATGTTTGTAAACAACTCTTCTTTTCCTCTGCTGTGAGCTGACCTTATGTATACTTGAGTTTCTAATTTCTTTTGTGCTTATTCACTTCACTAAGATGCCTCCATCATATCTAAAACCCCGTCAGTCAGTCAGTCAATCAGACAGCCAGACAATCAATCATTATTATTGTTATTATTTTTCTGAAACTTTTGTATCATTTGCTATTAATCTGTATCTTTTATTGTTATTATCTTTTTTCTAGGAAATGGCTGAAGAATTTAGTCATACAGTACTTCATCGACATTCTAAACGAAAAAGTGATAAAATATCTAATAATATAAATTTAATAAATAATAAACGTTCAATTGGTATTTTCAACTTGAAACATCATCAACAACAACACCAACAACCTTTAGTGATTAAAAAATCCAAGTTAAAGTATGTCAACTGTTTAGCAAATTGTATCAATGAATCTATTACATTAAGAAAATGATATTCCTTATAGATTTTCATCAAGAAATGAAATCAGTAAACTGAACCACATTGAAAATCGAGAAATACCAGTTAGTTGTTTCATTCTTATTTGGATCTGTTCAGATTTTGCATGAAAGATGAAATTCTGACGTATCATATGTGTGTCGGTGGCACAACGGTTAGGACGCTTGCTAACCATGCACATGGTCCGCGGTTCGATCCCCAGCTGACTCACACCTGATATCAATGGTTGGCCTGCTAAATTTGAGCTACCGATATCGCATGCTGAAAATTCCATAGTTGTAACAAAACACTGTGTAGAGTCAAGCTATGATGAAAATATAAAAAAGATTGAAAAAATATTATGTAGTGAGCATGTTGAATGATTCCTTAAATACTACGAACACATAGATAATAAGGAGTCATGAACCATTAGATTTCTACCTACTTAGTGAACAGACAAGTCCATTGCATTGCGTAGTTTGACAGTCCTGAGGTTCATATCTCATGAGATCATTGGTGCATAACACTGAGTAGTCTCAGTGTACAATGAAATATTTATAAAGTTATATTTGATCACAGTTCATATGAATGTACAATGAAATAGTTATTCAGTTTATCATGGTTTTCTGTTACTCCTTAAATGTATCATTTTATGCTTTTATCTAATCTCAGATAATTCAAACAACCAACGCCACTCCACATACTGTCCAATTGGATATTTTTAGTACGCCTGAATTACTGTATAAGATTCCTAGTTACTTTACATAAAGTGTCATCACTAAACATTTCCACCATTTAGGACAGATTTTTTACGTTTAACAAGTTTTAGTAAGTCTGAGTAAGTCAAGAAAAACAAATCGACGCAGTATTATACAGATATATATATAAATGGGAGGAACCTGAAAGAAACAACCTCCTCCACCTACCTGGGAAGCGTCGTTTCAACTACGGGCGGACGGAACTGACGAGAATATTAAAGCAAGAATCAGAAAAGCAAGACAAGCTTTCATTACTCTCAAGTCTGTGTGGAGGTCAATAGCACTCAGCATCAAAAATAACATCTGGATTTTCAACTCCAATGTGAAGTCAGTCAGTGCTACTATACGGATCAGAGACTTGTACTGCGCGTCATAAAGAGCATCTCAAACAAACTACAGACCTTCATCAATACTTGTCTTCGCTTAATACTCAAGATCAGACGGCCAGAAACGATCAGCAATAGGGACCTCTGGAGCGAGCCAACCAGGAACCGATTGTGCAACAAATATGCAGGAAGAATTGGAGGTGGATTGGCCATAGTCTGAGGAAACCATCAAGTGACATCACTAGACAAACCATTGCTCGAGTGAAACCTGAGAGGGAAGAGGAGAGTTGGTCGTCAGTGCAAGGGTGACTTGGAGGAGGTCGTGTGAAGAAGAGATGAAAGCATGTGGGCAGACCTGGAGCCATGTGAAGACGTTGGCAGAGAACCTAACGCAATGGCGACGTGCAGCTGAAGTACTATGTTCCTCTAGGAATTAAAGGATATAATATATATATATATATATATATATATATATAGTGAGCAGACGAAATGTGACATAACAAAGAATCAGCCTAACCTTTTGACTGGACACTAGTTAGTAACTAGTGAAACTCGTCTATTCCTTTGCTTGATGTAGATTGAATTCTACCAGTCAACGTTTCAGTCAGGCCACCATGCTAGGTGGCTCACCATTTAGGATGCACTGCACTGTGAATTGTTGAAATTAGATACTTGGAGGCAATCATCAGGAAGCCTTAGACTTAAGTTTTGTGCTTATTTGCATGATGGCCACATTACAAACTTGACTGATAGAATTCAGTATGCACCAAACGGAGGACTAGACACATGACACCAGTTTCTAACTAGTGTTCAATCAAAGATTTCCAATACAATCAAAGAGAGGTCAATTGCGAGCCTGAATAGCTCAATGGTAACTTCTCTGACTGCAGCATTGGGTGACATGGATTGAAATCTCAGAATGCATATGAGTCCCTTCAAGGTTGTAGATACGCTTTGTTCATGAATGTTAACTAGTACGAAACGTAGGTCTAATTCTTCCTGTTAATTGCCTCCAACCATCTAACATCAACAGTCAGCATGATCGTCAATAGGAGAGAATAATTTACGAACTTTAGTAAAAATGTTGAGTTTTCCTAAATTTTTGGAAATGGAATTTAAAAAATTATTCCTTCACTTTCCCAAAGGGCTTCAAGCTAGAGGCTTGAAGTTTCTGTAGCAATGTATATTTTTAAAGGATGAGGTTGCTAGCCTCATGCCCAACCTTTCCTCTTTACCAGCTGTATTTCTGGCTTAGCGAGGTAAAGGAGTGCCTCGTCGGTGGCCGGGGACCGAACCCCGCACCATGTGCATGGTGAGTGGGGATCCTAACCACTATGCCACCGACGCACAAATGGAATTTAATGCTGTGAAATATTTTGAGGTGTATAACCAAGGTTATACTTGTCTTTGTATTTGGAATCACGATGACAACAGCCAGGTAAGTGACAGCTTAGAGAAATAGTCAGGGATTTCTGTTTCATATAAATACTATGGAGAAATTACCTTAAGACTTACTGTTATAGTTCCTTTTAAGTCAGAGAGAAAGCAAGAAGTTCAACAAAGATATCATTTCGTCTATTTCCATATGTAAAACGTTCAGAATTATCGGTTACATAATTCTGAACAGATTAGGAGGCGCTCAAGAGAAACAAACCTGTGAAATTATCTTATCTCCTATATGTTGCTTTGCTCTTCTTTCCCCTTACTTTATGTATACTTTATGAAGCGTGTAGCATACGGAGTGAATATACTTTATTGTAATGTTCTCAATTGAAAATTCTATCCTTTTCAATAGAGCTATACAATCGTCATTTCGATACATGTTTTCGTTCTATATATAAATTGCCATCTGGTCATCTGACATTGGATTAGGTTGCAACAGGGTTACGGGTGGTCAGATCAAAATCTAGCAATAATCCATGAAGTCTGACAGATGATTTCAGACAGCCACGTAGGGAAGTATAGGCTGCCCACCTAGGATCTTCTAGATGCTAAGAGTTAGTAACTGGGAACTATTAGTGATATGGCTTATAGTCCTTTTCAATGGGGCAGATGTATTCGCTCTTTATAACCTTCAAGATTCACTAAGTTCTCACGTTTCTCCGTGTTACTGTTCATTTTTCTGGGTATTTCTGCTTATTGTTGTTCTTTTCAATCCCTTTTATCTCTTCCCTATCCCTGTGTGTTACACAGACTATGGCAAATTGAAGTGCTGTACAGTCACACACACACAGTCAACTTGGCGTCACAGAAGCTTCAAAGGAACGAAAAAATATGAATATAAAGAATTTATTTCTTTGCATTTTACTAATAAAACGGCATCTGAATCCACTCGGGACTACTCCTAAAAAAGGAACCAGCCGTCCAAGAGTTATTCACTGTCTTAAACGCTGATTTTTAAAAACTTGTTGGGTGATTTCTACGACTAACCTACTAAGTTGTTTGTAATTTTGTTTTTTTTAAATCAAGCGTTTTTTATTACTAACATTTTTGATTCAGTAGCTAAATAATTAATGCATATTTTGTATTTTTCAGCGAGGCAAACAACAATAATAAAATGGTTAAAAAATCCGAAAACATTAGTAGCAATAATAATAATATTAATTCACATGTAACAAACTCAGAATCTGAAGCCAAACGTCGAGAGTCACTCATTGATGCCAATCGTAAAAGACAAAGGGAACTGATTGAAAAGCAACGAGTAGGTACTATACTGTATTCTCATATTCTTACGTTTATTAATCTGTAGGAAATGTACACATCCGAGATATACATATGAGCTATTAAAAATAATCTGATTTAAGTAGTCTATAATAACCAGTCTTCTTGACAGTAGCTTTTATTACATGTCACTAATTATCATTATAAAATTACGTAAACACCTCTCAATTGGCAGTGTCAAGTGCTACCGTCCTTTAAGAAATATGATAAGTGTTGGATGCCAGTGCATCAGTGTTTCAGGATGTATTGAAAGGTAAAGATATGATGAATACATTGTCATCCAAGCCTAAAAGTCTGTCTGTTTTTCTTTACCTCTGTATAATTATGAACCTTTAAATTTTATCAATGTGTTTGTTAGTTTGATCGTGCAATGGTCACCATAAAAAGATCCATATCTTTTATTATAAACTGACGTGATCAACCATCTTTCTAATAGTTTAGTCAATCTATTCTGTAATTCATCATCACCATCATCTTTAAAGTGTCTGGAAGCAAGTCGTCAAGTCCTGTTGACGTATACTGTATTAGATTGGAAAGGGCTTTTACAACCTCTGATAACCATCGCCTAACAAAAACATAACATCAACCGAATAAAGTCTATTACTATTATTCTGAGCTATAGGGAGAGAGAGAGAGGTAAGAGCTATGTGGTTGAGATCATTAAAAGTCAGCATTTTCGGGTTTCCCATGACATAACTTCAAACCGATCACAATTAGCTGAATGTATTATATTCCATAACAGACTCATTTTGTTTGATGAAGCACACACACGCATGATGATCGAGTATTACTTATTGCTCATGGAATCGTACTCTAGCACACTGCCCAAATCCCGTTTTTTTTTATATGGAAGAAGTTTAAAGACAGATACCTGAAAGTCGTTAACTCAGCCTTTGGAACGCTTCGTCAGAGCAAGGCAGTCAAACCAGATAAATAGTGATATTTTCATAGGAAAGGATGTTGAAAGAAGTTTAAAAATATTAAAAAGGATTTCCACTTAGTTTAAAGTGAGGTAAGGGAAAGACTAGGGCTAGGCTAGAGATAGGTTAGGGAGATATTTGAGTGGATTAGGGTTAGATTAAGAGAAGATTAGAGCTACAATTAGAGGACCGAATTTCCTTCCCAGTTAAATTGCTTCTTTCAAAGCCATTGGTGTATTCACATCTCTTGGTTATCCTTATTCCTTAACTTCCTTATCATATGAATGTATTAGATATTTATCAACCTCAGTATTCAGAACCTTCTTATTACTTCGCATTCAGCTGTCCACTTGTCTTTCATACTGCCTATTGTAATATAATTCCATTTCTCTTCATGTCTTCCTTGAATGCAAGGTAACATGTTAATTTACTTGTTCTTATATATTAAGAAACAAAGGTGTTATGCCTACACTTCGTGATATTTACATTGTGTGAAGTAAATTTGAACAAACAATTAATCTTGACTCTGTAAAGTACACACACTGTGTGTGTGTGTATATTTCAAGTCTTAAATGTAAAAAGATGTGTCATATAAATTTATCTATTTCATAGATTTCAATGCTGAAGAGACTCAAGTATTTTTATCAGAGAAGACATAAGACAGTGAGCACTATAAAATGACATTACTATATTGTTATTATTCCCTTAGGCTTCGAGTGGAACATAGGCCTTCAGCAGTATATCAACATTTCACCTTATTTTCTTTAGTCTTCTTCAGATGGCATTAGTGCTGAAGATCCGGATAGTGTTCCGTATGCTGAGGGCAGCGAATTTCTGCACTGATTTCAGACTAATGAACGTTTGTCTTGATTTTCCGATTCCGATACACTTAGAAATCCACATTTATTCCTCCTGAAGTTGAAACAATACCTCACTGACCGGGTGACTGGAAGAAGTGACTTCCTTTAGATTTCTCCCGTTGATGGTGACTGTTGCTTGTTGTTGGTTAGGTGTCTTCATCACCTCTGTCTTCTCTGTGTGTTAACTTGAACTCCTGTCTTGGCTGCCTGTTCTGCTAGCCTGTTGGTTTTTGTCTGTAAATCTTGGCGTCTGTGTGAATTTTGGACGTCTTTTGTAATGCTTTTCAATGCTATTTTCTAACCATACCTAATTCATTCAGGGTTATAATAATGATTGAAAAGCAGTCAAGAGTGCATACATCTTCTTTTTGCTCTAGTTTAAAAACACTTCAGATTCAAAGTTGAAGCGCTTTTCTAGGTGATTCCAGTAAATGATAAATCCACCGTTGAATTGAGTAAGTTAAATACTATCGTTCCTTCTAGAATTCTGATAACTAAATGGTATTGTAATGGATATCTCCATGAAAATGACTCTATACTACTCTGCACATGCCAATAAACCAGGCATTATAGTTATTATTATCACTCGATTAGTCCCCTTGGACAAACCGAAAAGTAACCTTATTATTTCACGGTTTTTTACCAGACGCTAACAGCCTGAAAAATGACATTATTTATTATAAATTCAAAACTGATAAAACATACTTTAAAAGTGATTTCAACCCAAACTTGTGAAAGAAGTATCAACAATAGTCGAGAAATGAATTGAAGGTTCAATGACAAGAATATAACCTATAGTTAGACCAATTTGTTGTTTCCAACGCGAGATATACATTGAATACAGTTCAAAGTCGATAGATATCTTGTTCATGTCAACTGACATGCAATTGCACTAGCAGGGACATAGGAATGACTAAGAGGAAACCATCTATTAGACTTTCTGAACATACCTGTTATCAATTTTCATATGGAATTAAAAGAATGTTTGCAAGTGTAATTGCTAAGCACCTAATTGTCACATGGCATATTGTTGAAATCAATTAAACTTTCCGAATCATCAATATATGGAGGAAATCCTAGTTGTTTCACTTTACAGAAGCTATTGCTATCAAATGATTTCAGTCTGACGTCTATATACAGATAGATAGTGTGATTCGTCTCTCAGTTACTTGGTAACTAGAATTCTCTGTTGTGTTTCTTTTTTGTTTTTGGTTGAGTCACAATCTTTCTTTTGACTAAAATTCACTTAAATGAACTTATTAATAATCTTTCAATTCACTGAATTGTTTGTCGACGTAATAATTTTACTTCTAATCACCATTTCTTTTCATTCCCACCCTCCCTCCTCTAACATTCCACTACATTATACATGAATAAAGTCTAATTGCTAGAATGCCAATTATCTTGTATTTACATCTCTTGTTTTATAACTATGTTCTCTGAGTTGAAATAATTCTGCAAGACTGTGATGCATATTTTTGCATTTGCCTTAGAAATCCGGTAAAAAGAGCATTCCCTGCGGCTGAATTACGCTGTATCTTTAAAACCACTCCTCTTCTGCGTTCGGGAGTAAAAGACAAACTGCCTAATTTCGCCTCATCCATGTGTATCTACCAATTTAACTGCTCCTGTGGAGCCAGTTACATAGGCCGCACAATTAGGCGTGTTTCTCATCGGATTTCTGAACATCACTCTGCGTGGTTAAGTAAAGGACAAACAAAATCTATTCGCAGCGCTATTCTGTCTCATCTTGTGGAGACAGAACACAAGATTGACGTTAACCATGCTTTCAGGGTGATTTAGCGCATACCTATGAATCTCAATTTTACCTTAAGTATTCGACTACTAAATATTGCTGAGACTGTGGGGATCCATATTAACAAGCCTAATTTGTGCATCCAAAAGAAGTTAGTTCAGACATTATCATTACCTTAGCCATCCAGGTTTGAATTATCCTGAATTTTTGTGGAATTTTCCTAATTTTAGTTGATATTCTATTCGCTATTATATCTTTATTGCTATTATAATTTAAGTATTTTTAGTGGATTGTAATTGCATATTATTATTTAAAAAAACACTAATATTGCTATTGACTACCAATCTTGAATATTTTGTGTATATAAACATGCATATATAATTGTAGAGCCAGAAGAGGAATTTATCGAAAAGAATATTCTTTGCTCGATTATTTTGTGTTTTATGGATGTCTGAATGAATATTTTTGCTATAAATAACTTGTGTCATTTTTTAGACTGTTAGCAGCTGATGAAAAGCTGTGAAGTAAAAAAAACTAAAACAAAGACATGATCCCTTTATATCCAGAAAATAGGTAATCGTTCTAGCTTTGTTCAAATTATTATCGTTATTATTATTAGTGCTACTATTATGGTTATTTTTATTCTATTTTATTTATTCAGTTAGAGGCAAGAAACAAAATACGTGAACAAGGCTGGAAACAATTATTAGACTATACACCTGTATGTGTAACGCCTATTGCTAATGAAAAGAATGCAGTAAGTGTAGTTTAGCCTTTGTTTATTCATCTTTTTTTTTTATTAATTCCCTTTTACAGTGAATTTAATTCAGTAAGAAATACATTTCATGGTTGAGTTGTTTTTTCAAAAAAAATTATACATCTACTTGGTTGTATTCAACGTTGAACATTGAACACGAATGGCGTCTATTCAAATTTATATTCATATTGTTATAAAGTTCCTCATTAAATTTAAATGATATTTTCAACTAATGCATTAATGATCATTTCTACTTACTAACTTAATGGGAAATTTACTAACAATAAAAATATCTGTATTAGATGGTTGGAGGCAATCAGTAGGAAGTCTTGGACCTAGGTTTCACACTAGTCGGCACTCATCAGCAAGGCGTATCTACCACATTGAGGAACTCATGTCCTTTCTGAGACTAGGACCTGCGTCATTCTGTGCTGCGGTCAGAGACTTTGCCGCTGAGCTGTTCAGGCTCGCGATTGACCTCCTATAGGACTGTACTGGACTTGATTGATAGACTTCAGTCTGCACCAAAGATAGGACTAGACACACACTACACTAGTTACTGACTACTGTTCAGTCAAAAATCTCTCTGTTAAGAGAAAAATTATCCTAAAAATGCGACGACTAAGGTAGTGGTGAATTTGGTTCATGGCCTCTGAACCAACTTGATGTAGAAATCGACCATCAAAATCTTTCTCCTTATATTTTTTGTTTATCTTCGCTCCTTTTATAAACCTATAATATCTGCTGACATTTCGATTATCGATTCGCTTCATCTTGAGTATTATGTAACTGGTATGTAGAGCTTCCATTGTTTTTATCATCGTCTGATTCAACAGCTGTCCCAGACATCTGGGAAAAATTCGATTAACCTTATGACAAATGAAAAAAAGGATGATAACTATAAGAAACCAAGTCTGGAAGTTGTGTAACTGTAGTTGATAGGTAATTCTATATTTATTTGTTTACTGGATATATCACACACACAGTGAAAACGTATTAGTGACTGGATGATGACGTTCTGGACACAATTTATTGTTCTTAATCATATTATCAACTTTAACTAAACACAACTTTCAAATTTGATTTTTATAGTTTTCTTGCTTCCTTTCTACTTGTCCTGCAGGATATCAGAATTTTACAAATGTCTGAGACAAATTTTGAATTATTCCTACTACAGGTATTCTCAGTTGATTTGACAAGTTAAGTCCCAGTTACCAATCTCCTCCTGCACCTTGTCATATTAAGTTTCAAAATTATCATTTTTGCCATTTTGTTACATGGATCCGTTTAACGACATGCAGTGCTAAAGCTAAGCTATTTTGCAGATTATTCGGGGCCAACCAATCTAGGTTTCATTAGGTCTCAGAGTTCCAGTTTCATGTCCTGAATAGGCAGTCAATCGGATGTGTATAAGTCCTTTTTGTACGATATTGAGGAAATCTGTGTAACACTGTGAACCAATCATGCAAGAGTTCCCTATGCCTAGAGATGACAAAGTGTTCGAGGATGGAAGTGTTGGTATTTTACTTTTCTATGCAGGCTAGATAACATTCCAGAATACATTTGCCGACTTGATTCTGTGCACGGCTGAAAGACTTTGCTCCACAGGACTAAGTGTCTGCTGGAGAATGTGATTCACAATGACTATTGCTTGAAATGTCTTCTTCAGACAGTTAGAAAAGTGGTTTTTAAGAATTTCTGCTTCAGTGTCAACTATAAACTCTAGGTTCATGAAGACAGCCTTTCAACCTGCGGTGATAGAGGTTTTCTTCTCATGTTTCTGTCAATAAATCTAGGCGGATATGCGTTCATGAGTAGGGTATCTCTTAGAGACTTCAATTAGGTCTCTATTGTATATTTCGAGCAAACTTTTCGAATCCTTGATCATAAAGAAAGCAATAGGTTTAACAAATTGAGCAGAACATTATTCAACTTTCTTCTCCTTCACTTTAAAAAATTTTTTTATCCTTTCAGATTAATGTGATTAACGAAAATTGTAAATCAAAAGATGTTTATTATAAGCCAATAATAAATTCAGTTAGTAGTCAATCGAGTGAATCTAATGCATTTCCATCGCCAAGTATGATTGTAGCTGATGCATTTATGAAGTATAAACAAGAAAGAGATCGTATAGAACAAATGAATTGTAAATATTATGAGGCAATAAAAAATGATGCTTGTAAGTATGAATTATTATTTTGTTTTTTTTTGCTAATATAATACTACTAATAATAATGTGAAAAGTATATGGATAAGTAACTTTTAAAAAATGTTTAAGACTAGGTCAGTGTCTTTTACTGTGAAAGTGAAAACTCCTATTCCAATGTTATGCAGGAAATTTTCATAGTGAAAGCAAAATCTTCCTAAATTTTTAGAAAAATCATTAAATTCCTCTAAAATGTCATCGAAGTTACGAATTCAAATGATCATAGAGAAGACAGTCGTAATGAAGATACCTAATTAACATCTATAAGCATCAATCGCCGTCAACGGGAGAAATCTAAAGGAAATCGTCTCTTTAACTTAATAGGGCAGCATGTATGAGGGTGTCAAAGCCACGAAGGATGGGAAAAGCAAGAGGGACCTATACTATCCGGAAATTATTAAGGAAATCTAGTTTAGTCAGCGTAAGGACCATGATTTGCACTTTTACTACTGTACTGCAAATCAGTGATCCTCTATGGTTTAGATACTTGGCATGCTTGTTACCCAGAAGCATTTCCAGCGGAATGCAAACTTGCACCTTTTCGTCTTGATACTGCGGTTCAGATGGTTAGCCAGAAAGGATTAGCAAGCAGTCAGGAACTCTGACAATGAACCAACCATGAACCTGATGCCTAACAAATACGTAGAATAAAATGAGGATGGATCGGATGCATATTGAAGAGACTACTGAGTTATTTCGCGCGCCAGGTCGTAGAGTGAAAGCTCAGTGGAAGGAGATGAATTGGGTATCCCAGACTGACATGAAGGAGATCGTACGAGGATGAAATGAAGGCTTATGTGCAATCGTGGAGCCAAGTAAAAGAACGCTGTAAAGAATATGTTAAATGAAGATGCTCTTGTGAAGCCCTATGCTTCTCTCGGAACAAAAAGTGGTTTGCTTCCATATAATAGCAATACTAACATGCTGATCTGAAGTATCATTAAAGGCGAAGCACTGAACAACCCACATATCTGGCTACAGAGGGGCAAGTAAACTGATACTAGTAAACATTGAGCGCCTAAAGAATATCATCTTCAAGGCTGTTAAGGAAAATATTTTCATTCAAGTGTCAGAAATCCTCCTATTTAAGAGTCACTATCATAGTCATCTTTAAAATACCAAATTCATGTGGATTACTCTACATACTGTAGTATTGATTGCTTATAATAGAGGAGCTCATGCTTCCTAATAAGGTCGGTGCTGAAAACTGGTGCACAGAATGATTTGTGAAGACCAAAAGTAAAAGTAGATCACAGAAATCGATACTTTTTTATACGAATGTGGATGTAGAATTTAACCATACCTATGCGTTGCCTACTTCTATGAAAGGAAATATGTAAATTGTTCGATATTTACCGAATTGGCTTCAAAATATTCATGGAAAGGCTTGGGTATATTTTATCACATTTTACTAACAACTTCTACAGGTTATACTCTACGTTCATCCTTAATGGATGATGAGGTTATCTAGGGACAGTCTTGAATTAGCGGGCTAACATTAACATGTAATAAAAGTCGGCCTTCAGATCAACAGTTTCTTGATGCTAGAGTGGTTTGTAAAATTTCCCTCATTAGAGTGAACATTATTCTCATTGGAAAACCCAAATCTGAAAAATAATAATAATTAACTTTATATCATTATGAAATGTTACTCAATGATGCGTAGTTTAACTTGGAAGTTGAAGATACTGGGAAAATAGTCAATTGAAGAATAAATAATCTTTCTTATTTCAGTAATCAGATATTTTAAGTACTCTAAAAATAAATAAATAAATAAATACTTGTATGTTTTTATTTTCACCAAAATTCTTAATGCAATCTTACACTTCATAATTAATTCATAATTGTTTAATGAATTTTTCATTAAGTAATCTAAAACTGAACAGCTGACTGATTGAATGAGTTTTCAGAGTAGGACTTTGCACAGAAGTGAAGTAGTAAAAGTTATGTTCCTATCGTAAAGGAGACAAATTTAGAAAAAAGGATGTAAAGGAAGGATATTGAACAGAAATGTACTAGAGAATAATTAGGATTTGATGAATTTAAAAATTTTATAAATATTGAATGCATGTACGCCAATGGGAATAGGTTTCAGCCATATTGATATAATCAGCTAGGCAGTCTACACTTCTCTCTCTCTCTCTGTATGCCTGGCTTAAATCAACTGCCAAAGACGTCATGGAGATCGATTGCTAGATTCAGATTTGACTTGACTGAACAGTTATTCTGCTGGCTAATGAATTACCATTTTATATACACCCTAAATACTTTATCGGTAATGTTTTATACAAATTAGGATTATTAAGTATTACCTCTATGGAGCTAGTTATATTAATCATCGCTCTACAAACTTAACTTTTCATACACTCGGAAACATCTACCAGTGTGGTTAAATAAAGGTATATTTAAGACTGTGAACAATTCGATATTCGATCACTTGATCCAAAGAGGTTATTCAGTAGTCAGCTTTAAAGAACTTTATTCTACCATCCATCGGGTATCAAATAAACTACCAAAGGCCTATATATACTGAATACTTAGAACAGCAGAGGAATATTACAATTCGCTTAAAACAATAGGAGTCTGTGTATAAATGAAACAGGTCCAACCAGTATTGCTACCCCAGCGTGCTGTGGAACTCATAAATTTATAAATCGCTTCAACAACACATCTACTTTGAGAAAGCTATTAGCATTAAGTAGCGAAAAGTCAGTAAAAATAATATCGTTTTGTTTTTCATTCATTGGGAAATACAAAGAAAACCTTTATTATAATGAACATCTACACTTTGTTCTCTTTAGTTGGGCTTATGATTGCTCATGGTCTCTCATGTCCTCTTCACACGATCTCCATGTCACCCTTGGACCAACAATCAATTTGTCTTTTCCTTTTTTGGAGTTCCACTCGAGCAATGGCCTAGTTGGCTATAACATTCAACGGTCTCCTTAGCGTTTCTCCAATCCATCTCCATTTTCTTATACATATTTTTTGAACAATAAGTTCTTGGTTGATTTGTTCCCAGTCATAGTTTCTTGTTACTGATTATTTCGGGACGGCCATTTGATCTTCACTATAGAGCCAATGAAGTGAGCATCTACTGATAAAAGTCTGCAGCCTGAGTTATAAACATATAGATGGAAAACCTTCGTGCCAAGTTCTATGTTGAATCCAGACAGACAGACAGACAGACTGAAGTGAATAATATTTGTTCACTAATCATTCTTTTAATATATATATATATATATATATATATATATATATATATATATATATTTGATGATTAAATCAATCAATGATGTCAGACCCTTTAAGCACATTTTAGCAATCTTTATAAATGACATATCAATGCTTTCTGTTCTTAAAACATCTCAAAACTTTTAGGTATTAACCTATATGAAAATAAATCTCCTAAGCTAATTCATGCATTTGATGATAAACCGATTTTTCAACAACACCAACATCAAGTAGTACAACCATCAATTGATGGTGTACCATTTTCATCTCATGTCGACAATAAACCAACTAATGTACAATTATGCAAGGATGTTATTACGCCTATGAAGCTAAACGATATTTGTCCTTTATTGTATCAATATAATAATGCTAATAATAATAAAGTCAATATATCTGTTGACATTAATACAAAAGATCAAAGTCTCAGTGAAGATGACAGAAGTAAAGAGAGTAAATTTCCATCAGGTAAGAAATTTTCTATTTCTTTTTATATTCAGTGAATCTATATTTAATGCCGTTTGTGTTCAACGCTAACTCCATGAAACTATCCATTTATTCTCATAAAATCAAAAATTTTATCCATACATTTTCCAGCATGTAAATACTGTCCAAATTAGGTAGTTTAATAAACTGTTTCGAGTTTTCGTTGCGTTATTTAAAATTTGGATAATCTTTTTGCTTTTTTCATCTAACTGTAAAAGAGTAATGCTGTACTACGTAACGTTAGAGATTATCTTTTCGTGTGAATAATAGGTATGGTTGAGAAACATAGCCATGACGATTTGTGGAAATCCAGCACCAATGTCTTCGTTTTTTGATACACGCACATGATGGACAAGTCATTTATACAGTTTTAGGTTAGACGTGTCATTCATTTGAATAAATTACATATCACTTTCGCTAAAAGTAGCTCCCGTGAAATGTCTAACGTTTATCTCAACGTGCTACACTAGTCGACTTGGGAATATATCGTGGGAAAAAGAAACATGTACTAGGCAAGGTGGTATCACACAAACAGATTCTTGATCTCAGTTCTGAAAGCCAGTGTTTGTTGCTGTTATATGTGAATAATGTATGGTTGTAAGTCTACCAAATAAGAGTCTAAATTGTATAAATAGTGATTATCATTTCATCAGGTGACCACTCAGTCGGATTTTACCCTTTTGCAGATGTTCAAAATTCAAGTTAGATTGTTTTGTGATTAGTTTCCGTGTTACTCTTAACTGACACTTTCTTATTGTTTTTATATCATCTGTTTTAGTCTTCCTATTTACTGACTACAGAAGGGAAATTTACTAGGAGGATATCGAACATCCATTGCTATTAGACGCGGTAGTCGTGAGAATATTTAGTGACAGTAAACACTGTTTAGTTTAAGTTTTGTTTATTTTTATTCCCTTGAGTTCCGAATGGAAAATAAAGCTACAATGGCACATCACTACAGTCTGTACTCTACAGTCGCTTCTGGATAGCTTCACGACTGCCCATAATCTCTCATTTCCTCCTCACGCGATCTCTTTCATGTCACCCTCGTAACGACTCATCGTTTCTCATTGAGGTTCCACTTGTGGTCCCGGCGTTTAAGGTTGTTCAGTTGTCTCCCCAGTATATGTCCACTGCACGGATACAGAGGGTTAGTTTCGCATATGCCAGTTTACGCAGTCTCTGGCGTAGACGTGATATCCGACTATCAATCAAAGGGCGGGTGTACTGCTCATCAGTCCGCTCCGTCCTCCTTTATGACTGTGAGTGACACCTAGCCATTGAGAGTGGAAGACATGAAAAGATTAACTGTCTTTGATCATAGGTGCCTGCACTCTATATCCCGTGTGAAGTGGTATAATAAGGTGAGCAATATTGCGGTTAAAGCACAGATTGAGTGGTGCTAGGTAAGGAGGGGAAGTCAATCGACGAGGCTGTGAAATCACATCGACTGAGATGGTTAGGACATGTGTTACGTATGCCTAGTCATCGCCTTCCTCGACCGACGGGCAATGTTAGCTGATATGGGGTCAGGCTGGAAAAGAGCCAGCGGAGGTCAAACAAAAACACGGAACCAGTCAATGAAATCTACAACAGTTAGTTTAAGCTAGCCACGTAGTAAGGTGTAGACTGCCTGACTGACTGGTTGGGGTCCTCGGAACGGTGAACACCAATGGTTGGAAACAATTGGTGACATGGCTCAAAATCGTTCTCAATGGCTGGCGCAGATGCATCCACTCCTTGTGACTTATGATTTCCAATGAAACTGTTTTGTTCTTCGTTATTACTATTCCATTGTCTCACACCTCTGTTTACTGTCTTTAATATGCATTTCTTGTACTTTCTTCTGTTGCTTTGTGTGCCACATGGAGTGTGGCGACTTGAACTGCTGTACATCGATGCAAAGTCCTATGTCGAAAACAAACAGACAGACAAAAAGATGTCCACTGCTTCTCCATTTTCTTCTGCATATATGTTGGATGGTAAGTTTTTGTTCGATTTGCTGCTTAAGTTTTTTGTTGTCTATCCGTTCTGGCTGACCATCTGATCTTCAGTATCACGGCAGCGAAGGCAGCTGTTGATGAAAGTGTGCAGCAGTCTGCTTGAAACAGACTTGTCAGGATGTGAACCAATTCTATGGACCATGTAGAATCATTGACTTGGTATTTTAGCACTAAACTAACTGAATTAGATTTCCACACTGATTTCAGGGTAGTAAAGGTTTGCCTTGCATTTCCTACCCTCTCAGTCTTTGACATCCTCATACATGCCACCACCTGTGATTGAAAGAATCAGGTGACTTTCTTCAAGTTTCTCCTGTTGATGGTGATTGATGTTTGTTGTTGTTGGCTGTCGACTATCTCCATCACTTCTGTCTTCTGAGTGTTCACCTGTAGCACTGTCTTTGCTGCTTCTTTTGCCAAATTGTTGGTTTTCTCTTGGAGGTCTTCGAGTTTGCGAGACATTCGATATAAGTTGTCAGTGAAGTCCAGATCTTCATGAGTCTTTTTTAATCTGTACAACGTGTGCCTATCTTTTCGCTCCGAACGGTCTGTCGCATTATCCAATCTAAATGATACTATGGTTAGAGACTCTAAATGAGGTGTTACGAAATTGACTGTCTGTTTGTTTTCGACATAGGACTTTGCATCGATGTACAGCAGTTCAAGTCGCCACACTCCATGTGGCACACAAAGCAACAGAAGAAAGTACAAGAAATGCATATTAAAGACAGTAAACAGAGGTGTGAGACAATGGAATAGTAATAACGAAGAACAAAACAGTTTCATTGGAAATCATAAGTCACAAGGAGTGGATGCATCTGCGCCAGCCATTGAGAACGATTTTGAGCCATGTCACCAATTGTTTCCAACCATTGGTGTTCACCGTTCCGAGGACCCCAACCAGTCAGTCAGGCAGTCTACACCTTACTACGTGGCTAGCTTAAACTAACTGTTGTAGATTTCATTGACTGGTTCCGTGTTTTTGTTTGACCTCCGCTGGCTCTTTTCCAGCCTGACCCCATATCAGCTAACATTGCCCGTCGGTCGAGGAAGGCGATGACTAGGCATACGTAACACATGTCCTAACCATCTCAGTCGATGTGATTTCACAGCCTCGTCGATTGACTTCCCCTCCTTACCTAGCACCACTCAATCTGTGCTTTAACCGCAATATTGCTCACCTTATTATACCACTTCACACGGGATATAGAGTGCAGGCACCTATGATCAAAGACAGTTAATCTTTTCATGTCTTCCACTCTCAATGGCTAGGTGTCACTCGCAGTCATAAAGGAGGACGAAATCGACTACACTGGCGTAGATAGCACCATGCCGAATTTTTATCTAATTCATAGTATTATTTGTCCTCATTCACTGGGCACTTTTCTTTATTTGTCTATAGATTTTTCGTAACTCTCATTCGTGTGGTTTTGATGATGTTTAAAAAAGAAATCAGTATGTTAGGATTTGGTTGGAAAAATGTTAAAAATGGTCAGACCAAAACCTGATATCTTTCCTTGAAATCGTTCATTGCTGATTTGAGCCACAAACGGAGATGTAAGCTATTTGGCTAGGGTTGTTGAGACTGTAAGAACCTAAATTCGGATTATTTTTCAATCATATTATTCTTTCTTCTGTACATTGCCATTTATTGTAGTTTCGCAGTAAAGCGGTAACTAGGACTGTTGTGTAAAGTTGTAAGCTTGCTTCAGTCACTGAACTACTAGAATTTCTGTTCATTCAAATACTCCAACTCTTCTGCATTTCTTATTGTTTTCATCATGCAATTATATCAAACGATTGACTACATAAATTGGCCTTCAGCAAATGCTGTTCAGTTCTTGAAGGAGATAAAGAAAGCGTATACAGAATTGGTTCTCTCTTCATTTACAGATACACTACGTCACATGATATCCTTGAGATTATCACTTTACATGTAAATTTTGTATGAATAGAAGATATTTCGGAACTAAACACGCTGAAAATTTTTGTACTATGGCTTCACACACTGTCTGAAATAAAGCTTTTTTTGATTACTGTTATTATTATGACTCCGAAACACTCACTACATACTAGTACTTGGTCTGTAAATCCCTCATCTTTCTGAAAGCATATTTTAATACAGTTACTTTCTTTAATTTACTTGTCTAATTGTTTTCTTAGGATATTCTAAACCACCTGAATCTGTTTTAAAAAATGAAAAAATTTATTCAGAAATACAACAATGTAAATTAGTTGAAGATTTTATATCAATTCGTCAACAGGCAGCATTTAATCGTGCCCGAGGTGCTGGACATATTATGGGTGTAGCTGGTATCCTAGGCGGTTCACCATTTGTTAATATAAATAATAAAGGTAATCATTTTCTTTCATCTGTATCACTGTTAATTTTTATTTGACATTTTGGCCAAGTTAAACTTTCGACACCTCTAACTACCAATCAGCGAACGATGTCGAATTATCCAGTGAGATTCACGAACGTATTTCAATGTTGTATAGCACTTGATTTACTTTTTATGCGTGACCTAACAAGGTTACGGTTGCAATTCGAGGAGGACAGTGTTTTCCAGTATTCCCTGGATTTAGGGTTGCTCCGGAAGGAGCAGACTTGTTCGTGTGGTGGTATTATGACTTTATAAAGCTATAGCTGATGGATTTGTTCATCGTTGTGCTATATGTTTCAAACGTGCTAACGTTAGAGAGGGTAAGCTGATAATTTTAATATTCCGTAGGAACTTTTTTCGCTAGGTCGCATCTCTCCTTAACCCAGAATTTGTATATCTGCAACTACTGGGTGTTGAAACAGTCGCTTAGAGCAGCAGCTGCCGGGACGGAAAATAGCCTCGTCTCAACAGTTCAGTGGTACCAGCATTGCAGAGATATTGCTTCGTGGAAAATGGAGAAAATCACTTGTTTGCTGGGTGGATCCCGTTACGAAGTCTCATACGAATTCCAGTGAAGGGTTTTTGGGCCGCTTGAAAAACAGGATAAGGGCTATAAATGGATCTCAAAAGGATCTCATTTATAGTCATTTAGTTGAATACATTTACAGGATGTGGTGTGACTTCTCCATTGACAGCCCCATGCTAAACTGGAAATGTTTCTCTCACATGTTCGAGAGAGATATCCCTTGTAACCGTTATATCATTTTTTTGCTTTTTTCTATAAATATACGTTTCCATTTACCATAAATGCCTCTTTATTGTGATTGGTCCGTTCAAGGTCGTTTGCTGATTGGTTGTTAGTGGTGTCGAAAGTTTAACTTTGCAGACATTTTATCTGAATTCTATGCATCTAGGCAGTTTGTTGGTTGTAATAGTCTGCCTAGTTAAGACAATATTACTCCTCTTCATTTTGTTTAAGAGCACATAAAAAGGCACTGCAACTGAGTATTTGTTATGTACTGCTGAGTAGTTAATTGTCCGGACGCGAAAAGGTGGAAATCAGAAGGCCACCACGTTCACGAAGATATGTGTATTTTCCAACAAGGGAAATTGACTGTCACACAAGTGTGTGAGTGAAAGGGTACGTAGTGTACGAAATATGTGAACCGGTGTGAATAAAAGTGTACAGTACAAAAGTATGTACGAAAATGACTGATATGCATGAAGATAGACATCTTACCATGATCGGATTCTGATTGGTTGTAATGTCATGTGACGAAAAGGTCATACACTGTTTATCTAGTTAATGGACAGATAAAGCATATTGTAAGTTATAATGGAATATCGATCAATATACACACAGCAAAATATATCAGACTGTCAAAACAAGGTAGACATCATGTGACTGCATATCAGTATTTGATGATTGGAGATAATCGGCAGGAAAATCTGATCCCAGGTCTCATCTTTTTACTAGCATTGCATATGGATCCTCCATGAAATTGATGTCCACTTAGGTGATTTGAACTCGTGTCAG
Source organism: Trichobilharzia regenti (assembly GCA_944472135.2). Taxonomy (NCBI): domain Eukaryota; kingdom Metazoa; phylum Platyhelminthes; class Trematoda; order Strigeidida; family Schistosomatidae; genus Trichobilharzia; species Trichobilharzia regenti. The sequence goes on from OX235265.1 coordinate 32,752,143, forward strand.
TCAGCATTGTAGTTAGAGAGGTTTCCATTGATCTGCTATATATTTGATATAACAGAATCAAAACTTTTCAATCAACTACGCACTTTCTGTTATTTATCAAGTATGACAGTAGTCAAATATTCATTAAACATCGATTTAAGATTATTTCACAAATAAATTCTTGTTTTAGGATTACGATCTATCATCTTAGCGTCGTATGATTGAACTAATTAAATTTGTTAGTATCACTTTTTGGATATAACTACTATGGGTTTTAACTGACGGTGATAACCGATTAGAACTAACTTAAAACAGGGCAGCCTGATTAAATTTCAGCTGTGGCTGCTGATTGGCTAAAATCCGAGGTTGTCATTCCTAGTATAGAAGCAGCATTAAGACATCAGAAGATAGTGAGAAAAAACTTATAATGAGCAATGTTATAGAATGACAAGAAAACATAATAACAGACCAGAGCTTACTCTCAGCATCCTAATTTCTCTGATAAGGATTGTCGTTTTCACCGAACGAAATTCTTTTATTGTTGAAATTATCTAAGGACAACATTTACGTCAAACAAAAAATATAGTTTATGTTAATTAATTTCAAAATGCTTAACAGAAAATCATAGCTACCCTTAATTTCTATCTGGTCAACGTTGCGTAGAGACAACTTTCATACAGTTGACGTCTTCTAAAAGAACTTGGTTGATATTGACAAATTCTTTATTCAAGAATATCACCAGTTAGGTATTGTTCAGGTAGTATTGAAATAAGGGTTAGCATTGAGTTAGTATAATGTCACTAACACTCTAGAGTTTTTTCAGCGTAGTGATTTCTTTAATAATTAGTGTTATAAATAAAGAGTAAGTGAAACTAGCGGTAGCGGCAGTGAAGACAGAACTCCAGGTAAACATGGAGAAGACCGGAGGTGATGAAGATAACCAACGAACAGCAGCAGCAACAACAACCAGCACCAATCACCATCAACTGCAGAAATTTGAAAGAGGTCACTCACTTCCTTTACTTATCTAGGAAGCATTGTTTCGAACACAAGTGGAACGGATGAAGATGTCAAAAGCCAGTCAGCATAGAAAGGCAAGATGCGTCTTCATCAACCAGAAACCAGCTTAGAAATCTTTTGCACCCTACGGCATGAAGAACAAGATTCGGATTTTCAACACAAATGTGAAGTGAGTCAGCTCTTCAGAAACTTGGCCAGCGTGTCATTAAAAAGATTTCCAACAGACTGCACACTTTTATCAACAGCTGCCTACTTCGCTAGCTCCATACTGAAGATCAAATGATCAGGAAGAACAAGCAACAAGAAACTATGGGAACAAACCAACCGAGAATCTACCTTTCTGCAAACAAACAGAGGAAAGTGGAGATGGATTGGGCATACACTGAGGTGGCTGTCAAACAACATCGCACGCCAGGCCATCGACCGAATGGAATCTGAATGGGAAATGACGAGTGGGTCGTCCGAGATCGTGTAAGGAAAAGATGAGAGACCATTGGCAATCATGGGCCCAGCTGAAGAGGACTGCAGAGATTAGAACAAAGTAGAAACGTGTTTCTGAAGTCCTGTGTTCCACTTGGAACCCAAGGGAACAATACAATATAAACTGAAAATAACACGAAAGACTAATATTTATTAAATTGTTGTTCTAATAAGTAGAAATAAACATATGAAACCATTAACAACCATTCCTCATAATGTTCAGAATATGCGATAGAAGAATAAGCTGTAAATACACGCATATTCACAGTTTTTTTGGTCATTGGATATCGTGAAAACTTTCTACGTAAATTTCCATCTAGTATTATGCATAAACTGCTCTCCATTTCTTATTATTTTAATCATCTAACTGTGTTTTTGGGTTGCTACATGAACTCGAGCACAATTTTACTTTGCTGTAATGCCGAACACTTCTTAACGGAAATGAAGAAAAAATATGGTGTTTTGGATATTGCCTCAGTTGGATCAACACAGCATTACGAAATTGATGATACTGATATAGAAATCAAGTCTGAAGTTAAGTATCTTGGATTAATTCTTTCTTCTGACCTATCCTGGTCTGCCCATGTCTTAGCGATTTCTAAAAGAATATTTCATCTGACTTTTTACATTAAGAAGTTAAAGCACTTAGGCATAACCCAACCCATCCTCTTCTTACAGTTTGTCAACTCGAGTATTTTACCTATTCTGCTTTACTGTTCACCCTTGCTTACTCTTTCTTGGATTGCTTAAAAAAGACTATGTCATACTTCGTAGAACTCTGAAGACTGTCAGTAGGAAGAGTGGTATCCCATTGGGCCATATCGTTGACATTGTCACGGATAGGCACTTGATGTCATGTAACAAATTTGCTAAAGGAATTTTGTCAGACTCTGAGAACCCAATCTACCCGCAGCTCCAACCTTGTGTCTCCTCAGGTAAAACAAGAAGTCTTTTCAGAAGAATTTATGCACGTATGTTTAAGTATTTAGCACGTACTTTATGTGATGAAAATGGTGTCAGGCATGAACTAACTGACCTTCTTTGTACTACTAAATAAACACTTTCTTCCACCCTTACAGTACCAAACTTTATTGTTATTGTATTTGTTATATTTATAATCCTCTCAATTTTTTGTTTTTATTTATTTTTCATAAGTGTGAACATCGTTTAAGATGTGTTACCACTGTATCAACATAACATTAGATTCAATAATCTATAACATGCTAAAAATTTCCAAACTGAATCGACAATACTGTTTGAAACAAACTCACTATTGTTATTATTATTATATTTAATATTCTCAATGCTGAGAATTCCATTCTGTATTATAAGTGCTGTTTTTAGAATAAAGTAAATTTATTATTATTATTATTATTATACGATAGACTACCAAATACCATTTTGCTTGAGGACCGTGCACGAAGAATAAATATTTTATAATTTAAATGCGCTGAAACTTCTATATTTTGTGTTAATATAATGTCTGGAATAAAGCCATTATTATTATGTATTACGTTTGCAGGAAACAATAGACTTCAACCATTTGCCTACTATGAATTAATTGACCTACTAAAATCCAATCTATCATTCCTACGCACTTTTATTTAGCCAATTAAATGTCAAACATTTTACTTCATTATTCCCATTCATGATAGCTGTAAGGTGAACATAAGGAAACTCCAAACTATTATCACCAACTCATATTCATATTCTTGATGCCTTGCTTAAATTGGTCCAAAAGACTAACTGCCTCAATCTTCTCAAGCAGAAAAATAGATTGGAAACATTTCTATCCCTTTAAAACAAGTAACAACAATGGAAAGTATGCATTCACTTCCATGTATTACCATCTTCCGCCTTATGGTTGTAGTTTTGCGGACAAAATTTATACTACTGAAAAATTGTCATTAGTATGAGATGTTTTACAAAAATTCATGAATCAGTATCCAAATGTGACGGGTCGTCACCATTAGCACATAGTAACGAAAATAAACACATTTATGTATCATTCTCGCTGCTATTTGACTGAAGCAGGTCATATTGTATGTAATATTTTCTATTGAGGTCTTTATTTTTCATTCTGAGATCTCATTTAAGGTAGAAAAATATTTGATCATAGTGTGTCTGTTGTTTTTCCATACCAATGTGTATACGATTGTTAGTTTATATGTTAATTAAATTGTTTTATTTTTAAATTTATACAGGGGTTATTCTTGATCATCAAAGAGAAGTAAGTATCCCTTTTGTCTCATTCATTTTCTTTATAACTTATTTATCACTCCATAAATGCATTGTCTGACCTGGTTACTGAATAACTAGTGTAATGACATCGTAAATTACCTTGAGTTTAGTCTATTCTTCACTAGGTTTAGGATCTGCACTGTTAAATACTTTCCAAAGAGTGACTTTGCGTCCTTTTCAGTTTTATTCATTCAAAATTACTCCTATAAATGTTGGGTAGCTGATCGAAATCACTCTGGAAACTTCTCCTGTGCTTAGGAGAAGTTTCAAATCAGTATATTTTATTTTATTAAATTGTTATTATTCATTTGTGTTCCGAGTGGAACATAGGAGTATAGCGGAACATCTACATTTCATCCTGTTCCATGAAGTCTTTCTTTCGATGGCTCAGCGACTGCCTATTTTTTATCTTCACATAGTCTTTTCGATTTCAACTTTAGAAACAGGCCCAGCTCGTTGTTTCTCACTTGGATTCCACTTCAGGGTCTGGCAAGTGGTGTCAAGCACAATGGTCTTCTTAGTGTATGTCCAATCTATCTCCAGTTCCTTCTGCATATTTGGCAGGTAGTAGAGTGTTGGCTGGTTCTCTGCCATAGTACCATGTGCATCTATCCGTTTATTTATCTGTCCACATAAGACAAGTAGGGAATGCTTACGTGTCAATATAAGATATAATACACAGGTTTAATACTGACTATGGTGAAATTCATAGTGCGCGTTTCGTTCAATTAAGGACTCCTTGACTAAACACACCTAGAACCTACTATTGATGATGAAATGAGACTGTATGTTAACATATAGTAGATTAATGTAGTTCAGCAAAATAATTCCATATTAGTTTGTTTATTAGATGTATCACACAGTGAAACAGTATTATTTATTGGATGACGTTTCAAGCAAAATTTATTGTTCATAATCATTGCATCAATTGTAATCACACGACTTCGAAACTTGAGTTTTATAGTTTTCTTTGTTCTCTCCTGTTTGTCGTCGTTAGGGAAGTAGAATTTTCCAAATATCTGGGACAGGTGTTAAATCATTCCTATTGCACGTATTTCCAGTTGATTTGATAAACAGAGCTTCCGTTATCAGTCTCTCCCTTCACCCTGTGACATTGGATTTTAAAACTGTCATCTTATCCCATCCTATTGTATGATTGTGTGTAATTGCATGTAGTGCTATAGCTGAATTATTCTCTAGATTTCTTATCTTATTCGGGTCAACCAATCTGGATTTTGCTGCTAGGTTCTGCGCTCCGCTCTGTTCTGCCACTCTGACCTATGTATTTGACCTGACAGTCGTTACGGCAAAATAATTTCTAAACGATCCCTATATCACAGATCTTTACAGCCTTTTAGGTTGCCTTCAAGTACAAATGAGAAAGTTAACGTAAAATGTAGATAAGTAAAGTTGAATTCTTTATAAAATCTTTGATCACAGATGGTTACATTCTATCTCCCGTGTAAATTGGTAATAATATGGTCAGTAATATTATCGTTCAGCAGAGAGTATTAGGTAACAAGGGAAGACTAGTCGATCAGACAGTGAAGCTATATCTATTGAGATGGCCAGGACACATTTTCCGGTTATTGATCCATCACCTTCCTCATCAAGCAATGTTAGATGACATAGAATTGGGTCGGCATGAAGGTAGGGTTAGTCAAACCAAAACATGGCATCAATCCATGAAGTCTTTGACTGTTGATTTTAGCCAGGTAGGAGTGACATGTAAACCCTCTAGCTGAGGTCTCTCAGGATACTAAGAACCATCAGCCTGAGACTGTTGCTGATATGACTCAGAATTGTTCTCACTGGCACAGATTCTGTAAGTCCTCATTATACTCGATGTAATTATTCTTTCTTCTGTATGTTTTTGCTCATTGTAGTTCTTTTGAATATCTTTTCCCTAATTTCCCCAACATTTATGGGCGTCATGGAGTGCGGCAACTCCAAATGCTGCAAATCTTTGCGAAGTTTTAAGTTAAAACTCAGCCAGTCATACTTTGTATTTATAGTCTAAGTTCCTTCAGAAATTATCATCAAACAAAGGGATATTGGAATAAGACTTAAAATATATATGCCACAAAGTAATAGTGAGCATTCCAGTTCAGTTTTTTTAAAGTTCTGAATAGTCAAAATCATTTTATTTTTTCTTTCTTTCTTTAGTTGAAAGCATTAGAAGAGAAACGGAAAAAGTTTGAAGCATTAAAGGTAAGCGACTGAGCGTAATAAGAAGTTTCTCTATAATATTTAAGTTACTTTATCATTATTATTATTGTCCCCTAAAGTCCCAAGTGGGCTCCAACAGAACATCTCCAGTTTTTTCCTGTTCTCTGCAGTCCTCTTTAGCTGGCTCCACGACTACCCATAAGCTTTCATCTCTTCCTCGCGTGATCTCCTCCATGTGACTGTCGGACCAACGCCAAATTCGTCGTTTCCCATTTGGATTCCACTCAAGCGATGGTCTGGCACGCGATATCTTTCGATGGTCACCCAACTCCATTTTTTCCAGCATATTTGTTGAGCAATAGGCTTCTGATTGGTTCATGCCTAGAATTTCTTGTTACTAACCCTTTCTGACTAGCCATCTGATTTTCACTATGGAGCCAGTGAAGTGGGCAGTTGTTGGTGAGAGTCTGTAGTAGCTTTATGGTAGTGCTTTTTGGTAATGCAGATGCCAAGTCTCTGACTCATAAAGAAGGACTGACTAACTGACTGACTTAACATTTGTGTTGAAAATCCGAATTTCGTTCTTTGTACTGAGTGTAGGAGATTTGCAAACTGATTTCAAAGAGATGAATGTCTGTCTTGCCTTTGCGTTTTTGGCTTTAACATCTTCATCTGTTCCGCTTGTAGCTGAAAGGATTCTTTGTAGATAAAGTGAAAGAAGTAACCGCTTTCAAATTTCTCCCTTTGATAGTGATTAGTACTTGTTGTTGTCGGTATTAGTTGGTCATCTTCAAGTTACCTTATACTTATTGTAAAAATTACTTAAAATAATCCCAATGTGTTTAGAAAATAAGAAAAATGATTCATTCTCAACACTTTGCTGTGTGAGCCACAGTTTCATGACAAAGGATTGATTAATTTTTTCAAAATTTATTTGTTCTATTCTCCTTCATTCGAGTTTGCCACATAGGTGATAAGTTTATTGCTTCTCTCGTATTTATTGCATTCGATGTGGTTAAAATATCAAAGGCTTTAGAGGTCAACCGTTCTTTATCCGCTCTCTCTGTAGTATACATTATTATAGATGATATTTCTTTTCAAGATTCTTTAATTGTATACAATTGGTGGATGGTGACTAGCAGTGGAATCCAGGATGCGCATTTCGTCCTATTTGGGACGCGTCAGCTGGATGTACCTGCATTTCTCAGTGAGTGATGATGTTCCCACCGAGGCTCGAACCAGTACCCATAGTTTCAAACGCCAAAGCGTTATCCACTAGACCACTTGGGCCACGAGAGCCACCTCTTGTGCAACGGGTCATATTAATTATTGAATTGAATTTTTGATTTTCCCGTCGATTGATTGGACCGAAGTGCTCGGTCTCAGGTTGACATGTCGGCTTCTTGTGCAGATGCCCAGACATCGTCGAAGCATCTGCACAAGAAGCCGACATGTCAACCTGAGACCGAGCACTTCGGTCCAATCAATCGACGGGAAAATCAAAAATTCAATTCTTTAATTGTAATTCATTTCTAAGCAGATATTTTGGTGCATAGTTTATATCCATTCACTTTGAGCTTCACCTGTTTACTGATTTCTGGCATATATAACAAGTCTCATATTTTGAACATTTTGTCCTATAGAAACAGTTGTTTTGTATATTAGATAGTTGGAGGCAATCGGTAGGAGACCTTACCTGACCTAGATTTCGTGCTAGTTGGCACTCACCAGTCGGCAAAGCGTATCTGCAACCTTGAAGGGAATCACGTCACTGGGTGACGCGGGTTCGAATCTCAGAAGGGTTATGGGTTCCTTCAAGGTTGCAGGTACGCCATGCTGACTGATGAGTGCCAACTAGTAGGAAACCTAGGTCAGGCAAGGCTTCCTGTGGCCGATTGCCTTCAACTATCTAATTTCATCAAATTAATGTACACCGTGATGGGAAGCTATCTAGAATGGTGACCACAATGCAAACCTGACTGGTAGAATTCAGTCCTCACCAAAGAAAAGACTGAACACGTCCCACCAGTTACCAGTGTCCAATCAAAATACAGTTGTTTTGTGTCATTTAATTCGATTTTCTAAACACACTGGGATTGTTTGAAGTAATTTCATAATGATTCAGTCTGATGGTGATAAAATTATCCCAGGAAATTTGTAACGTCTACGATATGGAAATTTATAACATTGCCTTATATTTACCTTGAAATGTATTTTATTACGATGTGAATCGAATTCACAATTATGATAAATGATAATTATAATAAAATAGAATTGACATTCTCTACTGATTAACTAATCACATACGTTTGTATCGGGAATTATTTCCCTCCTAAAAGTATATTCATACAAATAGATGTAAAATTCTTTCCGATTGTTTACTTAATGTCTTCGCAACATGTATTGAACTTACTACATGAGACAAATTTGCCTTCACTGATTAGTTTATCATTTTTTGAAACAATAAAATTGCAGCATAAATGCCATTGTTTACCATTCCTGGCCGTATCCGATAATGTTTTGAGCTATCGATTTGAATTATCCATCGAACACACCACCCAGTATGTCATGATGTACCTACGGATGCTAACTTTACATAAATGTCCTTCATCCCATAGCATCACTTCATAGGATGACTGCCACTCCTCTTTTCCATTCAGTTCTAGGGCTAGCAAACACTGAGCAGTGTAGGGTTGTATGCGTAGCACGTATCCTAGCCACTGAACCTCTAGTTTCAAGATGACGACACTCAATGAATGACGACCTCCACTATGTCTAAACGCACACTGTTGGGACTTAGAATTAGTCATGTGATGTCATCGGATGCAAGTGATTCCACGGAGACAGCAACGTTCTAAGCTCGGAGAAATCAAGTTCACAAATGTAGAGAAAGACTGCTTACACCCAAGCATTGTAAAACCGACTTTTCACATCCAAACTTACGTTGTGAAGGTGCGGGTGGTGGCTGAAATGAGTGTAGCCATCCTAGCTTTCACTATATGGTTAGAAATGTCATCCTATACACTTCTGCCAGCACACACACACAACTACCTACATTCATGAACATGTCAAATTCAAGCGGTTCACCCAAAAGAGTGAGTACAGGTACAGGCCTCTCCCATTCTTGCATCAGTCATTTTCGCTTAGACGGTGAAAAGCGCATAACATACGACAGACAGTGAGTAATAGAGAAGAGGTACATATCGACAATAAGAAGTTGTTTCGTCACATGCACACTTTAGCTTGGTTCTCACTAGATTAGAAGGTAAGTAAACATCTGCTTAAATACATATCTACTGAAATGAAATGATATCATCGGATTCTACTCAAACAGCTGTTTTTGATTTATTTAAATTCAAAAAGAGGGATGAGTGTATGAGATTTTTTTCCTTTTACTGAGCTCTTTTGAAAGCATAAAAAATGTATGCCAAGCTGTCACCGAATGTGATCGATTCAGCTGTCGGTTTCTAAGTGTGTTGACTAACATTTATTGATCATAAGTATGTGGTGATCCTGCCTCCTCGCCTAAGTGATTCGAGACTACTGCAGGGCCCTGTGATTCATCGTTATTTGATGTTAGAAGCAATAGGGAGTCATTCAAAGGATTGTCCTACCTAAAGTAAGTTTTGTGTTAGTAAATACTCATCATTAGTGTTTATCTGCAGTCTAATTGCCTGTAGAAGGTCAGCTGTGACTAAAATTGCTTATAGGTAATCTCTTCAAACTTGAATCATGAAAAGGACATGGAACTGTTCAAGATCGAAGATGCACATTGCTTAATGAGTGTAGTGATGTGCTTAGTGCTTCCCTACGTAATTAGAATTTAATTGGTGGATGGTGACTAGCAATGGAATCCAGGACGCTTATTTTGTCCTATTTGGGACTCGTCACCTGGACGTGCCTGCATTCCCCAGTGAGTGATGGTGTTCCTATCGAAGTTCGAACCCAGTGCCCATAGTTCCGAACGCCAAAGCGTTATCCACTAAACCACTTGGGCCATGGAAGACAAATCTTGTGCAACGAGTCATATTAATTATTTAATTGAATTAGGTTCGAGCTGCGGTGGGAACATCATCACTCACTGGGGAATGCAGGCACGTTCAGATGATGAGTCCCAAATAGGACGATATGAGCAACCTGGATTCCATTGCTAGTCACCGTCCACCAATTTTATTCTAATTACATACCCAGATATCGTCGATGCATCTGCACCAGAAGCCGACATGTCAACCCGAGACCTAGCACTTCAGTCCAATCAGTCGACGGAAAAATCTAAAATTCAATTAAATAATTTTTCTAGATAATCCTCTAGATTAACTCCTGATTAATTTTCTGTTTGTAAACATCTAACACTTAGACATAGTATTAGATGGTTGGAGGCAATCGGCAGTTTATCACAGGAATGCATCATTGAGCTTAAAAGTAAATTGCATAATCGATCAATAATCTATGATTGGAAGTTAAAAGCTGACAAAATATTATTTTTTTGGGAAGATCCTTACGTGAAACAATCTTCTCTGATTAGTTTACATAGTATTGCATGATGTTAGTTAGAAGGTTTTATCGATTTTCTTATATTTCAATTCCACATTACCCTTTAGTTTATGTAGACTAATTTCATCTTATTAGGATTTGCTCAGTATTTCTTTTTTTTATACATATATACATATTTCCAATTTAGGAACAAGCAAACGAACGTGCACGTTTATTAAAGGAACATTTAGAACTTAGAAGAAAACAAGAAAAAGATTTTGAAACAGAAAGACAACATCAACTTTTTAAGGTAAAATAAAAATGGTTTTTCTTCTTTTATACCATATTTGACAAACATAAAGAATAACGACCATGGAGTGAGAACGCATCAATGACCTTGGACGCGTACTATTCCTTGGATTATGGAACGGGAAAAATTAACGTAATAATAGTGAAACACATGAAAGACTTCATTTTACCCTTACGTAGCTGAAAAATAGTTTCCAATTACAATGAAGGGTATCAATTTTTAAGTTTTAAAGCTATCAAAACGATTTCATCCATAAGAAGACGTAATTTGTCTGAATCGTGTAATGTATTTGCGCAACACATTTCGAACCAAATAGCAGAGGTAATAGTACATCTGCTATGGTTTAGTGGTCTTCATTGTTACTCTGACCTTGAATATTTCCTTTTAACTTGACCTAAGTCTATTTTTCTCACCTCTTACCTCTTTATTAATTTTTTATATATATATTCCTATGACAAGTCCGTGTGTGATCAGATTGTTCGAAATATGTTGCGCAAATACATTACACGATTCAGACAAATTACATCTTCTTATTGCTTTATCTAAATTCATAAAGGGAACTAATTGTTTTAAATTTCATCTATATAAACTTGGAAATACTCTCCATTCATATGTATATTTATTTAAAGGAAAACACGGACAATAATAAAAACCCTAATCCTCACCTTGACTATAATCCTAATCACAATCCTAACCCTTACGTCGTAACAACTCATTGCCCAAACAGTACTTAAAAGCCAGATCAGAATGAAATTAGTACTTCAGTTCGTGCACAGAGTTCATACTGGCTCTGTATTAACAGCAACTTCTATGGTCCTATGAATGATTTGCGTTCACACTCCGTGGTCGCTATGCTTTAACTTGGTGCCATACTTTATCAGAATTTTTATTATTAAACTCTAGTGATAGAATGCTGGATATCCACTCATATGCTAAAAGTTTGATTTTCGGTAGATGCACCACTAAACCTCGACGAATTTCCTAGTGGATAGTATACCTGGAAAAGAGGGAAGGCTGGGTATAAGACGAACCACCTCATCCTGTTGAAACAACATTGTTGCTACTGACACTTTAAAGCTTAAAACCTTATGTTCTGTCCATCGTTATTCTGTATATTTAGAGATTAGTAAATTAAATCTTATGAATTATGGTTAACATTTACGGATCCTGTTTATTTATCTCCTGTTTGCTTTAAATCCATGAGTATTGTTCAGTAAAAAAGGACAAAATAGTAGTTGTTGGTTAGAGCAAGAATTATATTAGTTGTGTCAAACAAACTGAGATATTTTGATGTAGTTGTGTTCTCTGATCTGGATGGCTTACTTGCGAAGCTTTCATTGCTCTACCAAGGAATATCTTCATCGCATACAGCCAATGCTGCCTGGTCTCCAGCGATTCTCTAAATAGTATTGGTTGATAACTAAATCTACCCTAATCAACTAGTTGTTCAGACAACTTCAGTCATTAACATCTAAGTTTTATTGTGGGCAACCTCTTTTCAACTGTAGTTTATTCATTTGCCGCTGAAAAACAATATCCAATAAGCTATGGTCACATATCAATTATTTACTTACAGTATTCAGGAAATAATTTCATTAGTTGTTTAAATAAACTTCAAAGAATAAAACACTCTTCGAACCTACTGACTTTTATTTCATCGGTTTCCGTACCAAGAGGAATATAGGCCTTCAGACTTGAGCTCTGTTTTTTTACGGGATAGAGTTGCTAGCTTCAGGCATAATCTGCCTTCTTTATCACACTTGCTACCCGCTGAGCAAGATTTAGGAGTACGCTGGCCAAGAATCGATCCCGGATTAGGGTAAACTAAGATTAATCAATTTTTTTCACTTGTTACGTAATTGTGCACTCTGTTTTGTTTTTCTTTCTGATTTCTTTTTCACTATTCTCATCACTATTGTTACCATGGCTTTTTCTGATCCACTGATCTTAACTCACATAAATGATTTCTAATCCCTTCCAATTGGTTACTCGTATAATGTTACGTTGTCTTTTTTCCCTGTATGTTGCTGTTATTACTCAGGCAAATAATAGAACTTCTTGCAGACTTATGATAAATATAAATAACCACTTTCTTTTTGTGTTGTTTGTAACTGTTTAGGCCCGTCATAGTTTATCCATCGTTGCCTCCCTGAACTACAATCATCATACAAAAATTCTGTTAATAGAATGTAACAAAATATATCTTCTTATTTTGTTAATACTATGTTTGTTTTTTTACGAGTTGATCACGGAACCATTGAAAACCAGCACTGGAGCACTGGACAGTTATTTCATCCTAGTTTTGAGAATCATCGGCAGTACGCACCCACTGGGGTTCTCTGATGCGCGCTAGTAGCTTCTTACAGGAGAGAGTTTCCTGGAGTTCTAGTGAGAAGTCGTGACGAGTGAGGTCCATCCAATCAAGTGTGAGGATAGATGTCCCACCAACGACATTGGTTGGTGGTCAAGCTAAATCACGAATTGGTAGAAGTTAAAATTCATAGGCTGGCTATTGAATCGGGTCCCAGTGGCTGAATGGTATACGAGCTTGCCTTGTAACCAGAAGGTCATGAGTTCGAACCCCCTGTGGGGTGGGTGCGTACTGACGATGATTCCCAAACTAGGATGAAACAGCTGTCCAGTACTCCAGTACTGGCTTTCAATGGTTCTCTAACTGATATCAATCCGCGATCAACTCGTAAAAACAAAATTAAACTTTACAAACCAACTATAGAAAATTAATACTGTTGTATATTTTAGCCTCACAATAAAAAAGTGTACATTTTATACTGCAAATTTTGTTCTTTAGCCTCTTTAGAGACGGAAGACCAAGGGAAGACACTCTATGAATCACTAATGATCTAGTGAAAATTTATTATAGACGATAAAACTGGGAGGAGAATATCAATGGTGTAATTTAATTTGGCAATTTTTTTTGTTTGAAAAGTGATTAGTAATCATGTTTAACTCGATTATTTTTCACTTTTATATTTTAGCTTGAACAATTTGAACGATTAAATAAACTACAAAATAAAAATATTCATGAAGAAAATCAGCAGAATGCATCAGAGTTAGTTATTAACATTTACTGTAATATTTGCTTTCATTTGAATTTTCTCTTTTATTATTTCCGAGTGTTGGCTTGCAGAGATTCGATTCCTTATAGGTTCGTTCATGAGCTGACATCAGCTAGAGAACCACTGGAGAACCAGGGATTCCTAGACAATCGTTTCATCCCGGCGTGAGACTCCTCGTCAGTACGCACTCACTAGGGTTCAAACCCAGAACCTTCCGCTTAGAAGGCGAACTCGCACTGTGCGTCGGTGGCACAGTGGTTAGGACTCTCACCGACCATGCACATGGTCCGAGGTTCGATCCGCTGCCGATGCACACCTGATATCAGATGGTCGGCCTGCAAAATTTGGGCTACCGATATCCGTGCTGAAAATTCCATACTTGTACCAAAAATACGGTGTGGAATCAAGCTGTAATCAAAAATAAAAAATAAATAAATAAAAATAAAATCTGCCAGTGACATCCTACCTAATAGCCTACTTCTGTCAGTCATTGTTACTTATTAGCACTGCTATTTTGGTTAATGGTGATGGTCAGTGGAATCCTGGACACATATTTCTTCTTGTTTGGGACTTTTCAGGTGGATGAGCCTGGATCCGTCAGCCAATAATAATATCTATAACAATAGCATTATTCTAGACAATATTTTAACACATTGTACAGAATTTCCAATGTACTTAAACTGCTAAATATCTGCTTTTCCTACAGGAACCACAAGTAAATAGTATTCGGCAGTATTTCGTGTTAGGCTGTTTTTTTCATCTGAAACAACATTCACTCCTCTTCAATATTTTCCCTTCATTGCCTTTGAGTACTCTGCATTAATTATGTTTATAGCCGACTAAAGGCGTGCGTGAGTTCATGTAGTGGTCCAAAAACACAAATGAACTAAAAGAGGAAAAAATGGAGAAGAATTTATGTAAATGATATGTGACCAGTTGGGTGCAGCTGGTCGGGTGTGAGGACAAATACTCGCCGAAGACATTGGCTAGCGGTCGCGCTATGTCGTGAATTGGCAGAAGTTAGAATCCAAGGACCATTGGATCGGGTCCCAGTGGCTTAATGGTCTACGAGCTCGCCTTGTAACCGAAGGTCCTGGGTTCGAATCCCGGTGGGTGCGTACTACTGAAGAGTCCCAAACTAAGACGAAACAGCTGTCAAGTACTCCCAGTTTTTCCAATGGTTCTCTAACTACTGTCAGCTCATGATGAAATCCTGAAACCAATCAAATCCCTACAAACCAACACTTAAATGATATGTGCCCACAAATTATCCCGTTGGTTTGTTAGTCGGATAAAAAGAAACAACACTTTGTCACTTGATGAGCGTCAACCAATCAGAATCCAGCATCCCTACTATTCAAGCCTTTTTTATGACACATTCATGCTTATTTGTCTTACAAACATATACACATTCTCAACCCCACCGTGTGGAATTTACTAGTTTCGGGTCAGGAAATAATCCACTAGTAACAAAGCCTAGTATGAATGTTATAATGTCACCTAGTGTGAATACAAATGTTGAGTGGCGATAATGAACTCGTGGTAATGTCGTAGTCAATTATTGCGTGACCTCAAACCATTAAATTCCAAAGACACACAGTAGACTTCGTAGGCATATATCCAACAGATAGTAAGCGTTAGCAGCTTGCTAGATTCTGATTGGTTGACGCCCACCATGGCACGAAATGTGATGATTGTTATCTGACTGACAGACTAATGAGATAAACTGTGCAGACATCATTGGGTGAGTGATAATCTCAAGGACGGGGCAGAAAATGATTTAAAACGTTGTGAGTGTGTATGAGGGTGTAAATTAATGACTAAGTTTCAATAAGAAAACAAAAGGTTAGTTCATGAGGGTACAGTAATAAGGGTTGGAGCAAATCATGTATACACGATGGAAAGTTATTCCTAATTGTTTATGTTAATATATGTGTAGAACTTGGGTACTGGGGTAGTAAGTAATTCCGTATTAGTTTGTTTATTAGATGTATCACACAGGGGAACAGTATTATTTGCTGGATAACGTTTCGAACACAATTTATTGTTCATAATCATATCAATTATAATCATACGATTTCGAAACTTGAATTTTATGGTTTTCTTCGTTCTCTCTTATTTGTCGTCGTTGGGACAGTAGAATTTTCCAGAAATCTGGATGAACAGGTGTTGAATCATTCCCATTACAGGTATCTGCAGCTTCTGCTATCAATCTCTACCTCCACCCTGTGACATTAGATTTTAAAACTCTCATCGTATCCCATCCTGTTGTATGTATCCCAACGACAAATAGGAGAAGACAAAGAAAACTATAAAACTCAAGTTTCAAAGTCGTGTGATTACAATTGATATTATTATGAACAATAAATATTGTTCGAAAGGTCATCCAGCAAATAATACTGTTTCACTGTGTGATGCATTTAATTTTTTTCCTTCACGTTCCCCTATGGAACATAGGGCTTCAAGCTAGTGGCTTGAAGTTTCTGTAGCAGTGTTTATTTTACAGGATGGAGTTGCTAATCTCATGCCCAACCTTTCCTCTTTACCAGGATTATTTCTGGCTTAGTGAGGTAAAGGAGTGCGTCGGTGGCCGGGGATCGAACTCCGGACCATGTGCATGGTCGGCGAGCGTCCTAACAGCTATGCCACCAACGCGATACATCTAATAGACAAACAATTACTTACTACCACAGTGCCCAAATTTAACACATATATTGACACCCTATAACCATTCATTTTTAGCATCTTACTGAGACTTCATTAACTATCAGTTCTTTGTAGGTAAGGGATCTTCTCGACTAAGTAAAATGATCAACAAAGTTAATCATTTCAGTTGAATACGGAGGCGTGTCTGATTGGCTTAAAGCAGTCGACTAACAGTAGGTGGATTCCGGGGTTCAAAGTGGTCTTATCTACTTTATCCTGGGTAACTGGATAGGATTATCAGTCTTCATACAATGAGTGTAGTCCATAGTCTGAATCATAAAACATATGTCCCAGAAACTGATTTCAAACAAGCTACCGTATGAAATTACGTTATATGATAAGCTAAACATTTATTTTTAGCACAGAAGTGTAGCGGTTGAAGCCTCCACATAGTACACAATCACAGAAATATTCAAAGTCATTATTATTATTTCCTTTAATTCCTAGAGGAACATAGGACTTCACCCGCGCGTCTCCATTTCATTCGATTTTCTGCCAACGTTTTTACCCCGCTCCAAGTCTGCCCACACGCTTTCATCTCATCTTCACATGACCTCCTCCAAGTCACCCTCACACTGACGACCAACTCGCCGCTTCTCTTTCAGGTTCGACTCGAGGGCTTGCCTAGTGATGTCACTTGATGGTTCCCTTAGAGTATGACCAATCCAACTCCATTTCTTCCTATCTATTTGTTTCACAATCGGTTCCTGGTTGGGTCGCTCGTTGCCAGAGATCCCTGTTGCTGATCTTTTCTGGCCACCTGATCTTGAGTAGTGTTGAGCGAAGACAGTGGTTAATGAAGGTCTGAAGTTTGTTTGAGATGCTCTTTATGACGCGCAGTGCAAGTCTCTGATCCGTATAGTAGCACTGACTGACTTCACATTGGAGTTGAAAATCCGGATCTTATTTCCGTTTTCATGCTGACTGCTGTTGAACTCCACACAGACTTGAGAGTAATGAAAGCTTGTCTTGCTTTTCTGATCCTCGCTTTGATATCCTCGTCAGTTGCACCTGTAGTTGAAACGATGCTTCCCAGATAGTAAGTATGTAAAGAGGTTGTTTCTTTCTGGTTCCTCCCATTTATTCTGATTGTTGTCTGTTGTTGTTGCTGTTGATGTTGGCTAGGAATCTTCGAAACCTCTATTTTTTATATGTTTACTTGGAGTCCTATCTTTGATGCTTCTTCTGCCAACTCGTTGCTTCTCACTTGCATATCTTCCAGTTTGTGGGAAATCAGACATATATCATCGGGGAAGTCCAGATCCTCCAAGATTTTTGTGAGAGTCTATTTTATGCCTGTTTCCTTGCTGCTCGCTGTCTGTCGTATTATCCAATCTACTGCAATTGGGAAAATCATTGGCCATAGTAGGCAGTCAGCTTGTCTTACTCCTGTCTTTACTTCGAAGGATTCCGTAAGTTTCCCGTTGTGGATTACTTGGCATGCAGCATTGTCATACAACTGTATGGATGAGATGTATAATTGTCGATAGCATCCCGTAGTAGAGAAGTAGTTGCCAAACGACCTCTCGATCGACGCTGTCGAAGGCCTTTTCAAAGTCGATGAAGTTGAGTGAGATAGAGAGGTGACTGCCATTCTAAGCTCTCTTCAATGATGATCCGTAGTGTGGCGATTTGATCAATACATGATTTGTTTCTCCTGAATCCAGCCTGTTCCGGTTGATATTTTTTCATCCAGGGTGGCTTGTTTGATTCTCTCCAGGATGATGTGGCTTAGTAATTTGCTTGGAATAGACAGTAGTATAATACCGCGCCAGTTCTTGCATTGACTTAAGTCTCCTTTCTTTGGTAGTCTGAATAAGTATCGTTTCTTCCAATCCTCAGGTGCTTTGCCCTCTTTCCACACCTTCTCCATTAATGGCGTCATCAAGTCCGCTGTTGTCTCTGGGTCCGTTTTCAGTGTTTCTGCTGGGATTCCATCTGGTCCTGCTGCTTTTCCAGCTTTTAGCATCTTGATTGCATTCAGGACTTCTGATTTCGTCGGGGGTCAATGTTCACTGGTAGTTCTGCTTCCGTTGTTGGTATTGTTGGACGCTTTGTAGGAGGCGGTCGATTTAGAAGTCTTTTGAAGTGTCCAGTCCAGTGTTTTCCCTGCTCCACTTCTTTGGTGATTGACTTTCCATTGTCATCCTTGACTGGCTTAATTTGTGTCGAATTTTAGCCCGATAGGCGCCTAGTTGTTTGCCTGCAGCTTATTCTGCTTCACTTGTCATGGCTTCATAATATTTTCTTTTGTCTCCCATGACACTCTTCTTTACTATTTTGTTCAGTGTATTGTAGCTTGCATTCAACTCCTGTTTTTGTTGCTCGTCAGTGCACTGGATAATCTTTTGTTTCACCGTCCTTCTCTCTTCCATTAGTCAAAGTCATTAATTATAACAAACTGAAGGAAGAATAAGTGTATAGAAAATAGTGAGAATTTGATGGATCCAGAAGCTCGTAAAGAGTGAATGCATTTACCGCTATTCTCAAGCCAATGGTTCTTGGTGTCTCGAGGACCCCAATCAGGAAGTCTAAAACTGCCGATATGGCTCAAAGTAACAGTAAAAGACTTCATGGACTCATGCAGGGTTTTTATTTCTTCACTCCCAACTTTTTCCAACCTAATACTACATCACTTGACACTGATGGACGAGGAAAGCAATAACTTTGCATGCCTAACAAGTGTCCCAACCATTGTAACCTGCGCAGCTTTACAGCCTTATCGACTGACTTTTCTTCCTTACCTAACATTCTACGCCTTACTCAGCATATTTTTGGCTTAACGTGGAGAACAATGTATACATCTGTAATCGAAGACTGCCAGCCTCTTTAAATCTTCCACTTTCATTGACCATGTCTCAGAGGCGGAAAGAAGGATGAAGTGAACTGTTGCTCAGTGCACACGTCCTTTGATCGACAGCCAGATATCACATCTACGCCATAGATGACATCGGTTAGAAGGTGCTTTTTGTATCTGTGCACAGATTTCGTCAGAAACCAGTCCATTAGGGCTAATGTAAATTTCCAAATAAATGAGGTGGTCAACACGCTTAACCGTTTCACTCCTTATCTTTAAACTAGAAGTCAATGCAGAGCAGTCTTGTATTATCATATTATATTTGACAACGGTGAACCACATGCCAGGTTTCAAGCTTGATGCTCAATACATATATATATGCACTTTTAGGGGAAGTATTTCAAAATATTTGATATTTTGACATTTCTTCTGCATTTCATTTAAATCCAGTTCATCGGATATAACTACTCCACGACCTTTAGAAGCGCCAAGTATAAGTATGGTATTAGCAAAATTGAATGAAATGCCTACTTTACAAAAAATCAATAAACCTTCACAATCAAATGAAAATATGAATAAACCTGAAGATGGAGAGGAGAATTCACTTATCACTGAAGATGATGAAGATCAAACATCAAATTCTAGTTCAATTCATTCAAATGAACTACATAAATGGTTAGAGTATTTTATTTTAATCTAAACACAATTGATTATTAACTTAAAGTTGACATTATTATTTAACTGAATTGTTATCATATGAACTGACATAATCGTTTAAAAAATTGTTCTCCTGGGGATATTTACACTGGTAGAATGACGATGCAACAAGCCTACCATCTCCTTCTTGAATATTGTCGAGTGTAGTTAGGAAAAGAAGTCCTAGAGTCTATCAGAAGTTCCATACTGACACAGTCTTTAATAGATGCCACTTCAATTCTCTGGATTGACACGCTTTTGATTGCAAAGCATAACTATTATTTATTTATTTATTTAAACGCATAAAAACTTGATACAATATGGCACCAAGAAGGATGCACCACACAATAATAATAAAACAACATAGATCAAAAGAAAGAAGAAGAAAAATAAAAATATATATATATAAGTAGAGAACGGATAAACAACTGCATCTGGAAGGAAAACAGTCATGCTTAACAAGTTCAAACAGTATTCGTTAACTATCATTGGGAAGGGAAGAAAGAAGGAAACTGCAACACATGTAATAGCACGCGATAAGTTTCATTGATTGTTTGTTGCTTTATTCAATTTATTGTGTGAGGGCTGAGATACTGACCGGGCACCCAGACCGAAGCAGGTGGTTTTATTAAGGGACCACGCCCGAGCCTTTGACTTGGAATCTAATCCACGAGGCATCGGAGCAGCGTCCGGAGCTGCATTCCCATGGTTTCCGGTGACCCATATGGGTTCATACGCCATTTGATCCGATTGGATACTGGAGCCCATGTACCCCATAGTAACTGCTTTAAGTTTAACCGCTATCCAAACAATATTCCTGATATATTAGGACCTGCAGGCAGAGAGTCTCAGTCAGTTTAGCATGTTGGGTCATTACGGTATTCAAGCCCGTCCACCACGACAAGGTAGCAGTTATCGGCCGGGTAAGCATAACTAGGGAATTTGCCATAGAAAAATTTCACCCCGATCCCAACTTAGAATAGTTTCTTTATTCTAAATTACACCGGACAACAGTAAATATCATCTTTGTTTGTAATAATATCTTTATGTATATTAAAGAAGGGTGCATGCCCTGATAAAGTTCCATAAAACAACTGGAATATGTAGTCGACGAGTTTCGATGATGTAATCTTCTGATGGCCCATCACAATGACTTTGAGGAATTTATACTGTGACGTGTGCTACTCATAAGATTTATCAATAGTATCTAAAGAGACTTTAGATATGATAGAGAAGATTTGTAGCTCAGGTGGATGATTTTGATGTGGTTTTGTTCTCTGAGCTGGATGGTTAATTTGCTAAGCTTTCATCACCCCACTGGGTGACATCTTCAGCGCATACTTCAATTTGAAGTGAGCTTTTAGATTTCTCCACGAGTTTATTAATCATCTCTCCTGGTGACCTTGGACGTGATTGGTTGTTTGTGTGTGTTTTCACACCTTCTAGGTTACTTGTATTGGAACTGATTGTTTCTTTGACTTGAACTTTGACCCTTTGTGTGTGAAGTTTCTTTCTTATTGGTTGATAAATTTTGTCTATCTCGATGTGTCTATTGATTGATGATTCACTGGAATGCCAAGCTTCTAAAAATTCCCTAGCATTCTTGTTATTTCCTTTGTCTAATATTTGAGCGTTGTCCCAGTCGAATTGATGTCCGTGGTTGTCTGTGTGTAGTGAAATGAGGGAGTGGATATCATGTCTTTTGACGGCTAGCTTATGTTCGTGGATACGAAGACGAAGGGGACGTCAACTTTGGCCAATGTAGTGTTTTTCGCAGTTGTTACAGTTTATTTTGTAGATGATGTTGGTTTTGTCTTCTTTCGCTGTTGAGTCTTTTGGTTGACATAGAATTGAGTGAAGCGACTTTGTTGGTTTGTGTACGACGTCAATTCCTAAAGGTTTGAAGAGTCTTGTAGTGATTTCTGAGATATCTTTTATATATGGTAAGGCGAATTTCTTTGTGCTTTCCTTGGTGGCTTTTGCTTTGGTAGGTTGGTTTGGAGGTATATGTCTCTTGATGAAATTCCGTGGATATCCATTCTTTTGGAAGACGTCCATGAGATACTTTTCTTCAATTTTCCTTAAGGTGGGAGTGCTGCAATGAGTCCTTGCTCTTTTGAATAGTGTTTGTATGCAATTCCTTTTGTGTGTTATTGGGTTGTTGCTGTTGTAATTCAGTATTTGGTCTGTGTGAGTTGATTTCCTATAAACTTGAGTTTCTAACTCCCCTGTGATTGTTCGCCTGACTAAGACGTCCAAAAATGGTATTTTGTTCTCGGATTCCTCTTCTCTTGTGAATTTGATGTCGTTGAAGACGTTGTTTATTAAGTTGTGAGTTTTATCTAATTCGTTTCTTTTGATTATTACAAATGTGTCGTCGACGTATCGTATCCAAATCTTGGGTTTGATCTTTGGTAGAATTATGTTTTCAAATATTAGACAAAGGAAATAACAAGAATGCTAGGGAATTTTTAGAAGCTTGGCATTCCAGTGAATCATCAATCAATAGACACATCGAGATAGACAAAATTTATCAACCAATAAGAAAGAAACTTCACACACAAAGGGTCAAAGTTCAAGTCAAAGAAACAATCAGTTCCAATACAAGTAACCTAGAAGGTGTGAAAACACACACAAACAACCAATCACGTCCAAGGTCACCAGGAGAGATGATTAATAAACTCGTGGAGAAATCTAAAAACTCACTTCAAATTGAAGTATGCGCTGAAGATGTCACCCAGTGGGGTGATGAAAGCTTAGCAAATTAACCATCCAGCTCAGAGAACAAAACCACATCAAAGAGACTTTCATCGGCATAAAATATCCAGTTGTATAGGTAGAACACACGATAATCGAATGCTCAGTTGGAATTTGGTATCTCTGTATAACGATATTATGTACACTTTATCTGAAAATCACCATTTGCACAGATCTTCCGTGTTGTGCTACTTCTGTCCTTCGTATTGGGTTTCTTTGTCTTCTTTTCGTGTCTCCGATGTTTCTCCACAACGTTGAATCGTTTACTCTCTTTGAATTCGAATCGACCTCTCCGCTATTTATATTTTATGTCGGTGAACGTCTCTCTATATACTACTGATAGATCTTATCAGTAGCACACACTACAAGGCTGCGTCATCATATTAGTTGTAATGTCGTATTTCCTTATTCGAGTTACGCTTTCATATTTTGTCTTCAGCTACCACTAAGTAGTACTTATTATTACCGGTAATATTTCTGATTGCAGTAAACTAGATCATGCAACAGGCTGTACGAAGAGAGAAGGCAGGGATACATTAAACTGACAGAAGACCCAAGAAGACCTGAACTTCACAAACGACTTATATTTAATATCACACAAACTTGAAGATCTCCAAGCGAAAGCTAACATAATAGCAGAAAAAGCAGCGGAGACTAGAAGGACTTCAAATGATTTTTGACAAGACAGAGGTGATGAACATATCGCAACAACAATGATTATCAATCACTGTCAGCGGAAGGGAATTGAAAGAGGTTACTTCATTTATTCACATCTAGGGAGCATTGTCTCAACTACAGGCAGTTGGAACGGAAGAGGATGTCAAATTGAGCGAGAATCGGGAAGGCAAGAAACACATTCATCAACCTGAAACCAATCTGAAAATCTTTGTCACTCAGCATCAACAACAAAATCCAGTCGGATTTTCAATGCAAACGTGAAGTCAGTCAGTTCTTCTATACGGATCAGAAACTTTGTGGGCGGGTCACAAAGAATATTTCCAACAGCCTTTTGCAGACCTCTATCAACAACTGTCTTCATTCTATACTGAAGATCAGATGGCCGGACCGGAAAGAATCACCAACAAGAAACTGTGGCTGGGAACAAACGAAACAAGTATGAAAGAGAAAGTGTAGATGGATTGGACACTCGCTGAGGAGGCCGCTGGGTGACATGGGGCGCGCGTCAGGCCATTGCTCGAGTGGAACCAGGCCGAAAGGGAAGCGGCGAGTGGGACGTCAGTGGAAGGATGACATGGAGGAGATGGTGTGAAGGGGAGTTGAAAGAGTATGGACTAAGATGGATGCAGGTGAAAAGTACAGCAGAAGGAAGACAGAAGCAAGTGGAGACGTGCAGTTGAAGCCCAATGTTCCACTAGGAACCCAAGGGAACAATAATAATAATATAATAATCAATGGGAGAAATGTAAGGAAAGTCGTCGCTTTCATTTAACTGGGGAAGAAACATCTCTTCAGCTGCAGTTGACACGGATGAGGATGTCGAATCCAACGAAGATCGGAAAAGCCAGGCCAACCTTCCTTACTCTAAATTCAGTGTGGAAAGTTATAGCAATCAACATGAGGAACAAGTCGAATCAGTGATTTAAACTATCTTACAGACTTGGCGCACACGTCACTGAAATACTTCCAATAAGCTACTGCAAAACTTTCATCAACAGTTGCAATAACTGACAACATATTGAAGATCAGATAGCTGAGCAAAAAGGACAAGCAATAAAGAACTCTGATTGATAACGAACCAGCCAACAACCTACTGACTTACAAATATGCAGAAGGAAATAGAGATGGATTTGACATACTCTGAGGATACCAGTGAGTAATATCACGGCACAGCAGTATGATCCGAATAGAAAACGAGGAGTTGGGCATGGATTCATTTGTGACATAAAGATCGTATTGTAACAGCAGAAGGCAAGGGCCAGGTAACAGATCGTTTATTTACGAAATCGACACATATTTATAGAATTTCACCTACATTATTATAGATTATTGTTAGCGGAAAAACTGTTTTATGATTGGTTGTTTCTCACTGAAAGTTAATCTTTCATCACTTTGTAGCTGTTTCTTGAATATCAGATCATCTACATGCTAACTGTATCCGCCTACGCAAAGTCTGCTGTGATTGGTTGTTGAATCAGTCTTTGTTCTCGTTTTTTTCTCATGACCAGTATTGGGGACGTAAACATTGACGTAAATTACTGTCTACCAATTTGGCTAGCAGCCAGCGCTCACCACAGTATGAAAAGGAAATGAAGGTTTATAAGAATCGTGGATCCAGCTAAAAATGACGGCAGAGAAGGGAGTTAAGTGGTGGTGGGTACTGAAGCCGTATGTTTCTCTAGGAACTTATGGAATATTAGTAATAATAATATGTGGTAACTTGGGGTTCTCAGTGTAACAAACTTTGAAAATATACGCGTAAAACTTTACTTCCTTTTGGGTCGATTGTCTAATTTGATGTTTTTCTTTCTTCTGTTTTTCTTTTTCTTTTCTGTTTTTTTAGTAATGCTATCCGAAAGAAAAAAGACAACATATTAAGACGATTAAATGCTAAATCGACAGATTCACGTGGCAAATGGAATAAATTACCATTAAATGCTAAAAATAGTAACAATTTAAAAAATTATCTTATTCAAGATAAAGATGTTATGATTAAGCAGTTAGGAAAATATCAGTTACTTGAAAATAGCACATTTTTAAATAATTTAGCTAAACGTACCTTAGAAACAAGCGGTACATTAATGGAATCCACGCATTTATTATCATCATCACCACCATCGTCGTCAATAAATCAACCTTATCATGAAAATTCCACTTCTGACAGGTTGAATCCAACGCATACAGTTATTCACAGACTAAATGAAGTATCGGATGTCTCTGGTATTTATTTATTTTATTTTAACTTTTTAATTTTATTATGGCTTGATTCCACACAGTATTTATGGTACAACTATGGAATTTTCAGTAGGCCAAGTTTAGCAGGCTGACCAGTGATATCAGGTGTGCGTCAGCTGGGGATCGAATCCCGGACTATGTGTATGGGCGGCGAGCGTACTAACCTCTGTGTTACCGATTCACAGTTTACTTTTCGTCATCTATTGATTTTATTTTTCTGTATCAGTCTAATAGGCAGTAGTGTTTAGGAATTCTGGTTCATTTCATGATCAGAAAGTGAACAGCCTCATCCATGAAAATCATTTGTAGAGAATTAGAGATGATGAATTCTTCACTACTTTTTATGCATGACTCAGCAATCAATTTAAGCTCTTCAAATACTAGTCAACTAAACTAAACTTTTGGACGAAGATAAGCAGGATAAAATTGGACCCGTAGAACACAGATCTAGGCGAAATACGTTTACCATTCGTTAAAATCACAATTTGGATGAACATATCTTCCGTATTGTGTTTCTTTATCTTCCTTTCATGCTTTCCAGGTTGCTTCATAAGAGTCCTTCATTTCTTCTCTTCACCATTAAATCCAACTCTCTAACACTCGATACTATTTCAGATGATATACATATATTTATATCTGCATCTATACACTACTCATAAATCTTGTCAGTAGTACACATTTTAGATATTTATCACAAACCTGAAGCATAGCAGAAATTCAATGTTTCGTTTTAGATAATATTGATTGGTGGCCAGTTAATAACCCTAGTTGAAAGAATTTCTACGTTAAACATGTGACAGTTAACAAACTATGCATTGCAAAGGAATCCTTTAACTCACAAATCTAAAAAAAGTACGTAAGCACAACATTGAATAAAGGACATTAGAAGCAATGAGTGCAGTGAATAGAAAGCAAAAGCTAATAGACCACTTATCTTCCTGCATTACAACAAGTTCTCACTTTTCATATCATAACACGTATCACTCGATCAATCGAATATATACCAGGTAAAACAGAAAGTTTAAGAATTTTCCAGTTACCAAAAATGGTGATACAACTGAATAAACACCTAATTATACTGGCTAAAATTTTAGACACACCAATAATGCATGGATAATCTCCATTCAGGCATTAATGAAAATAAAACACGTAGATCAGCGAAGAGACTCTTTTCGGCGAATTCGTTTTCTTAGCTGTACAATCGCAAATATATTTGTGTTATTTTGTATGTATGTGTACATTAAGTTTGTCAAACAAAATTACTATTGGTTAAGGTTATTTTAACTAAACAGGTGAAGATTGGTAATACAAGTCAAGAAAATTAGGTGTTAATGAAATTAGGGTAGTAACAAAGGTGATGAGTTGTCACAAACAGTAGTTAAAAGAAGTTATGCAATAATAATATGAATAGTTTGATGAGTGAGTTGTACTCGGGATGCACATGGAAACAAAGTAGATAATACGGAATTACGTAAAGTTCTGAGTGAATACAAGAATTCTAAGCAATTAAAGAACAGGCAAAGAAACAAAATTAAGTCATCAAAATTAAAACAAAAAAACTCAAAAAAAGTTGTTACCATGACAGTAAATGTGGTTGAGTAATCTTCTTTTGTATGCACAGCTCCGGTTTTTCTATGTGAATGGCCAGAGCTTCAGCGATACAAAGAAGACGAAACCGTATTGCCTTTGATAGGTTATTCTTGACTCTTTAGATTACTTTGAAGGAGGCGTTTGTTGAAATGGAATGAACAAACTGGTTACCACTCACGAGGTATGCAACATAGATGGTACTAAAATAGAAACCAAGTCGGAAATTAAATACCTAGGCATTATTCTATCTGCTGATCTTTCCTGGTCGTCTCATATCTTGATGATTTCTAAGAAAATATTCCGTCTTACCTTCTACATCAAGAAGTTAAGACATTCTGGTATAACCCAACCCTTACTCTACTACCTATAACTTATTAAATAGTCAGTGGAACAACTGGATCTCATTTTTTCAACTCATATCATTTACAGGTACAACGTTTTTCTTTCTTTTCCTTTTCCCTCTCTCTTTTTCTCTGTTATATGCTGCTTTGTTTCTTTCTTCTGCTCACGCCAGTAAATATGCTAGCATCTACTTTTCTAACACCTTCAAACACTCTGTTCAATTTTTGGCTTTGCTACCAACATGCCAAATGTTGTTGTCATAATGAATTTTATTTTATTGATAATGTACTAACTGGATGCAATACTGTAGTAAAATGCTGAGAATTCCATTCTGTATCGCAAGTACTGCTTTGGAATAAAGCAAATTATTATTGTCAGCATTAACCAGGTGTTCAATTATCGCACTCCTTAATGCACCACTACTGCCTTTTCGTAACCATGCTGGATAGTATTCTTGAATCCTCTTGGACAGGGTGCGCGTCGAACGACCGATGTACTTGGCTCCACAGCAGCAGGTGAATTGATATATGTACATAGAAGTGGTCGGATGCGGGATCTTGTCCTTGAGGCTTCTGAAGATCAGTGGCGAATGGAGAACACTATTCTTAGCGTTTCTGCAAAGAATGTTCTTCTCAGAGATGATGTGATCCTTCTCTTGAGAATATCGCTTGCTAAATCTCCCTTGAAATCCAAGCTCATGTAGAGTTTCTTTTTAGGCACAATTAAAGTTTCGTTTCTCCAAATTCTTGGTTTGATATTTTTGTCGATGAATCTTATTGGGTATCCATTTTGGATGAAGACTTCTCTTAGAATATCTAATTCTGTTCACAGAACGTCGAGACTACAGATGCGTCGGATTCGGGTGGCAAGTGATTTAATTAAATTCCGCTTTTGTTGAACGGGTACCCGACTATAGGAGCTTGTTAGTTGACCATTCCACGTAGGTTTTCTATGGATCAATCTTCTTAGAGTCCCATCAGTTCTTCTTGTTAGTTCCACATCAAGAAACGGAATTTTTGACTCATTTTCCATTTCAAGAGTGAATTTTATTGATGGATGGCAATTGTTAAATGTCTTCAGCAGCAGATTGGGGTCGTTGTTATTGTCACAAATAATGAAAATGTCGTCCACGTATCTTTTATACAGTCACAAATTGTCAATGCTTGGCTCTAGTGGACCTCTGTCGAGGCTCGCCACGAAGCAATCTGATAGTAGTGGACCCAACGGAGATCCCATTGCAATACCATCTTTTTGTCTGTAGATGATGTCGCTTAATGTGAACTGGACGTTCAGAGTGCATCTCAATAATAATCCTTGCAAGTATGTTGTTGGTATTCCAATACTGAGGTGGTTGTCATCTATATAACTGCATATGAAGCAGACCGTTTCCATGAGTGTGACTTTGGTGAAAAGTGACTCAATGTTGAATGACAACATAATTTTCTTAGATACATTCATGTCTTGTATGCAGTCGACGAACTCAAAAGTGTTAAGGAGCGAGTGCATATATAATTGTTTCCTTACAGGTTTCAGAATGAATGAACAATGAATGCAACTCAGAAACTACTTCTCAAAGAATAAACATAGTCGATGACAGGGAAACCATGGTCAAAAGGAGACCGATTCTAAAAGTAGTCGCCACAAAATTCAAACCGATTGGAAACAGTCAAAACATCCCTATCTCTCTCTCTCTCGCTCACTCACACACACACACACACATCAACCTGAATCATATTCAACTCACACTAGAAACTCTTGACTCTGTCAAACACCTCACTACAACAACCCCGTCTACATTGAACAAACTCTCTACCAAATCAAACTCATTCTACCACATACACATACATACATCATCAGTCGGTAAAGTCAACATTTCCATTCCACATGGAAGACATCAGTACATTTGATGTGTTACCTACAATTGCAGTTAACCAGTGGAAATAGGTAAGGTGGAATGCCGACACATGAAAAAAGTAGACTCCATGCTCTACTTTCAATCAATACACAAAGACAAAGTGGCGAAGAACATGTCCATCCAACAACAGTGAATACATCATCTCCAATATTGTCTTCTCTGTCGATAATGTTTTGCATCATTCATTCCATTGGTTCAAATGCTGGTCAGTGAGTGTCAGTCAGTCCTCACTTGACACACTCATTGATTCGTATTCACAAAGAAAAATGGCCGCCTTGGTAGTAGTCTGAATTGAGTTACACCAGCCAATCTCGCTATACGCGCTCAGCACAGGCATTCTCAATCCGACAATCACACCTCCCCCTCCTAAGGAAACCCTCAATCACCGGGTATGCGGTGCAATTATCAGAGCCGTTTCTGTTAACCTGCACTCTTGTTAGCAGAGCCTCTCATCACGAGAGTTAGGTGCTGCTTGTCTCAGACCTTCCCGCAAGGCAGAAATGGACAACTAAGCGTCCGTCGGTAACCTCACAGTGGCTATCTCCAAGGCGGCCGACAGTGAGTAAACTCGTATGCTCTATAAATCACGAATCCTAAAATTCATAACAAAAACTCTATTTGCACACATTGCTCAAACAAAGTCATTTGTTACACATAGTAATTCCTAATGCATATTCATACCGAGAAGACAAAGGCCGAGCACTGAAGCAACCCACTTCGCTTCCTCTTATGTAATAACTCAGTCTTGTGTATAAACTTTATTTAAGTAGTATATACAGTTCCGACGAAGTTTTAGATAGATGACTACCTCCCACTGTATAAGGTTTAGTATCATTCCTTACATCGAGTCGGTGGAGCCTTTGGAGCTACATTAGAAATTGTCTTGTAGCTGTTCCCTAATGAGCATTGGATATGAACTTGTAATGTCCCACGTAACTTGATTGTTATGGGCTCTATTGATTGGTTCAGACTGTTGAAGACTTCTACAAAGGGATGTAACGGTTCCGTAATGTTCCTTTGCCTTCACTAATTGTTTATCTATTATCTGTAATGAGACAAAATAAAAACTAGGAAGTGATATCCTGTGACATCATTAGCTTTTCCAATGCCATAAAGTTAAGGAATACTCTATAATAATAGAAATAATAAGATAACTTTATCCTGAGGAAAACTTTCATACGGTGTACAGAATCCTCAGCCTAACTGACATTTAATTCTTCACAAAAGCCTGTGCCAAATATGTTATGGCAGGATCCGTATATTTAGTTGTACGAGTGTAAATTCTTATGTAGTTTCTTTTGGGTTTACCCGAAGAGATACAAAGAGAAGGTTGAGAATAAAGAGGATGTTCAGTATCAGAAAAAATGACTTCAGCCAAATGCTTACAAGAAGTGAAGTGCCTATTGACAATAATATCAATTAGCTGAGTCAAGCTCACACCACTAGCCTTACCTACAGCCTTCAATATTCTACGTATTGTGACAAGGTCTTTGTTGAGAAGTCCAGGGAAGAATAATGGCGAACCATTAAAGGAGAATGGGCAGGATACATGAATTAAGAAACAGTAAAAGAAGAGGTTGAGTTATGCCAGAAAGTTTCAGCTTTATGTAATAAGTTTAAGGAAAAATTTTCTTAGAAATCAACAGGATGTGAGACGACCGACAGAGGTTCGAAGAGGAACTGTTACCAAGATGAGAGATATTCGATTTACTCCCTAATACAGTACCGTCAGTATTATAGGAACTATGCGACTGGATTAATCCACTTAAGTCTTGTTCGCATATGAAACTTAAATCAACAATATCACACTTAGATTTAATTTAAGACCATTTAGGTGAGACCATTTGTTAGATTCAGACAAAATTTTTCTCATATAAGAACAATCCAAAGCAGAAACTACTGCAACAAAAATGGTAAGATAATCGGCATATTTAACGAAGTTAGATTTGGGAGAATATGGAGAGTCATGCAAAAAGAAAGAAAAAGGAATGGAGAGAGTCCAGCGCATTGAGGCATACCAGTTTCCGTTAGCAACGAAGTGGAGTGCTTTTCATTCAAAACAGTATGTTGTTTTCTACCTGAAAAGTATGAAGACAGCCACCTTGTGACCCAGGAATCAGTGTTTGCTGAAATCAGCTTGCTCAAAGAAAACGATAAGAACCGTAGAAAATATGATGCATTATGACGGAAATATCGGCACTAAAAGTAATGACAATACAATCAGAGCACATGACAGACTGGGCACGCCATTGATACGAGTTGTTTGAATTTACAGCTTTACCTTTCTGTCATTAAGTTTACTTAGCAATATTCGTAATTCGAATTTTAAGCAAGAATATAATCAAAACACACTGAACCATAACCAGTGGGAGGTAGTCATCTATCTAAAACTTCGTCGGAACTGTATATACTACTTAAATAAAGTTTATACACAAGACTGAGTTATTACATAAGAGGAAGCGAAGTGGGTTGCTTCAGTGCTCGGCCTTTGTCTTCTCGGTATGAATATGCATTAGGAATTACTATGTGTAACAAATGACTTTGTTTGAGCAATGTGTGCAAATAGAGTTTTTGTTATGAATTTTAGGATTCGTGATTTATAGAGCATACGAGTTTACTCACTGTCGGCCGCCTTGGAGATAGCCACTGTGAGGTTACCGACGGACGCTTAGTTGTCCATTTCTGCCTTGCGGGAAGGTCTGAGACAAGCAGCACCTAACTCTCGTGATGAGAGGCTCTGCTAACAAGAGTGCAGGTTAACAGAAACGGCTCTGATAATTGCACCGCATACCCGGTGATTGAGGGTTTCCTTAGGAGGGGGAGGTGTGATTGTCGGATTGAGAATGCCTGTGCTGAGCGCGTATAGCGAGATTGGCTGGTGTAACTCAATTCAGACTACTACCAAGGCGGCCATTTTTCTTTGTGAATACGAATCAATGAGTGTGTCAAGTGAGGACTGACTGACACTCACTGACCAGCATTTGAACCAATGGAATGAATGATGCAAAACATTATCGACAGAGAAGACAATATTGGAGATGATGTATTCACTGTTGTTGGATGGACATGTTCTTCGCCACTTTGTCTTTGTGTATTGATTGAAAGTAGAGCATGGAGTCTACTTTTTTCATGTGTCGGCATTCCACCTTACCTATTTCCACTGGTTAACTGCAATTGTAGGTAACACATCAAATGTACTGATGTCTCCCATGTGGAATGGAAATGTTGACTTTACCGACTGATGATGTATGTATGTGTATGTGGTAGAATGAGTTTGATTTGGTAGAGGGTTTGTTCAATGTAGACGGGGTTGTTGTAGTGAGGTGTTTGACAGAGTCAAGAGTTTCTAGTGTGAGTTGAATATGATTCAGGTTGATGTGTGTGTGTGTGTGTGAGCGAGAGAGAGAGAGGGGTGTTTTGACTGTTTCCAATCGGTTTGAATTTTGTGGCGACTACTTTTAGAATCGGTTTCCTTTTGAACATGGTTTCCCTGTCCTCGACTAGCTCTATTCTGTTAGACGTATTTAGTGATTTGTAGTCATTATTGGGTGTCTAGGATTTTAGCTAGTGTAATTAGTCATTAATTTAAGTGCATTACCATTTATTGAGGGAAAATTTTGTAGGTGCTCATGCCTACCTTTAGATTGTCGTTTATCGTCTTGAATTACTTAAATTTCTTTCCTTGGTCGACTGTGATCAATACACTGTCTACAGTGTATGTACCGATGAATGAAGTTCAGGTTTAAAGGTCATACACTGTTGTGAGCCATGATGTGAATTAAACTTGCCTGACAACAGTTTTGTATTTTAGCGATTCCAGGGAGAAATGTTTGCAAAATACTCATATTTAAAAGATTTGCGTTTTTTCAAATGGTCTACTTTCAACTGTGTATCTTAATCAGCCGCTAACTTTGATATTGTATGTGATAAAAAGTTGGAAGTTAATGTTTGCATTCAACGTCTATTATGATTATTATAATTATTTTTATAAATTGTATAGTATTTTCTATTGATTACTTTGATATCTTTCCCTTATAGGTTCTGGTGATAGTCAAACAATAATTGATAATACTGAATTAAATACAGAAAAATCTAATTTACAAAATCGTTTAAATGGTTTAGGAAGTCTTGTTAAACGTAAGTTATGGTTACTTTCAATAGTATGAACAACATTAATTAGACAAACAGCGTTAGAATTTATAGAAGTGATTTTGAAGTGGTCGTGGCACTGAACCGAAAACCTCCGTCTCTGGTTACATATCACCTGATTGTGTGGATGTTTTGATGTTGTCTTCAAGTTTTAACATGATGTCATTTAATTGAGGATTTCTAGTTTTCTTGTCGTTTTCCTTTCACAGTCATACTTTTGATCGATACCAATAGTAATTAATGGTTCTTCCTTAACCCATAGCGTCGCCCACCACGCAGGTGGTTCGCGGTTCGATCCCCGGCCAGCGCACTCTTTAACGTCGCTAAGCCAGTAATAACACTGGTGAAGAGAAAAGGTTGGGTTGCGTTTCATAGTTGGAGTTGATTGGCAAATAGCACTGACGAATAGGTCATTGATGATGTCACGAACCGTAAAAGTGAGCGACATGAGTTTGAATCTCAGAAAGAGCATCAATTTCTTTGGAAATCGCGGATACATTATTAGTTTTTCAAAAGAATGGATACTGAACAAAGAGGACTCTTTTCGATAACTTCATCATCAGGCTCTACAGTTATATATACATTATAGTGAATGAATGAATTATTGTTATGAACAACATTAATGTTTAAATAACATCGAATCAATAATATAAATATATTACAGCTCAATAGCATCAACATAAAATAAGCTGAATGTCAGAAAAATTAGGAAAGATTATATTACAAATTCATTAATTTATGGTCTCTACTGGAGGCCAGGGCAGTAGTAGGGGCTGGACTTGCTTCTTTTGAACTCAGAGCACTGGATTTTTGAGGTGAATTGCAATAGCCTCTGCTATTTGGAGCATTTGGTGCTTCGATGATTTTGGCAATTTATTAGGAACCCTGTAGATTATAGAGAAGGATTCTTCCACACTGGCTTTGTGGCCGGTTTGCACCAGATGGTCCAATATCGAACTGTTAATGGTTTTAACTACACCTTTACTTAGTCATAGTGGTAGATGTTCCCGAGTGAGAACGAGAAATCAAGTTCCTAGAGAAACAGCCAATATAAGTGGGTCCACAAGCTCAGTTGAATTGGTAGAAGATACAATTGGAAGTGGCTAGTCTAGAAACTTCATCTTCTAATCGAGAAATCACCACTGGTCGTGTAGAAAATAAGATTTGTAGTTTACCAGTATTAAAAGTTCTTTGAACTGATTTTCTTAATTTCTTCATAGTTATCTCACCTGGTATATCGCCCTTGAATTGCAGTCGTATATAAAGAGGCTTCTTTTAATTACAGATAGTGAGTAGTCGTTCTCCGCTTTCTTTGTCATGTGTTTCTTGATTAATTTGGCGGGATAGCCATTTTCGATCAAAGTATCATATACAATGCTTAATTCATCTTAAATTACTTCTTCTAAGCATATATATCTAAATCTGTGGCTGAGGGTCTTCACTAAATTTCTTTTGTACTTGATAGGAGCGAAGCTGTAAAAATGTGTATATTGTCCTGTCCAAGTACTTTTTCTATGCTGATTCCTTCGAATGTTAAGTAAATTTGCTGTTGTTACTGCCATTTGAACCCCTGTCTGACAGAAATAGATCAGACAATGCATTGAAGAAATTCTACTGAATTATCAGTCTACTTTTTACATAATAATTCAAACGATTTCAGTTTTCAAATTAGAATTTATCACAATCTGATACTGCTTAAAGAACCATTCAAAACCATGGAGTATGAATCATATGTTTCGTCGTAGCTTTAGACGGTTCAACAGTACACATCCACCGTAGATCGAACTAGGGATCTTCAGATAACTAGGCGAGCATACTACCAGTTGGCCTATATACTCGAGCCTACAAGTTACCCTTTCTCATTAAGACTTCAGGAAGTCCATCCTGTAAACCAAATGATTTTCAGTTGTCTTCTACTTTCTGTTTGCTCAAACTCTCTGTGTTTCTTTTTACCATAATATCTGCCTTTTTATTATTATGTTTTTAAAAAAAACTTAAATTATAGATGCCTGGCAGTTTGATTTACAAACAGAAAACACCGAAACAACCAAGACATTTACTATTACAACTACAATCCCTACTGATACTGTTATCCCAAGTATACCGTCTTCATCATCAGCATCTGTTATTCATAGCCCGTCTACACCAGGTCCAAGTGGACCTGGTGGTCCAAATGTTAACCTATCTGCCGACTGTCTGCATCCTACTAATGAGGTGAATGAAATGAATTCATTTAATTCAATAGCTGAGTCAACAGCTTTATTTAACAAGAAATTTTCACATAATCGTATGGCTACATATCGATTAAAGCATCCAAGAGTAATTAGTGCACGTGATGACAAATTATTTGAAAAGGTAATTTGAATGAGTTTAGTCCACATTTTTATTTTTATATATGGTTTGATTACCATCTGGTTTAGAGAAGACAAATAACACTGAAAAAATATCCATTTGTTTCAGTATAACTAGACGACTTCTCTCTTGATAAACTATGCAGTGTGCTACCAGATCTCACGAGAAAACAACCATACTGGTTTCCATAGTGTTGTCTAATTCTTATCAATTATTCAGTTCTACAGTGGCGGATTAAATAGGTCGATTCTAAAGTATTATGTTCGTCTAGTCTTCACACGAATAAGGTTAACAACAATCAGCGCTAAATAATTTCCTGGTTGATCTTCTGTTATGTACTGCTGCTAAGTGAGTTATTAGAGTTTACCCCGTCGCCAATTATGTTATGTACTCGTCGAGTAGTCAATAGTCCTGACGCGGAAAGAGGGAAATCAGAAGACCACCAGGTTTACGATGATACTTGTATTTTCCAGACAAGGAAAATAATTGTCACACAAGAGTGTGAGTGGAAATGGTACTTAGTGTACGAAACGTGGGAACCAGAACAGTTAAAATGTACAATGCAAAGTATATATGAAAATGGCTAATACACATGAACCAATAAGATAACATCTTACCATGATTGGTTGCAATATCATGTGATAACAAGGTCATACATGTTTATTTAGTTAGTGGGCAGACAAAAGCATATTGTCAGTTATAATGGAATATCGATCATATACACAGCAAAATATAACAGACTGTCAAAAACAAAACACACATCATGTGGATACATATCATCTTCCCTGACCCAAACTGGTAGTTTGAATAAGACTCATACATTAATATCAAAAACGTGTATCTCCAACGTGTGGGTGAGTGGAAGTGTAATTACAAATATATAAAATTACAAAATAGTCAATCAAAAATGTATCATAGACTAATGATATGCTACAACATTGGATCGATTAATGAGTGGCAATCAATGTAGTGAAATTTGATTGGTTGGTTATTTGACCAACTTATAGAGGAAATCGATACTTGTATAATTTATATTTTGACTGAAAGATTGTCGATCTAGTCTGTAGTTAGACATAAAACAAAGTCTTTGTAAGTTCATTAACTTAGTTATACGAGTTTAAATCATTAAAATAACAGAAGTTTGTTCAAAGTTAAAGATAGTCCTTGCTGATAAATGTCAAGAAGTATGAAATGTGGATCAAGAAACGCTTCCTATTGAAAAGGTCTCTTCAGCATGCAATCCTGAATTAAAGTACACCAACCACAGTGCTCAATAGGATCTCGTATGATGCATTTTAAGAAATTCACTAGATAGATCTCATTTAACATTCTTGGATATAAACAGCTAGACTTAATTATACACCAAACAACTCATCTGCGTGAACAAAAAAATGTTTGCTTATACTTGTGGTTTCCGGTCGATATGTATTGACTGAAGTGATCGGCCACATTTTTCTCATATGGGTTCCTTGAATATACGTCTCGATGCTTATCATGATTAAACTTAAAGTTATTCGTTTGATAGTGTCTAACAGAGGAATCCAGGAGGCACATTCCATCCTACTTGGAACTTGTCAACAGAATATACGTGCTCTCCAGTGAATGGTGATGTTCTCACTGAGGCTGGCACCCAATGCCTGCTGTCTCAGTGGGAATAAAGTCATTCACTGAAGAACACACATATCCAGATGACGAGTTCTAAATAAGACGAAACACACCCAGGATTCCACCAAACAAATAAAACAGAATATGTCAGAAAATGATTTCATGAATCTTTAAACTCAAAATCACTTCACAAATTAAATGTACATTAGAATTCACTCAGTCTATCAACAAGTGAAAGTCAAATCAAAAGGGAAAAAGCCAGAACAAAATTCGAGTTCATATCCACACTGGGATCAATGAAAACAGATATTCAAACAATAACAGCATACATCACAAAAAAATAAATAAAGACTAAATATAACGGTGAATTATTTGTGTTTAGGCTAATTTGAACTTTCGACTAATTGATCATGTTGGACTGAAATGCTCATCCTCTCTGTTGACATGTTGTATGAACGTTTCTATGATGTTTGAGGATTAATATAGTGTTATTTTAGTTTATTGTGACTAGCAGCACAACCCAAGGTTGTGTATTTCATCCAGCTTGGGACATACCCGCATTCTGGTGAGTGATAGTGTCCCGACTAAGAAATGAACCCTGTAGCCGTCGTTTTAAATGTCAAGGGATTATGCAGTAGACCACAGGAGCCACCATAGTCACTTCTTTGCATTAGGTGTCAGTTATTATTTGTTTTTTAGATTAATTTGCATTTTGTGTTTACTGATTGTGTTGTCAGCTGGATGTACCTGCATTCCCAGTGGGGATGGATAACACTTTTGCAGATTCAGGATTCGAGTCTCAGTCGGAACATCACTCATCCCTCACTAGGAATACAGTTAGAATCAGTAGATGAGTCACAAACAGAATGAAATGCATATTGTCAAATCTATTGCTAATGTACATCAACTAAAATAAAAGCTAGAAGGCTGAATAAACATAACGTCTTAAAAGGTTGATACATAATTCAGTTTATACTGACTACACTAGTTCTCTTATCCTTTCCCCCCTTCCCTACCCTACTGTCTTTCTTACTTTAGGTGGATTTTGTAGACGATCCAGTGTCTGAACAAAGTACAACAGATCATAATAAAATGAATCGTTTATATTGTGAATTAGAAGATTTAGAAGATGGTCAAATTCCTTTAGAAAACCAATGCGATGCAGATAAATATGGACAAGTAAGCGTATTATTATTATTATTATTCCTGTAGATTCAGAGTGGAACATAGGGTTTCAACAACACATCTCCACTTTGTTCTATTCTCTGCTGTCCTCTTCAGCAGGGTCCACGATTGACCATAATCTCTCATCTCCTCCTCCTTTCCATGATCTTCTCCATGTCACCCTCGCAACGATGACCCACTCGTTGCTTCCCATTGGGATTTTACTCAAGCAATGGCCTGTATTGCGTGTGATGTCATTTGATGGCCCCCTTAACGTATGCTCAATCCGTCTACATTTTCTCTTAAAAATCTGTTGAGCGATTAGCTCTTGACTGGTTTGTTTCCAGTCATAGTTTCTTGTAGCTAATTCTTTCAGGCCGACTAGCCATTTGATCTTCAATATCGACGTAGCAAAGGCAGCTATTGGTGAAGGTGTACAGTTGCCTGTTTGAAATGAACCTTTTGAAACATGCGCCAATTCTCTCATAGCATATTAGAAGCCCTGGATTGATATTAGTGTTTAAAATTCGAATCTTGTTCATTACCCTGAGTTTAGTAGA
The DNA here is from genome assembly GCA_944472135.2 of Trichobilharzia regenti. NCBI lineage: Eukaryota > Metazoa > Platyhelminthes > Trematoda > Strigeidida > Schistosomatidae > Trichobilharzia > Trichobilharzia regenti. The sequence continues at coordinate 32,791,438 of OX235265.1, forward strand.
TTTACACAATGATTTAGGATTAATGAATGCCTGTTTTGCTTTTCTGGTCCTGTTGTTCATATCCTCATTCGTGTCAGCGCCTGTAGCTCAAAGGATATTACCTAGATAACTAAAAGAGATGAAATCCTTCAAATTTCTGCCATTGATGGTAACTGATGGTTGTTGTTGTTGTTGGTTAAATATCTTCATCACCTCTGTCTTCTCTATGTTCACTTGAAGCGCCATCTTTACCGCCTGTAGATTTTAGAGTTTGTATGGATTTAGAAATAAATCGTCCTCAGAATCTCGCGTCTTTTTCTCACTAATGTATATATGTCTCTTTGTTTCCCACTGTCTGTTGCATGACCCAACTCATGACAATCAGGAATATTATCGGCAGTAGAAGTGGTAGACAACCTTGCCTTACTCCTACCTTCACTTCAAATGATTCTCTCAGCTTTCTCTTGCACACCACATGGCATTTGACATCACCATGTAGTTGTTGAGTGAGGCTGATAAAGTTTTGGAGAATTTCGTAGTTTTGAAGTGGTTTCTAAATAACTTAAAGCTTGACGTTATCAAAAGCCTTTTCAAAGTCAATAAAATTGAGTTAGACATTTCACCACGCATTCTTTTCTGTGTTCAGCAGAAATATACTGATAGTATATTAACGTGTGTAATGAAATGTCTAAAGTCTGAGTTATATTTACATGAAAAGTGAACAGAGTAACAAAAAAGTGCATAAACTGATAATCACAATTAACGGAGCGGAGGGGGGTATTTGACTGGTAGACTGTCATGCTAGTTACGTTTTTTAATTAATATCACTTATTTGACTGTGAGACTATGAGGGAGACACCTTTGAGTCAACAGACTTTCGTTTTGATTTAGTGAGTGATGATCGAAGGTGGAGATGGAAGGTTACTTCTCAGCTTCATTAAGAAGGTGGTTCTTGTGAATTAGGACCGGACTAATCATTTTAAGGCCTTCATAGAACTCCAATACGGAAATTGTCACGAACCAGCATCAGTCAGAAAATTGTTGAAAACCAGGGAGTCCTGAACAGCTTTTTCACCCTAGTTTGGGGCTCTTCAGCAATACCCATTCACTGGGGTTCAAACTCGAAACCTCCAGGTTAATAGGCAACCTCTCAGACCATTCACCCAACTGTCCCATAAATTCCAATTTTATCCAATTCATGATTTCAGCGCAACCATCAGCTAATGTCATCGATGAGTACTAGTTCTCACGCCCGACCTACTGGACCCTACTTGTCACGTCTCCTCAGTAGAAATCCAGTCAACTTCGCCCTGTAGCTAGTCACCAATTTTCAAGAGTTAGTTTGTAGGGATTCGATTTATTTCAAGTTTTTGAACCCAGGACCTTCCGGTTGCAAGGTAGGTCCGAACTCTGGTGGGAGCGTACTGTTGAAGATTCCCAAACTAGCATGAAACAGCTGTCTAGTACTTCCAGGTTTCCAATGGTTCTCTAATTGCGATCAGCAAGTGGCCAAACTTCAAACAAATCAAAGCCCTACAAACTAACTCTTAAAAATAAGTCATATATTGTTCAACCTTCTTGAAATCATCTCAAAACATAAACGTATAATTCTAATATACTTTTCTACTTATTCCTTTTTTTCTACCTTCTATCTCCCTGCCTCTCTCTGTGTATAGATGATTAAATCAGGTTCATTACCAAATATTAGTAGTTTATTTCCAATATCCAATTATACTGATGTGGAAAAAGACGAGGAAGAATGTGTATCAGTTCAAGAGAAGTGCTTACAAGATGGAGTCATAGTTAGTAATAAACAACTGGAGAATAATTCTAAGTACAACAGTTTTGAAAAATTAGAGTAAGTGTTGAATATATATATATAATTTTTGATATACGACTTAACGATGAAAGATAACTGGGAACAATGATGACCTGTCTACTTTCCCAACCGTATGGTTCCACTCTAGCGACCAGTCGATGTATCCATTACAATCCTACAGGAGGTCAGTCATGTTCTCAAATAACTCAGTGGTAACATGTCTGACCGCAGCACTGGATAATGTGGGTTCAAATCTCAGGGCGGGGGGGGATATTAAAGGTACTCAGTGGAGAGTTGCTCTACATTGATTAGTCATATTAGGGAGTAATCAATGTATCATGCGTCTAGACCTTGGTATTTGTCCAGTCAAGTTTTGCAATGCGATCACTAATCTGTGTGACTCACCATCAGAGTACACTCTATCACATGTACACCTTGCTGATGATTGACAAAAAGCACGAAAACTGGGTCCTGGGCCGATTTCCTTCAATCAGCTTATACGAATAGTAATAACATTAATAGGGAGGACATATTAATAAAATGATTCCTTAATTATTATTGTATCCCGTTGATAACCGAATTCATCAGCAGCTATTTTTAGCATACAAATTCCTTGAATGCGTGACATGATATTACCTTGATTTTTAACTTAAAATTGCTGGCTAAGAGTGCGATCCAGGAGGCATGTCTTATAACTCAGTTACTTAGTGGATAACACTTTGGTATTTGTGATGATGACTGTTGGGTTCAAGTCACATTGTAGACGCCACTACTCATTGGGATACACGTATATCACGTGAGAAATCCTAGATAACGACCTCATGTTTTCGTCAAAAAGAAATTGAACGTATAACGACTTCGGGAATTCTCTTCTCTGCGTCAATTATGCCGCGGATACACATACACATGCATGAAATAATGCATCGTTGGGGTCTACACAGGTGTACCAGAAGCAGTTGTAATCTTCCACCTACACATTTCGTCAATAACTAAAGGGTAGGTGATATTTTCATGTGCACCTGTGGCTAAGTGGTAGTGCTAGGCACGAACTGTATCTTTATCAGAACATAAATATAAGTAATGATATAGGTTTGTATGGGACTCTATAGATGCCTCACCTTTTACCTTATATGAAATGCAGTCAATAGGTGCGCAAGTGGAGATTCCAGTAGATATGGAGACTACGCTGACCTTCCCTTCATCTTTCACACTGATCCAGTGAGATAGAACAGAGACAACTGTCTACTAGAATCCAGTTGAGCAGTGAGTTTTCTGCCATCGCTGTAAATAGTATCACTACACCGTCAAATCAACAGGAACCGGACAGAGAATTTCTCGACATCTGTGGTGTAGACTTTTGTATATCCCGCATATTAGTCAAATGAAGTTAACTGAATAACTACATTTTTAGGTTGTATACACCTTTCAAAGACAAGAAACCATATCCAAAATCTCAAATATTCCAAAGTTTTGACTAGCTAGTCCTTTTGTTTGATTTGGTTTAAAGTTCAGGTTTTTTATGAACTATAACACCTCAATGTGAAGCGCTAAGAATAGCAAGTCAACATTTAGGTCAACGAAACGATCCATGCTAATAGGAAATCAAAAACTAGTCATAGCTAAGATCATCAGGTGAGACAATTACATCGTTGATCGAGGATTCAGAAAGATCTCACTTCACATTGAATTAAGCGCTGAAGACATTGCTTAGAGGGATAGTGAAAGCTCCTCAATTAAATTACTCCGCTCATGTGTAGACAACGTCTCTATCATTTGAGGTCCGATTGAAATGTTAGATTGAATATTTCAAATCGTTACCCTTATTTCATACCCCCCACACACACACCAGTGTTTATAAGTACGTAAAACATATCAACTACTAATCTAGCCAATACGTCGAACTGAATAATTGAAATTCATTATAACTCAGAAGAAACGTTGTTTATATAAGTATTTAATTGGTTTTAAATGTAACTTTGAAAACTTCTGTAGTACTACTGCTTCTATAACTCGTGCAAGACCTCCACTAGACAACTTCGTGAGGAGACCCTGTCAACGACTAGTGTAATTTTATTCTCCAGAGAGATGTGACTGTAATCACATGACACTGGAGTCAAATACAAACAATGCTTACAAGGACTACAGTAGACAAATAACAGTTTAAGACCTTTGCAGATCAAAAATTGTTACGAAGTAATATCTGCTATTTGGTAGTAATTTGGCATCTCATTACGACAAGATAACAGCATTTCTTCATACTGGGCTTAAATTAAAATCAGTATAATTATTTCCCGACCGAAAGCTGCTACCTTGACGTGGTGGTCGGGCTTGAACACCGCAATGACCTAATCAAGCTATACTGGCTGAGACTTATGTCTCTTGAGGTTCTACCATGCCAGGCAGGTTGTTTGGATAGCGGTTAAACAAAAAGCAGCTACCTCATCCAATACCATGATCCAAACAAATTCACAAAATTTCATGCCGGATCGGCCGTGGCCCGGATTAACAACGACCGCGCTTCCTGCTGCCGTGTCACAGGGCGGGAGTGATAAGTATGCTACTGAGGCACACAAAACAACGAAGAACGAACAAAAACAGGCCGCGTGTGACCGGCCACAAGCAGTTGTCCCCTGGGCTCTGCGGTCACGCAACCAACTTCCACGGTGTGGGCAGCCGGGAAGTAACAATCGCCCTCACAATCCAAAACGCACACAAAACCTCTCTAATCCTCACTTATCTTTGTCTTCATCTTCATCTCTATTACCTTACCTTCCCCCAGTGATGCAACTCCTCTACTTGATGGCTCCTCACTCCCTCTTCACTCTGTGTCCACTAAAAACGACGAAAGCCAAAAAACCACCACGGATAGTCTCCTAAAGCCACGCCACCAATTTCATATAGGAGCATTTAATGTAAGGACACTTTGCCAAATAGGACAACAAGCATCACTAGCTAAGACCCTGGCATCTCGAGCCATTGATGTATGTTGTGTTTCAGAAACACGCATACAAGACCCAAGTGTGGTTATTCACCTAACCCCACCTGGCCAACAGGATGAATCTTCAAAATTCACCTTGAGGGTGTCAGGAGATGCCACAGCTAGTTCACGGGATTAGCTGGCGTAGGGATAGCTCTGAGTACTAGGGCAGAAAAGACATTGCTTGACTGGATCCCAGTAGATAGCCGAATGTGTGCTGTCCGTCTGAACGGATCAGTAAGAAGGAGAAAGGACTGCACTACTCGCCGATGCCTTTTCGTAATCTCCGCCTACGCCCCCACTGACTGCAGTTCGGATGAAACGAAGGATGAGTTCTACCAAAAGCTGTCTAGTTTGGTGAGAAAGGCTAAACGCTCAGATATAGTCGTTCTAGCTGGTGACTTCAACGCTCAAGTAGGGAAATTGTGTCAATCTGAGAAGGATGTCGGTGGCACCTATGGAGTTCCGTGCCAGCGAACCGACAACGGTGACCGTCTCCTACAGTTCTGTTCAGATAATCATTTGTTTCTTGTAAGCACTAACTTTAAACACAAGGAGAGACACTGTTTAACCTGGCGACCCCCATCATCAAACCAACGCTGGACACAAATAGACCACATAGCAATAAGCTATCGTTGGCGTGGGTCGGTAGGAGATTGTCGCTCCTTCTGGAACACGTGTGTAGATACCGATCACGCACTGGTCCGGGCTCGTGTGTGCTTACGACTGAACGGACGTAGGAAACAGCTGGCGGTAAAACCATCACGCCCCCAGCTCGATCAGGAAACTAAATCCCTATTTGAGGAAGAACTAGCTAAACGCATATCTGAATCCGACAGCTGTGCTCACCCTGGAGAAGCCTGGAAGAATATTCAGTCAGCTATAGATACAGCTGTAAAAGCTGTGAATAAGACAAATCCAAAGGTGAGTAAAAACCACTGGATTTCGACTGCCTCATCCGAACTGATAGATGCTAGAAGACTTATTCCGGCGAGCTCCGAATTCAATGAGGAGCGAAAGCTGCACAAAAGGAAACTTACTAAAAGTCTCCGCAAGGACCGTGAACAGTGGTGGGTGACAAAGGCGAAAGAGATGGAAAAAGCATTGGCGATAGGCAACACTAGGCAACTCTTTAGACTCATCACAGAATCGGGCGGGAAAAGGCAATTCATAAGTGAGACTATTTCTGAGAAAAATGGCTCCTTAATTAGCTCTCAGGATAGACGCCTTGAACGCTGGAAAGAACACTTTGAGGAACAATTTAACTTGCCTACAGCCACACTGAACCTCCCCGCCATCCACCACGTACCCGAATGGGATATAGACACTGGTCCGCCGTCTGTAGGTGAGGTTACAAAAGCTATCAGTAATTTGAAACGAGGCAAAGCGGCAGGACCCGACGGAATTATTCCGGAGGTGTTTAAATATGGGGGTGACATACTAGTTTGTAGATTAACTGAGGTACTAGGCAAAGTCTGGGAATCAGAGACAGTACCATCAGACTGGGGTAAGTCACTTATTATACCGATATTCAAGAAGGGAAACAAGTCCTCGTGTGATAATCATAGGGGGATCAGCCTAACGAACATAGTCTCTAAAATCCTAGGCTCAGTAATCATGCATAGACTAAGCAGAACTCGGGAGGAACAGACAAGGGAAAATCAAGCAGGCTTTAGACCAGGTAGAGGGTGCATAGATCATATCTTCACTCTTCGACAGATTCTAGAACATAGACACACTTTTCGGCGTCCAACAATTGTCATATTTCTTGACTTGAAGGCGGCCTTCGACTCCGTGGACCGAAAGGTACTATGGCAATGTCTGACTGTGAAGGGAGTGCCAAGAAAGTACATTGCACTAATCAAGGCACTCTATTCAAACTCACGTAGTCGTGTAAGGGCTTATGGGGAATTGTCATCTGAATTGGTAACAACCAGTGGTGTCCGACAGGGATGTCCACTTTCCCCATTTCTGTTTAACTTCATCATAGATATGCTAATGGAAGTATCCTTAACTGAACGTAGTGACTTAGGAATCGACTTGTTACCAGGGAATAATCTAATGGACTTAGAATATGCAGATGACATAGTCCTGTTAGGGGAGGATGCTGACAAAATGCAGAGTCTTCTGAACACCTTGAGCAGCAATCTTCGTATGTTTGGCATGCGATTCGCCCCTGCAAAATGTAAGATGCTGCTACAGGACTGGACGACGTCAACCCCTAACTTAGTGATAGGGAGTGAAGTGATAGAACATGTTGACCACTTCACCTACTTGGGAAGTTGTATTAGCACCAACGGACTGATTGGCGATGAAATCTCAGCACGGATCCGAAAAGCTCGAGCTGCTTTCGCTGACTTACACCATCTCTGGCGTAGGCGTGACATCCGGTTATCAACCAAGGGACGTGTGTACTGCTCATCAGTTCGCTCCGTCCTTCTCTATGGCTCTGAAACATGGCCAATACGCGTTGAAGACATGAAAAGGTTGACTGCTTTCGATCATAGATGTCTGCGATCTCTGTCTCACGTTAGGTGGTTTCACAAGATAAGTAATGTTGACGTTAGGCGTAGAGTGTTGGGCAAAGAGGGAAAATCAATCGACGAGGTTATAAAGTTACATAGACTAAGATGGCTAGGTCACGTGGTGCGCATGCCTAACCACCGCCTCCCCCGACGGGCATTGTTAGCTGATATAGGTTCAGGTTGGAAAAGAGCCAGTGGTGGCCAAACAAAAACATGGCATCAATCCATGAAATCCTTGACAGTTAAACTGAGTCAGGTAGGGAGATGCAGACTCCCGGGTTGGGGCCCTCGGGACTCTAGGAATCAATGGCTGGAGACAATAGGTGACATGGCTCAAAATCGTTGTCAATGGCGCAGATGTATTCAATCTCTGTAATCTTTCATATTCCTTTCTACCATTACCCATTCTGTTTCACTCTTATATTTGTCAAACTCTATTAATTCTCTTCACTCATCTTCTTGTCTACCTCTGTGTGCTATTTGGAACGTGGCAACTCGAACTGCTGCACTTCGGTGCCAAGTTCTATGTTGAATCCAGACAGACAGAGTATAATTATTTGTTCTGTGCATTCCGAAAAGAGCTTCAGTCTAGGATTCCACTAGGTTCTCCACGACTGCCCACATGCCTTCATTTCCTCTACACACGATCTTCTCAATGTCACCCTTAAATGTTGTTTCCGATTTAACTTCCACTCGAAGATTTGGTGTGTAGTATTGTAACGACAGAAGACAAGGCCCAGGCAACAGATCATTTATTGAGAAAATCAAGAGATATTTATAGATTTTTGTGTACATTATCATTAGCGTTATTGTTAGCAGAGAAGCAACCTCTTCTGATTGTTTGTTTTCTCCCTGAAATTTATTCTGTCATCTCTTGGTTTCTTGGACAGTCCGGCGATATATCTGCGAATCGTATCTGTCCACACTAAGTCTGCTGTGGTTGGTTGTTGAGTTCCTCAAGGTTAGGCTTTGTTCTTGTTTTTTCTCATGGCCCCGATTTGGAACGTAAACATTGGCGTCAATTGTTGTCTACAACTCTGTCTTGCAGACAGCTCTCACCACAGTATCATTTTAAAGTCTTGGCTGCTTATGTCTAATTCATCTCTATTTTCTTCTCCATATCTTCTGTTGGGGTTTGTGCAGAATAATATGATACCATCATTGTTTATTTCGTTGGCTTCTCATCAGCTGTTGCTTACAGCCTAAATAAATTATTAGGTTTACGTACAGAAAATTTTTAACATACTTGCACATTTTACATGTTGTTAGTTGACAGAAAATTCCACAATTAATAAAACAGTGCTCAGAAAATTGCGCTTATATAGCTTTTACACAGGCAGTTCAAGTTAAGACAAATGTATGCATACAATGGTAAAGGAGTTACATAATAAAGATGAGATGTGCGTTAGATGATGAGTAACTAATAAATTAGGCAACGATGTACTGAGTTCAACTCACGTCATAGAAACAAGAGACAAGCAAAATTACAGATTACAAAAAAAAGGGATGAGGTTAAAGACAAAGATTGCGTAATCAGATGAGAGAATAAAGACAACCAGTTACCAGAATGGGCAAGGAAAGACTAATAACTGCTTCTTTCTGAGCACATAAATCCGGTTTGAAGCGTTTGATAGAAATTGCTTCGGTAAACTTGAGGAGAATGGAGACAGGTCTGTTGAAACTATTTCACGGTGCTTATATTTCATGCTTTCTTTTACTAAGGATGTTTGATGGGTGGATATGTGAATTAATTCGAAAGAGATTAAAGTTTACGCATTCGCTTGCTAGTAAGACTCTGTATCACACTAATATCATTCATTTTCCTCTCAGAGATCCTAAAATTCATGAAATAAGCTCCCAAAATATCAATATACCTTCAAATAAAACTAAAAGCGAAGAAGTAGAAGAGGAAGAGCGACAAGAGGAAGGAAAAGGCGGCAGTTCAATTATTCCAGTTAATGAATTAGAGGATGATGAGAAAGATATTGAATTAGTACGTCAAAGTATGCTACAAATTATTTTAAATACCAATGCAAATCCAATGAATTATATACCCTCTGATAATGATGATAATGACGAGAATGATGAAGGTGAAAATGATTATTCTTCACAGAATTCACTTGAAGCCGAAGTTGAATCTTCTAAACAAAGTTTATCAATGGTGGATGATACTAATCATTCCAATCAATATAATGAATATTCTTTTAGTAAAGAAAGTGGAATTCATTCAGAAAGAATTCAACGATCTATAGGCCCAATAAATAACAATTGTATTAACAAGTACATTGATAAATCTACTCGAGAAGATGATCTTAGTGCATCAAGGAAAAGATCAGGTATATTTTTTTTATAGTTTGGTTTGTAAGGATTAGTTATGTTTTACGAGTTGATCACGGATTGATATCAGTTAGAGAAGCATTGAAAACCAGGGCGTACTGCCGATGATTCCCAAACTAGGATGGAACAGCAGCTGTCCGGTACTCCTTGTTTTCAATGCTTCTCTAACTGATATCAATCCGTGATCAACTCGTAAAATATTTTTTTTAGTCTGACTTTGCAAATTTTAATATTGGTTACTAAGTCTATTGTGGCCAATCACACTGTTCAAGCATCAAAATCCTTGCCAATCTTATCATGTTGCATACTTGATTAGGTTAACGAATCTATGCGGAAGTCTACCCTTGTCATTCATCATTAAGATGTAATTGATAAGGTCGTTACTCCCACTCTGCATTTGGACCAATCATAATTTAATATGTGCTAGTTAGACCAAGAGTTGAACTGACAGACAACCAATCAATTTTACCCTTTTTTAAACGCCTACTATACAGGCCAATATTATCTGACGTCTTAATTCCGCCTATCAACACATGTGCTACTCTTCTCAATGTGTCCTCATTTAAGTAACTCGATTAAAATTCAGTTGAGGGCGTAGGTGGTTGACAATCAATATTTGTGAATTCATTAGGGGCTACTTTAATGTTTTTCGTATAATACGCTAGTAACATTAAATTAACAAGCATTAATAGTGTCGTTAAAAGTTCAACACCAGTGATTCATATGGAGTGATGTGAATAAGGCTTTCATAAGTGTGATTGATTCTCATGAAAACGAAAACGAAATGTTACTCATGAAAATTTAAGAACAATCTTGTTCTAGTTCTCAACCAATTACCTAGTACTGAAATTATTGTTTCAGAATAGCTTGGTTGCTAACACTTGGAATATATTTCATAGGATATGGACAACGCTACATGGTGAGAAGATAGGAAAGGCGTTATGTTAATACAATCACGTCTTGATTTTGAATCCGTTTGTATGATGGAGATTGGCACCATTTACTTCTTGCGTGTGACGTTTCCAGTGTACCAGACAGACTAGAGCTCAAAAGTATATTTCCTACAATAGATGCCTACCTAATATTATCATTCTAGCACGGTTGGACACAAAAAAAGCCTCAAATCCCCATGATTGCGTAACCACTTGGCTATGAAGTATTACTTACTAGTGTATTACATTCGCATTGATTGCTTTAGTATTTTTCTTCGGTTGCATTTATTTGCAACATACAATTCATTTAACAGATTAGTCACGTACTTCACCTTTCTAATATTCATTTTACATAAGATGAGTTTGATACTTACTACTCTTATATAATTAGTCATTCTAATCCTGTGTATTTCTATGTTAACTACAACATAAGTAGGAATCTCGAAACACATGACGTGCGATTCACATCTGTTAAATGTAATATTGATACTGCAGGTTTGGTTTCAACCAACTCCAAGTTCGAAGATAGGGAATGAAGGGGTTGAACGTGATGACCACCTCTAACTTGAAGCCCTATGTTCCACTTTGAATGTGAAGGAAAAAAACTATTTCAGATTCATTCAGTCCTCATTATTCTTTTCTATCACACATTTCATTTGTTACAGGCCCCTTTTACATTTCTTTATATTCTACTTTTATATAGTATCTATTAATTTACCAGTTCAAGGAAGTGTTATTGATCATCGTCGATCAAGAAAGTCGTCTTCATCTAATAGTTATACTGGAATGAATTCATACTCTAAAAGATCACATGAGAAGTCTACTATACTATCACAAGATGTTCATAGTAATAAACCTGATGACATCACACCAAGTGAACAATTAGGTAATTTTCTTAATCGATTAGACTGTGTATCAATGGTTTATGCAACAACAACAACAGCCAGAGATGATCAATTCGATGAGAAGAATACAGATGATGAAATCACTGAAGAATTAGAAGATGATGATGAAGTAATCATCAAAGTCAACGAAGTCGAAGAAGACAGAAAAGGAACATACAGTAATAATAATAACAATAAAGCAGGCATTAATATTTGTAAACCAATAAATAGTGATCGATTAGCACGTGTTACTGAAGTGAATGAATCCGACTTTGATATTAGTGACAGTGAAGAAGACTCTGATGAAATCTCCAGCGATGATGATGACTTATCCGACGATTCAGATGTATTCAGCGATGATGATGATGACGATGACTCAATGTTGAATGGTGAATTGAAAGAAACTCTTCAACAACATCTTCCTCATCATCAGAACACTCATATCCCAGATAAAATAAATGGTGAAAATCATTTAGAAAATAGTCAGTTTCTACGTTTAGAAAAAATGAGAGCTGATTTAGAAGAAGAATTAGGCTTTGAATTGTTAATTAAAGCTTACAATGTGATTCAGGTAGGATGATGAATTAATTTAATCTTTTTGATGTAATTATGTTCTTTCTGAGCTAGTTAGGTGATTTAAATGCATAGCTTTCATTATCGTTCTAGGCACAAGATCCTCACCGTTATTTGAATTCTCTATGTATGACGTAGTTGTCTGTTCTGATGATCTTAGTTATGATTGTTTTTTAATTCGCATTCCTATTGGTCGTTTTTATTGACTGACCTTGAAGTTTGACTTTTTTGTCATGTGATCTACTCTTTATCAGTTGATTCCTCTGAATACAAGGATTCTAGGAGTTATCTGTCATTTTTTTCTGGTATTTCCACTGTTTAATGGATTCAGTTACTTATTTTGCTGTTATATGTCATGATCTGAAAGACAAAAGGCTGTTAAGTTTTAATTTACGTCTTGTTGATAATCTCTACATGTAATGTTTGAAATTCCAATCTTAATTTATTTAGTTTATTAAAATGAAAGCGTTACCACGACGCGGTTGAAATCATCTTGGCGAAGTTTTACAATAGCGTCCCAGAAGTGCAAACGCTTCGATGACCTTGAACACATGCTAGTCGTTGGCTAACAGCATATGTCATTATCATAGCTGAAATATCAACCCTATTCACCAAATTAGGATCAAATTTCACCCAGATCACGTTTTTAAGTACTGTTTGGACTATGTGTTAGGAGCTGGTTAGAGTTAAGATTAGGGTTAACGTAAGTATTGGGGTTAGGGTTAACATCAGGGTTATAATTAGCATTAGGATTAGAATTGTGGTTTGGATAAGGGTTATGATTAGGTAGGATTAAGCTTATGGTACAATTAGGGATAGATTTACAGCTGATGGCATTTATTTTAATTTGTTTTATTGTCTACGTTTTCCTGGTAGGTAGTCATCTATCCTCTTGCTGGAAACCATAATAATTCAACCGAGGGCTTTTTTGGAAGACTGCAAGCAGGATGAGAGAGATAAGCGATTCACAAAAACGGTTTATCTGTAGTCATCTCGGTGAATACATGTACAGAAACTAGTCTAACTTATCCACTGATTCTCCCGGTTATATCTAGGACGCATTTTTAAGCCATATCAGAGAAAGATAACCTGTTTAATGAGTTTTCAAGCATTTTCTTGTCAATATACATCATTTTTTAAGCAAAACTTCCTCATTTTTATGTTTGGTCGGCTGAAGATCACTCGTGCGTTCGCACTCCTGGGACGCTATTGTTGAACTTTGCCATCATCTTCTGAAAGATTTATTGTAGAAAGACCAATATACACAGAGCTCTCCTCCTTTAACAGTCCTTCTTGTAATCAAAACAGTCACAGCATAAAATTTAATTTGCCTCACACCTAGTGTTAGTGAGAATGTGAGGTTGTGGCTTGTCTTAAAACTAAGTTGTTTTTTCTGAAATACATCATATTAATGCAGATAAACATTGGTTAGATTTTAGTGTAAGGCACCATTCTGGATATTAATTTACTCCTTTAGCCATGAAATAACACATGTTAATCAATAATAAATTCAATTTACCATGCAGACTCCTATTGGGCGCTTCAAGGTTATTTGTACGCTTTTCTGTCTGAAGACTAACACTTTCACATATCCAAGATTATTAAAGTGTCAAATTAACTGTTTAATCTGAGTCATTTTTGGATTGGAAATAGGAGAGCATAGGATAACAAATATATTTGCTCAGCCCTGAGTAGTGAGTATGTATACTAGAGAAAAAATTAAGTCACATGACAGCCAAATTGTTACATTTGGTTAACACAAGGGAATTGACATCTGATTGGCAGAATGTCATTCGAGTTATCCATCGAAATTAATGGACGTTAAATACAAGTTTCAACTAGCCATAAAATCAGGCTATAGTAACTGATTTATTATTATTATTATATCCTTTAATTCCTAGAGGAACATAGGGCTTCAGCCGCGCGTCTCCATTGCGTTCGATTTTCCGCCAGCTTTTCCATCCCGCTCCAAGTCTGCCCACATGCTTTCATCTCCTCTTTACATGAACTCCAAGTTACCCTCACGCTGACGACCAACTCGCGGCTTCCCTTTCGGGTTCCACTCGAGCGATGGCTTTTCTAGTGATGTCACTTGATGGTTTCCGCAGAGTAGTATGGCTGCGTATTATTTAGACGTCAAGAATCGGTCGATAAAATGTTATTAGCCTCCTACATTTAGAGATGTTAGCACTCGTCATTAAGAGATGTTGTATTTGGAGTTCTTAAACATACGCACAACCCTATAACTCAGTCCTGAAGTTAGAGAATTTGCCATGTGCGTCGGTCTTCATGAATCTAGAGTTCAAGGGTGACACTGAAGCAGAAATTCTTAAAAACCACTTTTCCAACTGTCTGAAGAATACATTTCAAGCACTAATCATTGCGTCGGTGGCACAGTGGTTAGAACTATCGCCGACCATGCACATGGTCCGGGGTTCGAGCCCACGCCGACGCACACCTGATATCTATGGTAGGCCTGCGAAATTTGGGCTACCGATATCCACACTGAAAATTCCATACTTGTACCAAAAATACAGTGTGGAATCAAACTGTAATCAAAATAAAATAAATATGCTCACAGACTAGAACTCGATGCTGGTTTTCAGCATGACTGGCATTAATTCAGCACCCTGTCCTTTACTAATCAGAATTGTTTCAGTCCTGCCAACCCAGATTCATCAATGACTAGCATTACTTCAGAACTAAGAGACTCACAATTCGGCGCATAGTGGCAATTTTTTCACCTTTATTTCTGTACTAAAGGCCTTATCTTCAGGTGCAAATCCTATTTTTAATGTTTTGTCGCGTTAATTAAGGGTCCAGTGCCCTTTTGAATAATGACCAGAGTTATTTCAGTACATTGTGGGTTTATTTTAGGTAGATGAAATATTCATTTACGGTAGAAAGTCATTATCGATGCATAGAGGTTAGAATTATTGTAAGTTTGGGCGTGAACTTGACTCCTGTGTTAAAAAGTAGGATGAACATTTATTTTAAATATCATAACATAACATAACATAACAATTCCGCTTTATTCCAGAAACAGTACTTGTGATACAGTGTGGAATTTTCAGCACATATCTAAAATATTGCATCTAATTTCATCGTACATTTAAAAGGAGTATTATAAAAAAAAATATATAAAAAAAACCAAAAAAGAAACAGAAATAACCAAAAAAAATGCAAATAAAAATACTGAGTAAAAAAGAAGATCAACACAAATAATGAAAAAAAATATTTCAGTATTAGTTAGTGGAAGCTACGATATGTGTATGCGTGGTGAACAGTAACAGCTATAATCATACGGGAAATTATGAGATGTTCTTAAAAAAATGTTTATAGCCAAGATGATCAGTTAATTTGATTGAACAACACTAAGCAATCATAAGATAAACATTTCAGGTTTTTTTTTTGTCAGTACTAATGCGGTTGTTTGTAGTGGCAGTGTGAGGAATCATGCATAATACAAAATTTTTAAGATGGTGATAGTGGCGATAACAAACAAGATTGTCAGTTAAATAGTGCCGAACAAAGAACAACCACAAAACTAATGTTACATGATGGTTAATGACGGGACAATTTATAATAATCATAGTGATAATATAGTCGGACCCAGTAGATGTACAAAGAAGGAATAGAATAAAGAATAAAAATGTAAGCCAATGATAATAATTTTAAGCAGCTAAGTATGTTTAAGAAGGTTGTTCACTATAGAGTACAAATAAGATAGTGTAAGGGGGAAAAAACAAGGGCCAAAATTATGTTATTAACAACAAAGCAAGTCATAGGTTTCACGCCTAACATTGTCTCTGTCACTTAGAACACGGGCCAAATATGGTATCGTTGAGTTCCTATACTTGGTTGTGCGAGCATATATTATTTTATACTGATTTCTGGTTCTACCTGATGAGATGCAGGGAGAGAGTTGGGAATAGAGGGGTGTTGGGGGTCAGAGAGTATGGTTTTAGACCATTTCTCACATGTATTCAGATGCTTAAGACAAATTGTGTAAGCAGAGGTTGAGGGACTCCAGTTAGTCTGAGTTTCTTAATGTAGTAGGTTAGACGAAACACTTTCTTGGAAATCATTTGGATATGAGATGACCAAGTAAGGTCGGAAGATATAACTAATCCGAGGTATTTTGCATTAGACTTTGTTTCAATTATAGTCCCCTCGATTCTACAGACATCATGAGTGCTTACTAGTGTTTGTAGATCTCGTTTATGCCTAAAGGAGAAGTCGACAGTCTGGCATTTTGAGGGATTCAGCGTTAGGCCATTTATTTTAGACCACTGACTGATGTCCGACAGGAAGCTATTTAATTTGAAGCAGTCTGACTGAGACTTAACGGGAAGCGAAACAGTCAGGTCATCTGCATATTTGACGAAGTTGATTTCGTCTGAGAGAGGTAAGTCATGTAAGAAGAAGGAAAAGAGAAACGGCGAGAGAACAGCACCCTGAGGAACACCAGCTTCAGTAAGCAAAGGAGAGGAAGCTACACCATTATATACCGTGTACTGCATCCTATTGGAGAAGTAAGAGTGCAGCCAGTTGATAGCCCAGGACTCAGTTTGTGTAAGGCTAAGCTTGTTTAACAAAAGGCCTCTAGGTACAGAGTCAAAAGCAGATGTGTAATCAAGGAAAGTACAACGGACATACTTGGCCCCTTTGTCTAAGGAGGATACAATGTTGTGATGAAACACAGCAGCAGCATCCAAAGTACTTCTACCCTGTTTGTAAGCAAACTGCTTTGGATCATTTGAGAAGCTTAGGGAGGGAATGAGTTTTTGTAAGAGTAATTTCTCCATCAGTTTCAAGAAAGGAGAGGTAATGGCAATTGGTCTAAACTTAACACTATCTCCAGAACCAGACTTGGGTACAGGGATGATTTTAATATCTTTCCACAGAGAAGGTACATTATTATTAGAAAAAGAAGTATTGAGAATGCTTGTAAGTGGGTTACTTAAAATATCAGCACATTTCTTTAAAACAATGGCAGGTATACCATCAGGGCCTAGACTCTGGGAAGGTTTAAGAGATTTCAAACATTTAAGAACATCAGAAGTATTGAAACGATGAAAGTCACTGGTCGTGTTATTAGTTAAATTGAAGGCAGAAAGGACATTTGGAGGGCGGATGAAAGATCTATTGAGAGTATTTACATCAATAGAAGAGGCAAAATTATTATGCTTACCACAACCAGTAATTTCTCTAAAGAGCTTCCATATGTTTTCTGAGGTTTTACAAGATAGTATTGTTTGATTATAAATGTTGTTTAGTCTCTTGATTTCAGATTTAATTTGGGTGTTTATCTTCTTAAGACCAGATTTATTCTTTGTCTTGTACAGCTTCTCTTTTTCTCTACGAAGTTTTTTGAGATGAGGGGAAGAAAAACGATCCATTCTTTTGAAAATTATCTGTTTTGGACAGCATATATCAAGACAGAATTTAAGATAGTCAGTCAAATTGGAAATAGTATCATCCAGTTTGTGTTCGTTGAAAAGTTCCCAGTTAGTGTCATTTAGCATACATCTTAGTTTGAGCATATTTTCTTGTGAGTAACACCTTTGCTGTGTTTTCTTGGACAGATTTGAGAAGATATTAAAGTGAGATCTGCTGTATATCTTAGGTAATATCCGAATAATACAATGATCTGAGTTCATGATAGGAGCACGTCGGCGTACTTCATATATTTCCTCATCATTAATGAACACCAGGTCAAGGGTTTTATCAAGTCGAGTAGGGAATTTAACAATATTGGCATGACCTAATGATACGAGGAAAGAACAATCACAGCAGTTAAAATCTCCTGTGACAACTGATAAAGAGTTTTCAAGATGTGTAACGGCAAATTCAGTGAATTCATCAGCAAAATCAGATAGATCAGATGCAGAACAGCCAGGAGTAACATAAATATTAGAGATGAAGACGTATTTGAATTTGGATAAATGTTTCGGGCGGCATTTGACCGTTATACAATCAATAAAGTCATTAGAGTAAGAAAAACATACATTATTTGAAGTTGACCATTGAGAATGAATGAAAGTTGCAACACCTCCACCTCTTTTCTTTCTGGAGCATAGTCGATCTTGCCTAAACAATGTAAAACCATTTAGGGAAACCAGATTGTCATCATAGAGTTCATGGAGCCATGTTTCTTGTAATGCAACAATCGCCGTATTGTGATAAGTATCAGATGATAAGAGAGACTGGAGATGCATAATTTTGTTGGGAAGTGAACGGCAGTTTGAAGTGACAATAACAGGAATGGTTGTACGATATAAAGGTGTCTGTTTAAGTGCACGCTGCCAGCCAGCATGATGTTTTCTCTTAGATTTATTAGATGCATTATTAGTTGCATGAAAGTCATATGGTTTAAAACGTTTAATGAATGAATTACTGTATTTTATGCGATTTGTGATCATATTTTATTAAAATTAGGAATGAAAACATGACTTATTAGATGCAATATGTAGATGCACGAAAAAGGTAGCCCAGATGTCAAACAGGCCGCCAAACACACAGTGATGATGCAGTATTAACAACTGGATGATGTTTTGAGCATAAATTATTACTCTTAATCATATCAATTTAGTCATACCCCAGTCTGAGAATCCACTGGGGCAATGTGGGCGAAACGTGGGCTAAATGGGTAGTTTTGATGGGCAAATAGGTGGGCAAAAAATGGTGTAAATGCTATGTAATTTGCCCACTTTACCCATATTGGCCACTTTTTCCCCGTTTGCCCACCTTTTCAACGAACACTTTACCAACCTATTCCCACTTTATCCATGTTACAACCGAAATCAGTCCACCTTTTCCCACTTTGCCCAAATTTGAACGGAAAACTGCCCACGCTTTTACCCACATATCCCAGGTCCCAAAAAAAATTCACCGACTGGAAAAGCTTCAGTGATTAACTGAGTTAGGTGGAGATAGAGGTGACATATGACTAAATTGATATGATTATGAGCAGTAATTTATGCTCTAAACATCATCCAGTTGTTAACACAGCATCACTGTATGATACTTAAAATAAACTTATTTAATATGGAGTTCTACAACAGTATCCAATTTCTACACTTACATTAAGATGACCATTTCTTGATAACGATGATCGGAAATAAGGATATTTCACAGTCATCAAATTTAGTTCATAGGTTGTCTGGTTGGGAATTATGCACAGTAACTAAAGTTCCTGTGGGAAAAAGCGGCGAAGCGTAACCACAACGAATTATTGCACATGGGACGCAGTTCTGACAACTAGCTGCTTGGATGCTTAACGTATCTGTATGGTTAGGACTGCCGTGTATATTAACACGTGTCGTGCTGAATTAAGTGGAGTTCCGTGTCTGAGCTGGACGATGCAAACCAAAGGCCTCGCCGAGACTCGAATTCGGGTCGCTGGATTCAGAGTCCAGAGTGCTAACCGTTACACCACGAGGCCTTTGTGATGCCGACCTAACTTTTGAAAACAGAGACACATTGACTTTGCATTGGCTCACCAGAGTCAAATTTAATTCTGACAAACAAGGAGTATGTAACTTACCATCAAACTGGCACCAAAAAAAACCCAGTAGTCACAGCTTCACTTTATAAGTACATATACCATAAATTGGATAAATCTCCCTCTGTAAAGTATCGATGAGGTAACTTTGAATAAACTCGACCTCCTTATGTATTCACAAATTTACGTCTGATGCACAAGTGTTAAGTACTAACTTAAAAATGCATCAAGTCTCGCCGTCAGTATTGACTAAGGTCATCGAACCACCCCTTGTCCACACTTCACTCTCCATTGTTTTACTCTCACAACTCGCGTTACATTGTTATGTTTATAATTTTTACTCACATCCTCATGGATTTATCAAACAATCTCACTGAAAGTGAAGATATATGTTGTATTCGTACATGTTATTTTTCTTGAGGTACTTGGATAACTTGATCCGAATTAACGAACGAAAGAATAAATGAGTACAGTGTACTAACTACACGGGTGTGATGTTACACACCACCTACCAGAATATCGAAAATGCTTATTTTCCCATACTAATGCACACGTCGCTTGTATAACACAAAATTCGATTTCGCCTCAACAACTAAAAGTTTCAACCAACTTGTCCTCTTTAGTTAATATTAACTACACTATACAAGTTAGTAAATTTGTGAACATTCTTTTAACTCTTATCTTTGTACTAACAAGATAAAAAATCTAGAAATAAAATGTTCAACTCTAGACTTGCAGACAGTCACACTAGATCATACATGATGAAGGAACAATGTAACAACCTTCAAAACTTACTAAATAGAGTAGAAATAGAGATTCATAACTGAAGGACTGTCTTCTTTCAAATAAACCAAGAATATGTGCAACATCTCTGAAGCTACATCGCTTGTGATGGTTAGGACACATGTTATATGCATGCTGAGCTACCACATTCATCAATGAACAATGTTAGCTGACATAGACTTGGGTTGAAAAAGAATTAGGGGTCGTCAAATCAAAATATGATGTCAATCCGTCAAGTCTTCGGCTGTTGGTTTGTGTCATTTATGTAGGGAGGTATAAACTACCTGACTGGGGACGTCTGAATGCTAAGAATTAGTGGCTTGAGATTGTTGGTAATATGACTCAAGATCATTCTCAATGCGGGCGGATGCATTCACTCTGTGTTTGTCTGTTTTTAACATAGAACTCTGCGTCGATGTACAGTAGTTAAAGTCGCCACATTCCATGTAGTACACAAAGCAAGAGAAGAAATTAGAAGACATTCAAAATAGAGACAGTAGACAGAGATATGAGACAAAAGAAATAGTAATATCGAAGATCAATATAGTTTCATTGAGAATTATAAGTCACAAAGAGTGGATGCATCTGCGCCAGCCATTGAGAACGAGGATTTTTAGGCCATATCACCGGTTGTCTCCAGCCATTGGTTTTTACCGTTCCGAGGACCCCAACCAGGAAGCCAGTCTATACCTTCCTACATGGCTTAAACTAACTGTTGTGGATTTCATTGACAGATGGGACCATGTTTTGGTTTGACCGCTGTTAGCTCTTTTCCAGCCTGACCCTATTTCAGCTAACATTGCCCCTCAGTCGAGAGAGGCGATGACTACGCATGCGTAACACATGTCCTAACCATCTCAATCGATGTAGCTTCACAGCCTCGTCGATTGATTTCCCTTCCTTACTCGACCGAAGCCCAACTTCAGTATTGCTTGCCCTACTATACATTAACTCTCTGTAATCCTACAGATTCGTCAAACTCTCATGTTTTTCCATGTTACTATTCTTTCTCCTTCTTATTTCAATTAATAACAGTTTCTTTAAATTCGTACCGTTGTGTGGTATATGAAGTGTGGTAGCTTGAACTACTCCAACTTCGTACACAGTTTCATATTGTAACTAAGTCAGTCACACCCTCAATTCTACTACAAGATAAGGATTAAAATTGAGGGTCATAAGTGATTGAGCATTCGAAGCATAAACTTTGTTTCAGTGTATTATGTGCTACATAAATAGATAATAAATGTATAATTACATTCCACTTCATTGTCCAATATCTATTCTTTATATTATATACATTATAACACTTTTGTTTTCTTCTATTAATGCTTTTCATTAGGCATTACAAGAAGATGAAGATGAAACTATCACAGAAAGTGAACAGATTATTACAAATGTTTTAGGCGAAGAAAAAACAAAACTCTATTATGATCGTATTCTACAATTAGTACTTGCTGATGGTGTTTATATGGATGGTGAGTTTGTTGATATTCACTAAGTATTGTTTGATTGATAAATGTCACGAAATGGAAGCTTTTAATTAAAATATCTCTCAGATACTATTTACTGGTCAGCTTTAAGACATACTATCCAAAGTTGTTAGGAGAAAGAGACAGAGAAGCAAGGTGTATCTAAAACACTGAAGGAACTTGTAGCACTCCTGAAATTCTAATCCGTATCACTCAGTGCTGTAGGCGGAGACGTTGTCACTGAGCTATTCGGGCCCGTGAATGACCTCCTGTAGTACTGGATTGGATACACCAACAGTTTACAGTACACCGTGATGGTGAGCCACTTAGCATGATGGCCACATTGCACACTTGACTGATGGAAATCAGTTTGTACCAAAGATAGGACTGGATAAATCACATTAGTTACTGACTAGTGTTCAACCAAAAATATGCAATACAGTCTTACAGGCGGTCAATCACGAGTCCAAATAACTCAGATATGTCTTTTCCCAAGTTTGATCACCGACTGACATCAGTTAGATTACTGGATATGTGTTTCGTCCTAGTTTGAGACTTTTCAGGAGTATGCACCTATGACCTCATCAGAGATTCAACATAGGACCTTCAGATGACGGAATTAGCTCGTTGACCATTTGGCTACTGGAATAGAACCTAATGCCTGGCCTGGCCTGTGAATTCTAACTTCTAATAGTTCGCAACTTTTCGAATAAAACTGTTTCCTCCTATTTCAGATGAATAAATATCTTGTATTGATGATATCCATACAGTTCAATGGGATGAATTTCTGTGAATTTCTTTCCGTATGGTTCCACAATCCTCTTTCTTCTTGTCAAATAATTTGTAAAAGAAAAGAATACGGCATATTTTTTAGGATCTATTTAATGAATTATGAATCATGAATTCAAAAAAGAAATGCTGCTTCTGTCATATATCTATTTTATTGATTTAATTATTGATCTATTTTGATCGATTAGCTAATAATCGAATCATTTATTCACTCAATGTTTTTATTTGTAAGAAGTTTGATTATCTCATTTGAAAACAAACAGACAATTTTTTCTCATACATAATAACATACCTTGAATGTTTATTTGCATAATTCTAACATAGATGTCAACTTTCGTAATCATCACCCTCATTTAATTTATTCTAGTGCAATTTCAAAATGTGTTGCTTCTGACCATATTTCATTGAATATATATATATATATATATATATATATATATATATATATATATATATATATATATATATACGTATTTTCAATTACCTGTAATATATATAAATATATACATATATGACAATTTATATATGCTTTAAATACATTGACATTTTGTGTCTAGTGATTTGTATCTTTTTATATTCTTTTCCGTACGTTGAAGTTTCTACGGCGGTTGGATTGATTTTCTGGGTTAGGGTCGCTAGCTTCAAACCCAACCGTCGGGTGGTATCGTGTGCCAGGCCCTGGAGCTTGAACTCCAAAAGGAAACAATGAATTAGGCTTCCAAAGATGAGTTGAAGCAGATCTTACGAGGAGAAGATAAGAGTTTATAGATAATCGGAGAACCAGCTTAGTACGACTACAGAAAAATAGGATAAAATGGAAATAAAACAATTCCAACAGTGATGTGAACACGGGCAGTAATTTTGCTCGAAATATTACCAATAACAAAACTTATCATTGTGTGTAAACTATTAAAATATAATTAAACTTTATTTGAAATGGAAATGTTATGTTGAAGTACTATGTTCCATACAGAATCTAAAGACATAATTATACTACTGCTAATAATAGCAATAATAGTGATTTGAATCCTAATACACAAAGGCTAAAGCAGATACTTCACTCTGTTACAACTAACTGCTATAGACTTCTTCTAAGAAATCCCAGACAAAAATTTGCAGTCGAATTTTCATTTAATTGAACTAAACTTAATTGGTGGATGGTGACTAGCACTGGAATCCAGGACGTGGATTTCATCCCATTTGGGACTCGCCATCTGGATGTACCTGCGTTCCCCTGTGAGTGTTCCGACTGAGGCTCGAACCCAGTGCCCATAGTTTCAAACACCAAAGCGTTCGAAAAAGTCCCACATAGGACGAAATTCCCATCCTGGATTCCACTACTAGTCACCATCCACCAATTAAATTCTAATTAAATGCCCATACATCGTCGAAGCATCTTCACAAGAAGCCGGCACATCTACCTAAGACCGAGCACTTCGGTCCAATCAATCGACGAGAAAATCTAAAGTTCAATTAAATTGAACTAAATGTTATGCTTAAAAATCCAAAACACAACACTTGTCTAAAATACAGTGGTGCTTTATCACACACAGTCATATGATAAATAGAATGAAGAGAAACACCTCGAAAGTTGTGAGGTATCTGAGGCTGTGGATGCCATCAAATGCACTAACACTTCGGATTAATAAGAAAAAAAACCCAGAGAAATTGTGTCAGCAGTGATCCGCATGGAAATAAAAATACTGGGGCAATGCACAGATCAGCAAAAAAACAGGTATCCGAATGTCCAACGAATACACTTTAACCCTAAGATGATAATTACACCATACCAAATCGAATGGTTTAACAATAAGTGAGATGAGTTTCAGTCATATTCAACAGCTGTTACGTTTAAATATAAAATTATGCTACTTACTAATAATAAGTAGTATAAGTTAAACACAAAAAGAACAGTCACACAACATCAGGATTTCATCATGAATTGACATCGGTTAGAGGACAGCAGTTTCATCCTAGTTCAGGACTTTTCAGCATTACGCAACCACCACCATGGTTTGAATTCAGGACCTTCCGGTTACAAGACGAGCTGGCTCGTAGACCAGTAAGCCACCGGGACCAGACCCAATTGCCAGTCCATGAAAATTCCAACTTCTACCATTTCACGATATGGCGCGACCACTTGCGAATGTCATCGGCGAGTATTTGTCCTCACGACTGACCTACCGTAGCCTACTAGTCACGACTTTCCACTAGAACCCAGGTAACTACCTAAATGAATAGGGCCAGTCACTAGTGAGCATCAGAGCTCTCCTTATAACCAGAACGTTCTGGGTTTTGAACCTCAGTGTGTGCGTACTGATGAAGAGTCCCAAACTAGAACGAAACAGTTATCCAGTACTCCCAGGTTTTCCAATGGTCTTCTAACCGCTGTCAGTTCATGATAAAGTCCTGAAACCAATCAAGTCCATGCATTCAACATTATTATGAATTGAAATTCATTTACCTGTGGATTCTACTGGTTAGTAATTAGTGCAGCTGATTGGTTACTGCTCACGGAAAACTCAGTTACTCATAGAAGTACATACTAAATTGACATCAGAATGTAGAACAGCTATTCATCAACACACATTTTACATGAATAATCTTTTTGTCAGACTAGTAGTGAATTGTCGTTTATGGAACAGAATATGTAAACAAATAATTAACCAAGAATATTTCAAAGATCATAGATAGCTGATGAACTCGTAGCAAAAGATGTCAAGCTAAGTTTCTGTCCCTTGTATTCCGACTGCATAATGAGACTTTATCCACATATTTCAATTTCACCTTGTTCTATGGGATTACTTTCGGTTGGTTGCAAGACTATGTACAAACTTTTACCTCCTTCACATACAGTCTCCTCCTTCCCACACTCGAACCAAACCAAACTTGTTACTCGCTTCCCATTACGATTCCACTCGAGGTGAGTGATATTACTCTGCGGTCTCCTAGGCGTGTGTTCAATCCATCTCGTCAACAACTTCAACAGCACATCTCCATTTTATCCTATTTTCTAAAGTGGGCTCTACAACTGTCCATAAACTTTCACCTCCTCTGAACATAGTCTTCTCCATGTCACTTTTGGACGCACAATTTCGTTCCATACTAGATAAGTTTGTTTTATATAACATAAAATTATACTGTATTAATATTATTGTACTCTTACATTAATGATGCTTATGGTCTGCCTATTGGAATACGGATCAATACACTCACACGACCATCACAGGTAAAAGCAAGATTTACAAATCATTATATTTTTAACATCTGATTCTTAAAATATGGGACAATTTCTAAATATCTTCGTATATGCTTTCTGGATGCAAGAAGAAAGGTGAAAGCAGGAAGAGTGTACATTAGTAAACTCAGAATTATCAATAAACTAACTTCTATGTTACACGAGATTAGACGACTGAAATTTACACTCAAAAATATAGTAAATAACAAGAATTATCAATGCATACTCAAAACATTTAAATATAAATAAATAAATCCAAAAATCTCGAAAAATACCCATTTATTCATAAGTAAAAACACAGTTTTTGTTCAGCGAAGAAATTTCTTTTCAACGACTTCATTTTCAAGCTGTACAGTCGTATTCATATTACAGAAAAAGGTTATTAAGTGGCACTAAATAATTGCTCAGTCAATGTACGTATATATGTGATAAAAGTTATAAGGGGTAGAGTTGAAGTGGATAAATTACAAAAATATTAAAGATTGTTTTATAACAAAAATGTCAAGTGTTGTCTAAAAATTTTGAAAATTAAGAGTACGATTACGATAAGAATGAAGATGTGAAGTGAAGTGGAAAGAATTCAAGTGGTAAAATAAAATAAAAACTAGAAAGAACATTATTATGACCAAGGTAAAGGAAGGGGTTTGACAAAACTCTTTTGAACACATAATTTAGGTTTCTGTTCATGTAAAGCTAAAGCTTCGGCTATGCATAAGTGAAGAAAACGTAAACTTTTGGATCGATTCGATTTTGCCATGTATATAGTTTTGAAAGACGATTCACGTGGGGCTAAATGACCAGACTCTAACAGGTGATCACAAATAGACGACTTTGCAGTTCTACGTTCGCCTTTCATTAACCAAACCGGATAGTGTTCAGCTACACGTTTTCGGAGATTACGCTTACAACGTCCAATATAAACAGCTCCACAAGAGCAGGTAAAAGAGTAAATGCACATAGATGTGGACAAAAGCGGTTATCTATCCTTGACGCATTGTCTGATTATATTTCGGCTGGTAAAAACTAGTTGCAGGTCAGCTGCAGGAAAAGTGCGTTTAACACATTTAGATAAACGATTTTTAAACAATTCTGAAATGGTGTCACCTTTGAATGCCAGACTCATAAACAGTTTTTTCTTTGGTACTGTGACTTGTCTCGGGGAGGATTCTTTCTTGATGTTACGTTCAATGAACCTTGTGGGATACCCATTGTTGAGGAGATTTGATCGAAGGTTATCTAGTTCCCTAACGATTGTCTCTGCAGAGCAGATTTTACGAATTCTGGAGCATAAGGAATGAATGAGATTTCTCTTTCTCCCTAATGGTACCCAACTGTTGAAGTTAGTGTACTGCCCAGTGAATGTTGGCTTTCGGTAAATCGACCTTAACAGCGTTCCATTCTCTCTTCTATCTAGCTTAACATCAAGGAAGTGAAACGAAGAACCCGAATCTTCTTCGATCGTGAAAAGCAAAGATGGGTGAGAAGCATTAAATATTCTAAGAAGTTCGGCAGTTGAAGTGTTTTCATCACATACGATGAAGGTATCATCAACATATCTTTTATACATAAACAGACTATCGATGGTTTCCTTTAGTGGGCCATTCTCTAAGCTTGCCATGAAAACAACACTCGACATCTTTGTTATAGACAATCTTTAATAATTTTGTAATCTATCCACTTCAACTCTACCCCTTATGACTTTTATCACATATATACGTACATTGACTGAGCAATTATTTAGTGCCACTTAATAACCTTTTTCTGTAATATGAATACGACTGTACAGCTTGAAAATGAAGTCGTTGAAAATCCAAAAATATTCAAATTAAGAAATCCAGTTATTAATACTGTTTCCCTGTGTGTCATATCAAATAAAGTTATCTGATATGCAATTATACTCTGCCACAGTTCCCAAATTCTACTCACACATTAATTATTTCATTCTTTTGGGTTGTGTCGTTGTGTAACTAACAGTATTATTCCCAGGTGAGGTTTATTATTCATTAGTATTTTTACATATTCTACTAAACGATGTTGTTTAGGCTACTACCAAGTGGATGAAGTTAATCACGAAAAGAATTTCACAGTAGGTATACTCGAGAGCTATTTATCATTTGCTCTAGAGAGAAGTTTTGACCAGTGAGGTTCATCTAGTCGGGAGTGAGAATTGAGTTCCAGCCGATAATACTGGCTGGTAGTCGCCTTAAAATCACGAATTGTTGGAAGTCAGAATTTATGAGCTATTGAATCGAGTTGCAGTGGCTGAATGGTATACGAGTTCGTATTGTAACTAGAAGGTTCTGGATTAAAAACTCAGTGGGTGTTTACTGCTGAGGAGTCGTCAAATTAGGACGAAACAGCTGCCCAGTACTTTGTGGTTTTCAATGGTCTTCTAACTGATATCAATCTCTAGTCAAACCTGAAAAACAAATCAAATCCTTACAAAATAAACTCTGGAAAATAAAAGGGGAAATTGACGAAAGTCGAAATCCACAACTCTTTCAGTATGAAGTGAGGTTCAGTAGTATAGTAAGAAGATCAAGCTTTTCCTTTGACTTTTCACTACCGAAATATCTCTATATAACGGTAGAAAAAGTAAAAAAGCTGATTGAGAAGTTGAATGTCTTTTTGACGAGCTTAAATTATGTTAATCCTCCCGTTTATAAATAAATCAACGTATGGAATGCTCCAGATGGCTCTTCAATCAAACGTCGAATTCAGCAAGTACAGCAGATGGATGTCTATCGGGAATGAGAGAATATTCACTGGGAAAAGTAATTGTCTGGAGAGTTTTATACTGATAAATGACTTCAACATCGGCTAAATAGTATTTAGTTAGCGATAGCTAGCAGTGGACTATTGTGTGCGTCGGTAGCACCGCGATAGAATGCTCGCCAACCACGCACATGGTTCGGGGTGTGATTCCTGACTGACGCACCCCTTTAAATCGCTAAGCCATTAGTACGACTGGTAAAGACAGAAGATTGGGCATAAGGCTGGCAACGCCATCCTGTAAAAATAAACACCACTGCTACCGAAATTTGAAGCCCAACGTTCCATTGAGAACGTAAAGGAATAAAAATACAGTGGCCTATAGGATATGTATTTTGTCCTAACTGGGGCTTCTCATCTGGATGTCCATGTTAATCACGACAGACAAACTTTTTTGTGGTAGTCCACTTGTCACTATGACCTGATCTTGCCTCTATTGAAAATTGGTTATTTTAGTGTAAACTCCCACTACTGGTGGTTGACCTTCGATGGGTATTGTACAATATTTTTGTTATATGTACTTAAATATAATTCACTAACCATTTTGTTCCATACATCATTACTGTTGGGTATATTTTTGTCCTTCCTTGGAGGATAGTTGTCTTCGTATTGTTATGTTTGTGTAATTTTATTATTCCTCTGCATTTTGGAAACAGATAAAGTTTATGTTAAGTCACTTGAGTTTTAACAATAGTCAGGCCTAGACCTTGTATCGTCAGTACTGAAAATGAGGACAAAATATATGCAGGCAAATTAAAATCCTGCATTCCATGAGTCCTCAGCAAGCTTTGATGTCCTCACTGAGACTGAAAACTGGCACCCACAGTGTAAGAATTTAAAATAATTTAAAATTATAAACTATAGGGGCAAAGATCTTAATGTAAATCAAATCGAGACATGGCGTACAGACAGAATAAAAGTGTGATACTAATGGCTAGGATTATAAAAGTGTTTGCATGTGTATTTTCCTATGGTATTCGAAGATGGGAAAAACGAAGTTTGATTTTTTTGCCTACCGATTGTCATACAGAAAGCTGGAATAACCACTACGTTCCTATTCGACCAGATGTTGAACGATTGCGCCAGTAAAATGCTGGGAATCATTCAATCTAAGGCTTTTGAGAAAATATCTAGAGAATCGAATAGACACCGATCTCACTGTCCTTCCACTGTACTTACTTTGCATTCTGCTGCAGTGCCTCGTTTCAGATTAGAGACAGTTTTTCTTAACCTCATTTGCAGTTGAATGACCTAGTTCCTTTAGGGAATAGTCTTGTGGACTCAGAATATGCGGATGTTATTTTCCTTCTGGGTGAAGACACTGGTAAAATGCAGTCTTCCGAACACCTCGAGCAGAAATCCTAATAAGTTTGGCATGCAATTCACTCCTATCAAATATAAGGAGCTGTTGCAAGACTGGAGTACACCGACTCCTAGCTTAAAATTAGGGAGCCAAGTGGTTGAGTGTATTGATCACTTCACTTATTTAGGGGGTTCCATCAATCCTAATGAAGTGGTCGTTAAAGAAATTACGGCACGAATACATAAGTCTCGTATGACATTTGCCAAAATACATCATCTGTGGCGTGAACGTCATATCTTGCTTTCAATCAAATGGAGCGTGTACTACGTAGAAGTTCGGTGTGTTGTTCTTTACAACTGGAAGACCTAGACAATCAAGATGGGAGATATGGAAGGGTAAGTTGTCTTTGACCTCAAGTGTTTACCTTCTATCTCCCGTACAATATGGTGAGTAATAGCGATGTTGAGCGTAGTATTAGGTAAGCAGAGCAAACTGATCAATGAACTTGTGAAGCTACATCGACTGAGATGCCTAGAATATATGCTGAGCATAGCATCCATCGCATTCCTCGTCCAGCAGTGTTAGCCAACATAGGATTAGTTTGGAAAACAGTCATAAATATTCAAACCAAAACCTGGCATCAACCCATGGAGCTGTTGACTGTTGGTTTGGGCACATTGGGAAGAGTAGACTACCTCTCTAGGGTCCTTTGGGAGTTAAGAACCGATGGCTTGAAATTATTAGTGATATGACTCAGAATAATTCTTAATGGCACAGATATGTTTGCTTGTTTTAATCTCCCTGAGTCATTAAATACTGATTTTGTCCATATACTTATTGTCCTCACGTACATTTCTGCTCATTATTGTTTTGAATAAAGCAAGAACGACAAATGTACCAGGATAATGTGAGATCATGTTTTTATTTTTAATATTTTGCCGATTCTTTTCAACAAGTTACAGCCTGAACTATACTAAAATTATAAATTAAATTAAAGATGTGAACATACTTCTTTAAAATGATAGTGAGTAATTGATTCGAACTGAGAGTAACATTGGTCAGGAATAATGTAAGTTGTTGAATAATTAAGAGTGAAAAGAATCGACTATTTATAGAACTGCTTGACTAACCTTGGAAACAAAGGGACAGAGTTCAACAGATGTCTTGTGGGTAGAAACTAAGTTTAACTTGACAGAGTACAAAAAGTAATAGGTTACGTAACCACAGAGAGACGCGTTTTTATAAAGTAGTCAAAAAAGAGGTTTGATGAATCATGTTCAGACAAAAAACTCAAGTTTTCAAAAAGGACAGCAGATGACGTTGTGAAATTCCTTCGCTTTGTTATCACCAAGGCAGTGCAAGACTCACCACTGTCTCGTTCTGCGCACATAGATTCGGTTTTAGCCGTTTGATTGCAATTGCCTCAGCAAAATGAAGTAAGCTAGGTTTCTTTTGTCTGTTGATTATTTTGAACGCCTTTAGATTGCCCACAACATGTCCATTGTCCAGTAGATGTCGTGCAATCGCACTGTTGAATGCTTTTGGGCCGTTTAATCTCATGTCCTTTGGTGTGTGTGTTCAGCGATGCGGAC
Organism: Trichobilharzia regenti; assembly: GCA_944472135.2. Classification (NCBI taxonomy): domain Eukaryota; kingdom Metazoa; phylum Platyhelminthes; class Trematoda; order Strigeidida; family Schistosomatidae; genus Trichobilharzia; species Trichobilharzia regenti. The sequence continues at coordinate 32,822,917 of OX235265.1, forward strand.
AATAACTCTTCTCTCTGTTTTGCCAATGTATGTGCTTTGGCAAGTGCATATAAATTGGTAGATGCAGGTGTTTTTCTTAATAACTTTTTTCTCCCAGTTTTCAAGTTTAGTGAGGTAATTTGAACTGGTGCACTTCTACGCAAATGTTGGGACGCAGTTAGTCAGTCTGTATTTATTTTGGTAGTTACATTTGAATTGGTAAAATCAGTTAAAGTAACTATTGATGAGTACCTGTCTACTTTTTATTGATAAAGAGTGCAAATAGTACTGTAAATAGGAATGCTTTTGGCAGCCGAACAAGTATTAGCCAGAGCGACTGTACTTTTTCCTTCTCTCTTAGCTGAGTTTGGTAGAATTGTTACGTTACTAAAATTACTCTTAAAACTTATCTCAAAACTATTACCTTATTATTCTACTTAATTCATTTCAGTAGCTAAGTATATATCCACTGTTATAATCTAAAGTAAAACGATCAAATTGTATGTAACCAGTTGTCTCTCTCATTTTATCCTGACACAATTCTTCCCTTAGTTGTATTTCATGCCCAGTAGAATTTATCGACTAACCAAATTAACTATCTGACTTAAGGCTTTTACGCCTGTATGTCCGTAGGCTGTTGTAGCGGTAAATAATTCCCCAAAATTATTGACCACAGCAATCACTCATTGGATGCTGACCACCACTGTTTAAGTCGACTTGTTTAGCTGAAGGCTTCCGGTCAAGCATCCCCGCCATTTGGTACCCCGTCGTGTCACGTGCACGATCACTAGCTAGCTAAGCGTTCGTCTGACGGCTTGTTTTGGTCCCGAAATATATCACGTAGTTTGGACGATCAAATATTGGCTTTTGCTTTGTTTTGGTACGCGAGAATAATAATTAGAAGTTGCTGTATAAGAGATTCCGTCAACCTCTAAACTGGTGAGCCCAACCGCGAACTTCATCCACGATAAATCCGCAGATAACCCCGGTGAGTTCGTTCCATTTTGTATTTGTTCTTGTACCATATATTATTCGACATAATTTTCGTCATGAGTGATCTTAGTCCCAAGGTCATTCGTATCCGCTCAACTCCTAAAACCATTCAGCTCGTACCATACTGGCCAGATAATGCTGAAACGTGGTTTCTGCTAGCTGAAGCAGATTTTTGTGAGCATGGGATAACCGATCAACGTTCACAGTTACTTGCAGTTATTCACGCCCTACCGCGGGAATTCAGCAAGTACGTAACATCACAGATGTTGAGTCCCGAGGTAAGTAACTCGTACGAGTTGCTCAAAGCATCCCTCCTCAGGAGAAACGTTCTCACGGACCGACAACGTCTAGATGAATTATTTCGTAACATCGAGTTAGGAGATCAGTCAGCCGTGAGCATGCTGACAAGAATGAAAGAAGTTGTCGGCCAAAGTCAGTTCGACGAAGGACTATTTAGAGAACTCTTCTTATCCAAGCTGCCACAGTCTGTACAGACCGTACTTGTGACACTTCAGGGTACTGTAATAGAGGACTTAGCTATTACTGCAGATAGGATTCTAGAAATAACTAAACGGTCAGTTCCCGAAATATGCTCGATGACTAAGCAGACTTCGAGTAAGGATCCTGCAATGATAGAGTTATGCAACTCCATCCAGCAGATGTTTAGGTCAAACATGCATTCTAACTCCTCCGACCGTCGTCCTAAATCTCCTCAACGCAGGAACTCACGTGGTCGATCTAAGTCCAAACCACGTTCACTGAAAAACCCTGACTGGTGCTGGTACCACAACACCTATGGCCAAGAAGCGAAGTGTTGCCGTAAGCCTTGTAACTTCGGAAATGTCTCAAAGTCTGTGGGAAACTATCCCGCCGGCACGCGTTAGCGGCAACCGTCGCCGGTGGCACTAGCCGCCTACTTTACATCCATGATGTGATAAGCCAGACTCGATACTTAGTCGACACAGGCGCCGAAGTCAGCGTCCTTCCTGCTACAGCAGCAGATCGACAGAAGGAACCTACCTTCAACTTACAGGCTGCAAATGGAAAACCAATCGCAACCTTTGGTAGGAAATACGTCTATCTGAACGTAGGTTTACGCAAACCTATTCGGTGGATTTTCCTTCTCGCTGACGTTACAATGCCCATCATTGGCACGGACCTACTTAATCATCATGATTTACTCGTAGACGTCCGCCGAAAACGACTGATTGACAATACTACTAGTCTGTCTATCAAAGGCATCAGCTACATAGGCCCTAGTTTGTCACCCGTTAAGATAAAGGCAATCTTGATCCAACTTTTCAACCTATTGTTGACAAGTATCCGGAACTTAATTGCCCGTCGAACGACCTACCGTGCATAACCAGCAATGTTATGCACCACATCATTACCACAGGACAACCTGTGACATCTAAAGCACGACGATTAGCTCCTGACAAACTGAGAATCGCCAGGAATGAATTTGACCATATGCTTACCCTTGGCATCATTCGACCTTCGAATAGCCCATGGGCATCCCCACTTCATATGGTTCCGAAAAAGGATAGCAATGATTGGCGACCCACCGGTGATTACCGGCGAGTGAATGCCAAAACAACCCCTGATTGCTACCCGTTGCCTCATATACACGACTTGACGGCAACCTTATCCGGCGCGACTATATTCTCCAAAATCGACTTGGTTAAAGCGTATAACCAAATCCCGATGGCAACAGAAGATATCCCGAAAACGGCTATCATTACGCCTTTCGGACTTTTTGAATTTCTACGTATGCCATTCGGTCTCCGGAATGCAGCCCAAACATTCCAACGCTTCATTGACGAAGTATTTCGCGGTCTCGACTTTGTATACGCATACTTAGACGACTGCCTCATTGCCAGTCCAGACAAGGAAACTCACCTTAGGCACTTGGACTTGGCATTTGAAAGGTTACGCCAACATGGTGTTACCATTAATATTCAAAAGTGTCAAATCGGTGTTGACTCACTCGACTTCCTGGGTCACACTATTGACTGCAAGGGCATTCGCCCACTGGCTACTAAGGTCGAGGCTATACTGAACTTTCCAGAGCCACAGACGGTGAAAAGTCTCCGCACTTTTAACGGCTTAGTAAGTTATTATCGACGCTTTATTCCCAACTGTGCCTCTTTGATTCAGCCATTGACAGACCTCCTTCGAGGGAATAACAAGTCCATAGAACTTGACGCGTCTGCTCGAAATGCTTTTACCCAGATTAAAAAAGCTATTGCGAATGCCACACTTCTGATGTATCAGGATCCAACGGCACCGTTAAGTATCTCGGTTGATGCATCAAACACTGCAATCGGCGCAGTTCTACAACAGCTAGTTGACAAAGAGTGGCAACCACTCGCCTTTTTCTCCAGGCGCCTTCAATTAGCTGAAACGAAGTACAGCACATTCGGCAGAGAACTTCTGGCTATGTACTGTGCTATACGACATTTTAGACATTCGGTAGAGGGTCGTGAATTCATAATTTTTACTGATCACAAACCTCTGACGTACTCTCTGAACTCACCTCAGATAAGTATTCACCCAGGGAATCACGACAACTGGATTACGTTCTACAGTTTACATCAGATATTCGCCATGTATCCGGAGTAAACAACACTGTGGCAGATGCCTTGTCGCGCGTTTGTTCCCTCACCCAAATCGACGGCATAGACCTTGTAAAACTGGCTCGTCTTCAAAAAGAAGATACCGAGCTTCAACATGAGTTGTCGAAAACAACTCTACAATTAGCTGAGAAACCCTTAGGTATGGGAAGAGATACTATTCTATGCGACATTTCCACGAGTACTCCTCGCCCCATCGTGCCTAAAAGTTATCGCCGTAACGTCTTCAATACGTTGCATGGCTTATCTCACCCAGGTATTCGAACTACTGTCAAGCTCGTAACTAGTCGGTTTTGTTGGCCTGGCATTAATAAAGAAGTAAGGGAATGGGCACACACGTGCTTAGCTTGTCAAAAGTGCAAGGTGATAAGACACACCAAAAGCCCACTTGGCACCTTTCTTCTCCCTGACGCTCGTTTTGAACACGTCCATATAGATTTGGTTGGACCCCTTCCTGAATCCCATGGATATACCTATATTTTAACTTGCATCGATCGATTCACACGATGGCCGGAAGCAGTACCCATCAAGGACGTATCTGCTGAAACAGTCGCACGCGTCTTCGTAGAAAGATGGATCGCTAACTTTGGATGCCCATCTTCCATAACAACTGATCGCGGGCGGCAATTCGAAAGTGGCTTATTCTTCGCCCTGACTAAAATCATAGGTTGCATGCGTTTTCGAACAACAGCCTACCATCCTCAAGCTAATGGTATGGTAGAACGTCTACACAGACAGCTGAAAGCTGGTCTGTCAGCTGCAAACACCACCCATTGGACTGAATCCCTTCCGTTAGTTCTCCTAGGGATACGAAACGCCTTGAAAACCGATGCTGGTTGTACTAGCGCCGAGCTAGTATATGGCACGACACTACGACTGCCTGGTGAATTTGTTTCTCCCTCGAGCTTCCCACCAGTGGTAGATCACGCTTCATACGTCAGCAGGCTTACAAACGCAATGCGTTCAGTTAAACCTGCTCCCTTTCGTCCACAGTCCATTGATGTTTTTGTTCACCCGTGTTTAAAAACTTCTTCACATGTATTTGTTCGTCACGACTCTGTGTGCAGACCTCTAGAACCTCCATATGATGGACCTTATAAAGTAATTAAACGTTCAGATAAATTCCTTGTCTTGGACAAAAAAGGCCGCGAGGACACCGTCAGCATTGACCGTCTGAAACCGGCTTACTTGGAGGGTAATCCTATTAGCGTAGAGCTCAACGTACCCCATAAACCACAAGTAACCGAAGATCGTTTAGACCTCGATGAAGTCACTAGCACAGCGACAGCTACCGAGCCTTCTGTCGAGCCTCCTAAGAAAACCCGTTCTGGACGTACCGTAAGGTTCCCAGAATATCTTCACACTTATTTAACATAACGAAGTCGTGTGATTCACCCAACTCATTCGTTTGTGGTACTAACTATTTTTTTAGACGTATCAATTTTTTTTATATACAGTATCACTAAACACAAGTAAATTTTTCTTCTTCAAAAGTACATGTTACATGCACAAAAAACAAATTAGATGTATTTTTTTCGATGTTCTAAATTTTGCATTATTTAACTGTATGGTTAATGCAAATCAATTTTTTTTCAAAAAAACGCTGATTTGGTACATTTTCCTCGACATGGTTCTTAGCGTTCTTGTTTTCTTTTCCAGGTGCGACGGGCACTGGACAGGAAACAAACGAAGCACGGGATCCAACGAACAACTTCAAGGAAGCTATGTACAAACACCCTATTAGCATAGGCAGACAAACCAGTAGGCACGCCACCAAGCCGCTCGGAAAATTTTTTTCGCCCAAAAGGGAACCATCGAGTTTTTTTACTTCCGGCTGGTTTTGTCTTAGGGTCTTCACCAACCCACTAGGGAGGGGAGTGAGCTGTAGCGGTAAATACTTCCCCAAAATTATTGACCACAGCAATCACTCATCATTGGATGCTGACCACCACTGTTTAAGTCGACTTGTTTAGCTGAAGGCTTCCGGTCAAGCATCCCCACCATTTGGTACCCCGTCGTGTCACGTGCGTGCGCGATCACTAGCCAGCTAAGCGTTCGTCTGACGGCTTGTTTTGGTCCCGAAATATATCACGTAGTTTGGACGATCAAATATTGGCTTTTGCTTTGTTTTTGGTACGCGAGAATTAATAAGTTAGAAGTTGCTGTATAAGAGATTCCGTCAACCTCTAAAATGTTGATGGTATTTACGCTCACACATGTTTTCAATTGCAATTGAAGTTCATTACAATAAAGGTATTTTGTATTTCCCAATGAATGAAAAACTAAACGATATTGTTTTTACTGACGTTTCGCTACTTAACGCTAATAGCTTTATCAAAGGATTATTAAACCAGAATTTACATAATCTCAGCACATATATAACAAAGAGTTAAGAGGTGAGAAAATAGACTTAGGTCAACTTAAATGGACATGTTGAAGGTCAAAATGACACAGGTACTAGTGGCTGTGATAGGAGGCAAAAACAAACAACTTCAAACATAATAAAATTTTAAAATCGCCTTTTTTGCCAAGAACCCTTTTGGTGGGTAGTTGTAGGGGGGGAAAGGGCAGATGGGAATTCAAGGAGCGTGGGTAGAAGACAAGACACCAACTTTGGGGGACGAGTGTGGTGAGAGCAGGCTGCTAGCCGATTGGTTGGCACTAATCTACGTTAAGGTCTAGGTCACTAATATGGGCCGTGAGAAAATATGAACAAGCCTGAGTAAACAACCAATCAGAAGCCTGCGTTTGTCTACCTAAACAACCAATCAGATGACTGCGCTTGTCTATAATAATGTAGTTGAAAGATGTATAAATACGTGTTGATTTTCATAATAAAACGATCTGTTGCCTGGCCCTTGTCTTCTGTTGTTACACTAGTACATCTGCGATGGTATCAAAACAAAGTTTACCAACTTGATCATCGTTCCTCAGCATGGAGTCATCTTTCGTTGTCAAATTGGTTAAGATAACAAAACCAGGTGTAGATTGTTGGATTTGATCAGTGTGTAAAATTATAAAAGTGGTGTGTGTTTATATAATGAAATTGCTCATCACATTCGTGTTGATTTCGTCACTTCATGGGGGAGGTCAAATTCTGTTATAGTCCATCATTTCTATTCAGACAATTTGGATTCCACTTGATATGAAGTGCTTCTAATATTAGACGTTCTTTGTGATTACTGAAATTTTTCTGGATTATTTCACTATTGTCAAAATCAATTTTTTAACCTGAGTCTATAGCGTGTAGATCTATGGGTGATGATTCTTCAAGCTTTACTCGATGGTCTAACAAAGACGGGTTTACTGTGTTCATTTCTTCTCATTTTGATTTCTCGTGAGGTTTGTTCGATGTATATCGCATCACATTCCATGCATTTTATTTTATAGACACAATTAGATAGAGAATCTTTGGGGATTTGGTCTTTTATATGGACAAGGTTGTTTTGCAGTGTGTCTGATGTTTTGAAGAAAACTCTAGTGTCGAGCTTATTGAGTACTTTTCTGATATCGTCTGACATCTCTGCTCTATATGGAATGGCAGCTGTTGAGGTCCATGTTTTTGGAATACGTTTTCGACCATAGTCAATGTCTGCGTTGATTTTGTTGATGAAGTTCGTTGGGTAGTTGTTTTGCTTGAGAGTTTCAGTAATGTTTGATATTTCTTCTTCTTTTTCTTGCTCATCCGTTATCAGAGAAGTTTGTATAGATAGTGATATCCTTTTAGTGAAAGTTAAATGCTGGTTATTGGCACAGGATTCAATGTTGTTTCGAACACACAGACACACACACAAATGATTGATTAACACCAACAGGATACATGAAAGTCCAACTAAAATTTCACAAGTCAGAATTCACGGTCTGGCCATTGAATCGGATCCTAGTGGCTGAATGGTATACGAGCTTGTCGGAAGGTCCTGGGTTCGTACTGCCGATAAATCCCAAACTAGGATGAAACAGCTGTCCAGTACTCCCTGGTTTTCAAAGGTTCTCTAACTGATGTCAATCCGTAATCTACTCGTAAAAATTAAACTAATCCTTACACACCAACTGTGCAAAAAAAAATTCACAATACTAAAATGTATATGTCGTGAATAATCTTTAACAAAAAAAATGAAAAGCTTACAATATGGATATAAGGTAAGATCGAACAACGAATAACATTAATGGACAATACTTACATTTTAATAGTTTTAGTCCACATAGCTATAAATGAGCACTAGTCAAGACTGTGTACGCCTCCAAAGCCTCAGGATGGTCGGGGGTGGGTGTCTTGCGCTGCGGGTTAGCCAACCCTCCGTACACCTCTTGAAATGCTCTCATATGACCGTGCGTCTTACATAGCCTCTCCTGAGGAAGTCCTACTTACTGCCTTCACGTGGCGGAGGTGTTTATTTCACCGAAGTGAGGGGGCAAAAGCGGATGCCCGGCGCTCTTCACCGGGTTGACTGTCCATTGGATGACAGTCTAGGGGAGATGGCTAAACCCTGATTCCAAACCTCCAACGACTGGCGCATAAAGCTTACCGGCAGACGTATGGACAAAGGGCTTATTGGATGCCCTGGATGTCTGGCCCCATTCAAAAAGGCGTATGAACCGGACTCCGGTCACCGGCTGCCAATGGATAGTGGACTCCCTACTCCACTCCTACTGCCTTGTAGGTCACATTTGGCTGTGTAAAGGCTAGAGCTGCACTCTCAAACAAAAGGCCGAGCGATGCTGTGGACATCACTCGTACCCAATTCTCATGAAACTTCATGGTTCATGAAGCCGGCTCATCCTCCCGTAGGAGATAGCCGAAGTAAAGTAAAGTAAGACTCTGTACCATAGAGCGAGGGGAATATGCTCTGCAGAGAAACTAGAGGAAGAATTTGCGACTCTCGAAAAGGTGTTGAAAAACAATGGTTATCCTCAGGCATTCATTAACAAATATGGAAGATGTGAAGGCTCAAATATCAAACAAATCACAGATGAAAAAAAGCCTGTCTTCATTCAACTAAATTTTAAAGGTGAAAACATTGAAGAAATCGTCAACAGAAGACTGAGAACGTCACTAGCCATAGCCTATCCTGCAGCAGCTAAGTTGGTTCTCATCCATCGAACAACATACTCTTTGGTGTAGTCAAAAGTCGACAGATACCCTTCTCATGTTAACTCCAACTGCATGTACAAATTTACGTGTATCTGCGAGAGCGATTACATTGGGAGAACGGAAAGAAGGGCACACCTCCAATTTTCTGAACATGTACCGAAAAGCTCGCGTCTCAAGGGAACAAACTCTTATAACAGCGCTATTACCAGACATCTCTTCGACACGGGTCATGAGGTGGAAATCGGGAAATCCTTTAGAATTATCAATAGACAAAGGAGCTCGATTCTCCTCAAGTTTGCAGAAGCAATTTCCACCAGACGCTTGAAACCAGATTTATGTGTTCATAAAGAAGCAGTTATCAGTCTTTTCTTGCCCTGGTCACTGGATGTCTTTATTCTCTCCTTCATCTGATTACGTAATTTTTGTCTTTAACCTCAGCCCCTATTATGATTTGTATTTTCACTTGTTTCTATGATTTGAGTTGAACTCACTATATTGTTTACAATTGGCGGATGGTGGCTAGCAGTGGAATCCAGGATGCGCATTTCGTCCTATTTGGGACTCGTCGGTCCAATCAATCGACGGGAAAATCAAAAAAAAAAAAAAATTCAATTCAATCACTATATTGTTACCTAATTTATTAGTCACTCTGCATCTAACGCATATCTCGTCTTTATTATGTAACTCCTTTACCATTGTATGCATGCATTTATTTTGTTTACACTTGAACTACCTGTGTAAAAACCATACACGCGCAATTTTCTGAGCACTGTTCACTAATTGCGGGACTTTCCGTCAAACGATAGCATGAAAAAACTTTCAGGTATGTTTAAACTTTTCTGTACACAAACCTCATAATTTATTTAGACTGTAAGTAGTAGCTAATGAGACGCCAACGAAATAAATGATGGTACCATATTATTCTGCACAAACCGCTTTTGTTCTTGTTTTATTCAAATAACATCGATATTATGTGATGGTTTAAAGAGTTATCACAGTAGGTTTATTAGCATAGCTGTTAGTGTTGTACAATCTACTATCTATTTACTCAAAATCAGCATTTATAATGTCTTAAACCGGTTTCTGTACAATCTCATTAAAGAAAATTGCGTACCTATTAAATATGATACATATATAGAACATATTACCAAGTAAAGGTGATCAAGCTTCAGATATGCTCAAATATCGTCTCTCTAAATCAGTCAGTAAGACGTTCTTTGCAGCAAAATTGCATACGACATTCACCAGCCGCAAATTTTTCTCTACCTCTGTAAAAGATAAGCTCCCTCGTCTAGCCGCCTCCGTGTGCATCTACCAGTTCACCTGCTCTTATGGAGCAAGGTACATTGGCCGTAGTCAGCGAACGCTCTCCACACGGATACGAGAACATATTCCAGCTTGGTTTTACAAGGGAAAAAGGAAGTGTCTGCGTAGCTCTATTCTGGAACACCTGATCGACTTCTGTCACTCGGTCAACCCTGACCATGATTTCAAGATCATATATAGAATCCATGCTAACATCCTGCGTTTTCTTCGTTACAGACTTCTAAAGACAGCTGAGGCCTTGGCAATTCATGACTCTGGGCCAGACCTTTGTGTACAAAAGAAGTATGTACAATCCCTACTTCTGCCTTGGCCGTAGAGGGATAGACATTTTTTTATTTAGTTATTCTATGTACTTTTCCCTTATTACTTCGATTATTTTTATTATTATTATCATTATTACTATTCTCACTCTGAATCTTTTCCACTTGTCATTTTAAACCCAAAATTATTAATTGTTATATTTTTTATTTTCACAATATTGAATTCGATCTTACCAAATTTCACACCTTATTATGTGACATTTTATATTCGTCAACTAGTCTTATAATTATGTACCCCTTTCCAAAATCTACACATTATGTATGATTCTAAATATGACATTAATTGTTTTGCTACTTGACATTAAACTATGATTATCATCACAAATATTTTAATTGCATTTCATACTATTATTACCATTTCATGTATTCACACCTTTGACCTAATTCCCTCACCATATATATATATATATATATATATATATATATATATATATATATATACGATTGTACAGCTTGACAATAAATTCGTTGAAAAGAGTCTCTTCGTTAAATATTGCGTTCTTAATGCTACAATAGGAATTATTAAATTATAGAAGATTAGTCTGAAGAATATTTAGGGGTAGTCACATCAGAGCCTGGAATCGATCCATGCAGTCTTTGACTGTTAGTTTGAGCTAGCCAAGAAGGGGAGGGTGGCGGCAGCGATGTTTACTGCCTGGTTGGGGTTTGCCAGACACTGAGATCTAGTTGCTTGAGACTTTTGTTGAAATAACTCAGAATCATTCTCATTGACGTAGATGCATTCCCTCTTAATAAAATCCTTACTGGACCCATCAAATTCTCATTTCCCCCCATATATTTATCCCTTCTCTGACCCTACATTTTAGTTCTCCACAACCATTACGTGCTCTACAGAGTGTGGCAACATTAACCCTTAAGCTTTTGTGCAAGGTTCTATGTTGGAAACTCAGTAAGTCAGCTCGGTGATTTGGTTCATTGGCGTAAGCACTAGACTCCTGGACAATCGCTCTGGGGTTCGACTCTCATTGCGTTTACTTCACTCAGGGTAGTACTCTAATCAACCCTCACACACACACACACACTAAGTGCGACTCAACTCGGTGCTACTGGATGGTGACTTAGTTCTAACTGAATGTTAGCAAATCGTAAACGAAGCCATCAAGTATTTTGTAATCTATGTACGAGGTAAATGAATCCTCAAGTCCATCTGCACATCTTACGTCATCCATTCATCAAAGAAGCGCTATTATTGACTTGTAATCTTCAAACACAATGAAAAAATTCAAATATTATACCAAACATCTTTGTTTTATTGTTTTTTTTAAATAATAGAAATGAGTGGTTATCAACAACAAAAATAGAGTACAATTGAACATGAAATCCAAAATGCAAAAATTCTCTTTATGGTACAAAAAAGGCCCAGTAATAGCTCTTGTTTTTGAGAAAAAATGTATATAGCTCTGGTAGAGAAAAAAGGTGAAAACCTGAGTTGAAAATAAAATAAACAAGGATAATACACCAAGAAAATTGGATGAGTAAAGAAAGGCAACAAAAACAGAAAGGAGGAGTTCGTGTTTTATTTTACAAGATGATTGATTACCAATTAGGACTACCAAAACGTTGAATCACTTTGTAAGCTTCTTCTACATCTTTACGTGATTTCATACGCATATAGAAGATGGGACAATCACGACTGAAATTGCGAATTATTACACGAAAAAAAGGGAAAAAACAGAAACAATATGATTGGATGAAAAGAAAAAAAAAGAATTGCACTGTAAACAGATATTTGGATAGCCCTATTAAAAGAGGGAGATTATCTGAAAATGTTATATGAAGTATTTGCGCTCTTTGCGAATTATCATCATGTGAGAGACAATCGTTCTATGGAATTTCGAACAATCTGATCACACATTTACTTGTCAAGTCGATATATATGAAAAAGTTAAATTGAACAAAGTGACAAAAAGAGGATTTAAGAATAATTAACACAACTTTTGGTAATCCAATCAAATAAGGATTACCAAGGGAGGGTTAAGAGTAATAATAAACTGTTTTTGAATTCACAGACGAGGGAAGGTGGCATAAGTTTATGAATAGCTATACCCTCAGTGTATTTCAATAAGCGCCCTTGACCCTTTTTATAGATGACCTCAAAGGCTGAGTTAACATCAATCTTATGGTTTATCTCGATTAGATGTTTAGCTGTAGACGAGGTCACTCTTAACACATACCTTGGTAATCCTTATTTGAGTGGATTACGAAACGTTGTGCTAATCATTCTTAATTTTCAAGTATTGGTTTTGTAGGGATTTTGTTTGATTGCATGGAGGATTTCATCATGACCTGACATCAGTTAGAGAACCATTGGAAAACCAGCTGGGAGTACTGGACAACTGTTTCGTCCCACCTAGTTTGGGACCCTTTATCAGTACTCACCCACCGGGGATCGAATCCGAAACCTTCTGGTCACAAGGCGACCTCGTAGACCATTGAGCCACTGTGACCCGATTCAATGGTCCTTCTGCCAATTCACAACATAGCGCGACCATTTCGAAATGTCTTCTTCGATGAGTTACTGCCTCATCTTCAACCTGCTGTACCCTACTGGTCACGGCTTCCCACTATAATAATTCATTTTCAATTTAGGCATTTTGTTAAAATGTCAAAGTTGTGTACAGCAGGTTGAAGATGAGGCAGTAACTCATCGAAGAAGACATTTCGAAATGGTCGCGCTATGTCGTGAATCGGGCCACAGTGGCTGAATGGTCTACGAGGTCGCCTTGTAACCAGAAGGTTCCGGGTTCGATCCCCGGTGGGTGAATACTGATAAAGAGTCCCAAACTAGGTGGGACGAAACAGTTGTCCAGTACTCCCAGCTGGTTTTCCAATGGTTCTCTAACTGATGTCAGGTCATGATGAAATCCTCCATGCAATCATTCTTAAATCCTTTTTTTCTCACTTTGTTTAATTTAATTGCCCTTAATTTTTTGATATATATCGACTTGACAAGTAAATGTGTGCGGGATTAGATTGTTCGAAATGTATAGAGCAAATACATCACATCACATTTTTCAGATAATCTCTGTCTTCTAATAAAGCTATCCAAATTTATATAAAAGCGACCAATTGTTTTAAACAAATATTATCGATGGATTCTCTTTATTGAAGGAAATTAAGCATCCAATAGCTACAAAAATAAACAAACAAACATAATTTGCAGTTGCACTTCATCACAAACTGATAATCATTAAAACCTAGGGAAGTTTGTGGACAGAGCAGTTTGAAACTCTTTCATAGACAGCTTTCAATCACCCCCAACCGAGGGATAAACTCAAGATAGCCTAGCTTTTCAAGGATTCTCTACATGATATCCGGTTTGTGATGACAAACTGATTAGAAGTCATTAAAATCTCGGTAAAACTAACATTTGAAAAATATAATTTACTTTTTTTTTACGAGTTGGTCACGGATTGATATCAGTTAGAGAACCATTGAAAACCAGGGAGTACTGGACAGCTGTCTTATCCTACAGGATGGAGTTTCCTGGAGTTCTAGTGAGACCAGTGAGGTCCAATTAGATGTCACGTGTGTGGATGGATATCCCACCAACGACAATGGTTGGGGACGCGCTAAATCACGAATTCATGGATAATCCCTATCCAGGCATTAATGAAAACAAAACACATAGATCAAACTATTCATATTATTACACAACTTCTTTTAACAATTGTTTGTGACCACTCATCACCTTTGTTACTACCCTAGTTTCATTAACACCTAATTTTCTTGACTTGTATTACCAATCTTCATCTGTTTAGTTACAATAACCTTAACCAATTGTAATTTTGTTTGACAAACTTAATGTATACATACGTACATACAAAATATCACATATATATTTGCGATTGTACAGCTAAGGAAATGAATTCACCGAAAAGAGACTCTTCACTGATCTACATTTTTTGTTTTATTAAATCACTAATCGGTAGAAGTTAGAATTCACGAGCCATTGAAACGGGTCCCAGTGACTGGATGGTATACGAGCCAGCTTGCCTTGCAACCGGAAGGTCCTGGGTTCGAATCCCAGTGGGTGCGTACTGACGATGATTCCCAAACTAGTCGGGATAAACAGCTGTCTAGTACTCCAGTGGTGGTTTTCAATGGTTCTCTAACTGATATCAATCCGTGATCAACTCGTAAAAACATAATTAACCCTTACAAACTAAACTATAGAAAATATAATTTATAGACAAAAGCTGATGAAAGTGAGTATCATACACAAATACTTGGAGAATAGACCAATGTCAGAGAGCCAAGTATGCTGTGATACAGCTTTATATGTAAATCAACTTATGACGTTTGTATAATATGAGATAATTAATGATGACGTTTTTTGGTTCTATGGGGGACCTACTTTGTTCTCGTTTAAAACTCTATCTAGCCTTATATACTCATGATCTCGTGGTAAAAAGAAACGGTTCCTAGCTCGATCTCACTAATATGGTTATGAATATGAACCACTGAAGTATTCCGAACTAAGAAAACTATTTTCAGCTTTCAAGTGTTGGTGTGTAAGGATTTGGCAACGAATTAAGTTCAGTCAGAGAACCAGTGGAAACCAGCAGGGAGTAATGGACAGCTCTCTTATCCTAGTTTGAGTATGCACTCATGACCACATCAGGGATCGAACCCAGGACTTTCAGGTTAGAAGGCGAGATCGCAGAAGATTCAGACGCGGAGACGGATTCCAATGTCTGGTCTATGCATTCGAATCTCTGTCAATTTGCGATATAGTTTGACCGCCAGCTAGTGTCATCGGTCAGTATCTGCCCTCAAGCCTGCTGATCACGGATTCCCATTAAAACTTCAGAAAACTTGATCCTATAGTGAGTCATCGGTGAGTACTAGTTTAATTTTTAAGAGTTGGCGTGTGCAGGAATTCATTTGACTTCTATTTCGACTACTAACTGACTTCAGTTAGGGGACCGTTTGAAAACCAACAGGGAGTCTGGACAGACAGCTGCTCCGTCCTTGCCCAATACTCTTCAGCACTACCCACTAATGAAAAATCCCACACCCACCAATAGTGAAATAATTTCAAAAGTAATAGAGGGGGAAAGAGAGAAGGAGAGAGAGAGAGAGCGAAAGTACTTAGTTACACATACCTCGTGCATATAACTTCTTCATGTATACTTTGTTGACATCGTTGACATTCAGTCCATAATGAAGCAAATTTCTGTTCTAATGTATTCAATTGGACAATTTCTTTTTGATATATTTCTGATGCACGTGGTTCACAGAATTTACATAAAGCAGAGTCTAGCGATGTAGAAAAGTGTGTTCAAACACAAAGAGAACATTTAATGCATACATATCTTATATAAGAGGAAGAATATACGACAAGCTGCATATCAATTGTAGGAAATATACACATAATTCTTCTACTTAATGTGGATTCTGACAGCCTCAGAAATATGTAACAGAAAAGCTCTTAAGGTAAAATTAAGATTGATCTGTATACAGTAGATAACTTTGAGAGCCATGTTAACATCTATCTTGTGTTCTGTATCTACAAGATGAGACAGAACAGAACTATGAATGGACTTTGTTTGTCTCTTGCTTGATCACGCAGGATAGTGTTCAGAAGTCTGATGATAAACACGCCTGATTGTACACCCTGTGTAACTAACTGGCTGTACAGGAGCAGTCAAATTGATAGATACATATAGAAGAGATATAGTTGGGTAGTCTACTCTTTTACTCCCTAAAGTAAACTAGGGGTGGTTGTCAAGAGACAGATTACTTTAGCGGGATTGAATACCCTTTTTTTCAACATTCCCTTAGACATTGTCTTTTTACTTTACTGGTGTGTTATTAGCAAGGAAATGAAGTCGTAAGGACAAGAAATTTTTCGGAACTGTTGGTACTTTGGCTTTTCTCTGACTTTAGATTCATATTCTTATCGATGAATTTTTTCTGGGTAACCATTTTCACTCGGTAATTGTTTAATAACTTCGGTAGCCTGGAATTTTAATGATACATATTTGAAAAAATTCCTTTTATTAATACAATAATGTGTTGTATTTATGCAATTGTAGAGTTTAAGAGTGATACCGCAGAAAAGAGTAAGACTTCATTGTTGTTAGATGGATGGAAGCAATCGATAAGAATCTCTGGACCTGGGTTTCATGCTTGTTGACACTCGTCAGAAATGTAGAGTGTTTAGGTAAGGAGTAGAAGTCAATCATAGAAGTTGTGAAACTACATCAACTGAGATGACTAGGGTACGTTTTGCGTGTGCCAAGCCACCGTCTTTTCGACAGTCAATGTTAGCTGGCATAAGGTTGAGTTAGAAAAGAGTTAAGGGTGATTAAACCAAAACATGCTATCGACTCATTAAGTCTGATATAGTTGGTCTGAGTTAACCACGTAGGTGGGTATAGACTGCCTGGTTGGAGTCCTTTGGTTGCTGACATTCAAAGACTTGAGACTGTTGGTGAAATAGTTCAAAATCGCTTTCCATAGCGCAGATAATTCGCTCTTTGTGATCTCTATATGCGTAGCATGAAACTTTCTGCTCGTAGTAGCTCTTTTGAATTTCTTTTTCTACTTTTCTGTATCCCATGAAGTGTGGCTACTTGAAGTGATGCACTTCTGTGCAAGGTTCTATGTTGGAACTCAGCAAACAAGTGTGTTCATAACACAGTGCACTCCAATGGTGAGTCACCTGGCTTATTGCTGGCCACATCGGAAACTTGAATGATAGAATTCAGCCTACAAGAACAACAAGGACTACACACACACACACACACACACATTACTCAATTACCCAGTACTGAGCTATTTTTTATTCCTCCGAGTTCCCAGTGGAACCATAGGGCTCTAAGCTAGAGGATCGAAGCTTCTGTAGCAGTGGTGTTTATTTTTACAGGATGGGGTTGCTAGCCTCATGCACAACCTTTCCTCTTTACTAGCTTATTTTATTTTTTTATTATTGGCTTAGCAAGGTGAAGGAGTGGGTCGGAACCGGATCATGTAAATGGTCGGCGAGCGTCCTAACCACTGTGCCACCGAGACACTGAGCTATCAGCTACACTTTATCGCATAGATACTGAGGATGCTACCCAGCTGAAGTTGGTGGAGAAGGACTTGAAACCCATGACACAATATATACATAAACACCTATGGTCATCTTACCTGCTTTGTCAGTTGGCAATGGTGTTCGACAGCCAATACACGTTGCACGTACTTTTGTAAAAGCTGATAACTGTCCAACAGTGGAATGTACAACAGCTTTAACGCGTGTATGTTCACCGTCTAAAAAGGAAACAACACATGGAGAGTTTGTCAACAGTAAACAAAAAAATAGAAATGTGACTAGGGTAGCAAAACAATCATAAATTTAACTTTGAAAAACAAAAAATCAAATGGTTAGCTAAGATTGGCTATTCTCTTAAATGATATAATCTCACAGTGAAAAAAAAACAATACCTCTATAGCCTACAAATAAGTGAATTCGTGCAAGGATAGTAGGTGTGAAGGTATCAAAGTAAGACAGACTTTCATTACTCTGAAACCAGTATAGAAATCTGCTGTACTCAAGCGCTTAAGGAACAATACCCGAATATTCAAGAATAATGCTAAGTCATTCAGTACGCTTCGATATGATTGAGAGACTTGACGAATTATGTCACAAAAATTATTTGCAACCGGCTACTGTAAGCTAATTTCATCAACAACTACCACTGCTAGCTAGCTAGATGCTGAAGATCAGATGGCTGAGAGAAAAGGATAAGCAATAAAGAAATCTGATTGATAACGAACCAACCAACAACCTATCCCATAAGAAAAAATATCCAGAAGGGAATGCAGATGGACTGGATATATGTGGTGAACACCACTGAGTGACATTACGGAACAGTAGGCCCTCAAGTGTGAGCTTCTCAACGAGAGACGACTGACGAGTTGGGCAAGGGTCTGAGTGTGAAATGGAGATCGTGTAAAGAGGAAATGAAAACACCTATGGGCAATCATGAATCCAGATGAAAAAAAGAATGTAGACAAAGCAGTAAAATGGAGGTGAGCTACTGAAGCCTTATATTCCACTAAGAATACAAGGGAATGATACTACAGTATAATAATAACAGCAGTCGATGGCTTTCCATTATCCATTAAAGTGTGATAACTCTGATATATATGCCACAAGAAAAGCTCCGAAACCGATTTTATCCCTCCTGGAACTGTAGACGAAGGATTTATATATAACACCCTCATACATTTTTCTAAATGACTTCAAATGTGCCCTAGCTAACATGAGTGGACACCAGCAACATATGCTTATTAGTACTATGTGTCGTGTTCTTAGGCTGCGTGTTTTTTTTCCAGGTAGAATACTGCATAGCGACGGGAGAAGTTTGACCAAATCCATCTCTTCCACTCATCTAAGTTGGGATCGTTTCAACTGTAAGTGACATAGAAATAAGGATAACATCAGCAGAATCGGAAAAACACAAGGTGGATCTTCATTGGAATCAGTGTCCAAATCTACTGCACTCAGTATAAGGAACAAGACACGGATATTCAACATCAATGTCATGTCAGTCAGTGCTTCCTTATGGTTAAGAGCACTTCCAAAGACTGATGCAGAATTGCACCAACGGTTGTCTTTGCTCTATAGTGAAGATCAGATGGCTGGCCAGACAGAATAAGAACCAGCTAATAAATATTCGGAAGTAAATTTCGATTAACTGGACATACACTAAGGAGACCGATGAATGACATCACACATACTAAACAGACCCTTGAGTGGAACTTGAATGGGAAACAACGAGTTGGGCGCTGGTCTGAGGGAGAATGAAAGAGATCGTGTGAAGAGGCAATCAAAGCTTATGGGTAATTGTGGAGTCGGCTGAAAAAGACTGCAGAGAAGGCAGTGAGATGGACATGAGCTGCCAGAGTCCTTTGTATTAGATGGTTGGTGACAATCGGCAGGCAGCCGTGAACCTAAATTGTGTGCTTTTTGGCACCCATCAGCAGTGTGTATCTGAAACCTAGAAGGAACTCATGTATGTCCCTTCTAAGATTCGAACCCGCATCACCCAGTGCTGCAGTCAGAGACAGAAGGGACATGAGTTCCTTCGAGGTTGCAGATACGCCTTGCTGACTGGTGATTGTCAACTAGCACGAAACCTAGGTCAGGCAAGGTTTCCTGCCGATTGCCTCCAACCATCTAATACAATACTAACAATTGCCAGTGCACCGTGATGGCGAGCCACCTAGTATGGTGGCCACATTGCAAGCTTGACTGATAGAACTCAGTCTGCACCGAAGATAGGACTGGACACATTACACTAGTGACTGACTAGTGTCCAATCAAAAATAGAGTCCTGTGTTTCACACGGAATAATAATAATCATAAAAGTGAGTTGGTTGAGTGAAGGACAAAATAAATTCAGCTATTAGGAAGTTTAATTACAATCAGTAATAAAATAAAATAAACCATTGAATTGTATTGAATTTCAACTTACTTAACAATACAGACTTGGCTTTAGTTTCACCTAATATAGGCTCAAATATACGTAGTAATGGATTAGCTAATTGATTCTCTAAATAGTATTTTGTATCAATCGGGATATTATGCTCTAATACATAGAGTGGATCTTCAGCTTTTGCATAGGCTGCTGTATTTTTCCCACCGACAGCTGTTATCACATATGGGACACGATCACCGAGATTCGGTGCTGAACCAGCATCACGTTTACGCATTTTTGTGGCTAATTCTACATGAGCTTGTTTACCGGAGTATTCTTCATCCGTCTTTGTTAATTCTTTACTAATCACTAGCTGTGAGATATCGATACGATTGCATAATAAATCGGATATAATTGATTGAGCATAGGTAATTGCTGCATTCGGATCACTGAAATGCAATAGAAAACGGGGGGGGGTGAGTAGAAAGGGGGTGAAGTATAGATATTAGATCATTATAAATTGTAACAGAGTGATAAACACTTGTAACTTAAATTCTTGAAACTCTGATTGTCAGACTATTGTCCAAACATGAGTCTTTACGAAGGACTCACTTACATTAAGAATTACAAATCAAAAGTTAAAATGTAGCAACATGTTCACTATACTAGGAAGGTAAATTCAAGTACACAATTAGGAATACGTTGAATTGGCGTAAAAATTAGCCAATTAATGCTGAAAATAAAAGACAGGTAAATTCACATTAAGAAATCCCTGTTAAGGTCAACTCAATCAAGTTACAGAAACTTTAAAGGATAGAGAAGATAAATCTATCCTATGCTGAAACCGGAAAGACTACTCAGTTCGAAGATGGATAATGCTGGTTGGTGAAAGTCTCCTGAAAGTCAGTTGGCCGATTTGCCTTCATCGAATTAAAGAAAAAGTAAGTGTAAGGACATAGAAGGTTCTCATAACATTTGAGGTTGGGCAAGGCTGTTCAGATTGCTTAAGAAATAAGACCTTTCGTTCCACTCAGAAAAAAGGGAACGAATAATCCTGTTAGGATTAAACAAGGTGGGATATTTCCTTGGATTTCACCTATTTATGAATCAATGTAGGACTACGCGCATACAAGCCTGCGCAGTGAATGTGTACCGAGGACATTTAGAATTTGCAGGATGAAAAGGAGTGAATGCATCTCCAAGCACTAGTTTTTCAACATCATGGAAATTATATAAACCAATGGGGGTGGGGTGGGGGATATTTCAGTAGCCCTTCTAGCATCCAGCTTATCAATAATAACGTCCACAAAACCAATCAACAATACAACAACCTTATTTTTTCAAGAAGGTGCACTGGAAAAAACGCTTACATTAATATGTAGGAAGGTATGCTGATGAAAAAATAAAGTTTTCGGGGTACAACGAAACTATCAGAACATTACATGTCACTTTGATAGGGGACTAACTAGTGCCATGCGTCTAGTTCCTTTGTTTGCTACAGACTAAGAATTCTATCCGTCAAGTTTGCAATATGGCTCGCTCAGCAGGGTGTACTCATAACTGTTGTCATTATATGGTTGGAGAGAGTAGATAGGAAGCCTTGAATTTGGGTTTCGTGCTTGTTGTCACTCACCAGAATGACGTATCAGCAGTCTTGAAGGAAGTCATGTCCTATCTGAGATTCAATGGTAACGTCTTTAACTGTAGCGATGGGTGACACGATGACAGACATGTACATTACACAAGTAACTGAAAAGAATCCGACGAAATAAATGATAGCCTTATATTATGCTGTACAAACATTTGTTTTTACTTTGTTTAAATTCATAGCCGGGAATAAATGTATCAAAAAATTGCCTCCCGTCTGTACTGTAGTTTATTTTAATTTCCCCAACAGTCAACAATACAGTTCTTTATTTATTTGAGTTTCAAAATCTTCATCCGCTGTAATAGTAATAATAATAATAATAACAGCTTCATTCTAAGCATGTATACATACTCAGTAAGGAATTTTCAGCTTCATTTTATCTATTCCATAACCAGAATCTCCAAGTAGGACAGTAGTCTGCAGCAATAATATTTTCAAGTATTGGTTTTGTAGGGATTTTGTTTGATTGCATGGAGAATTTCATCATGAGCAGACACCAGTTAGATAACCGCCGGAAAACATGGGAGTACTGGACAGCTGTTTCGTCCCAGTTTGGGACTCTCCAGCAGTAATCACCCACCGGAATTCGAACCCAGGACCTCTTGGTTACACGGCGAGCTCGTAGACCATTGAGCCACTGGGACCCCTCCCTCCCAATGCTCCTTGAATTCTAACTTCTGCCAATTCACGACATAGCGCGACCATTTCGCAAATTGTCCTCTTGGATAAGTTACTGCCTCATCTTTAACCTGCTGTACCCTACTGCTTTCCAGTAGTCCCAGGTTTTCCAGTGGTTCTCTAACTGATGTCAGCTCATGATGAAATCCTCCATGCAATCATACAGTAATAATACTCCATGAAAATTTATTCCATCTGCAATGTTTCCACCACCGACGTATTTATCCTCTTTAAGACAATAGAGACCAAGTAGTCTGTTAAAAGCCACTCAGAGACGCAAGTGAGCATAGATTGTTCTCCATAACGGTAAATAGGTATTTCAGTCAAAGCATAACTACTGAGTTAACTAAAGGAATTGTGCTCCACAGAAAATTAGATAGCTACGTTTAGTAACTACACAGTGGTTGTTACATGTGTTTATCTTTTATCTACTTGTTATACAACGCAGTAGAAGTAGCACTAATATTACAGTAAAAGGCGAAAAGGAGAAAAAAAAGGCAGCTGAACACTAATTTCACTTTCATCTCTTTCTCTAGCCAACAAAACAATGTTTAAAGTCAACACTTACCGATCAATTAGTATCTTTTCCAAGCATGCATTTATCAGATTAGCTACCAATGGACTATTATCACGTCGTACAGTTTCAATGCCTTTACAATCCATTTTATCATGACGATCTGGTTTAGTGAAATATAAGCCAGCATAACGTTTCTTATTGATGAGTAAATACGGGAAATATACCTGAAATGCAGGAGAAAAAGCAAAGATAAGAGTAAAGGCAAAGGTTAGGTTAAAGTGAAATTATGTTGTTAAAAGGGAAGAATATTATATCCATAGATTATTAAGCATTGATCAGACGGTACATCGGTGATTATTCAATGGTAGAATGTTTGTAAACCACCCACGTGTTCTGGATTCAATTCCCAGATGACCTGCTCTTAAACTTCGATTAGCCGGTGGTAAGCTCTGAAAAACACGAAAGATTAAACCTCAGACTAGCAATCTCACCCTGTAGAAATAATACCATCGTTACTGGAACTTCAGAGGTCAAGCTTGAAGCCTTATGTTCCACTTAGAAAGCATAAGATACATGCAGTTATGTTACTGATATAAGTATAAAACTTGGGCACTGTGGTAGAGTATAACTCCATTATGGATAAGATTTTATTTTGATAAATCACACAGTGTTATAGTCATATTAACTGACGACGTTTCAAGCACAAATTATTGCTTATAATCAAAGCAAGGCACTCACTCACACAAATTTTTCCCTTCATTTATATACATATGTGGAATTCACTAGATATCTGAATAAAAATCAATATAGGATAATGTACATTTAGAAATAATAAGATGAGTGTTATTGGTCAATTACAATCAGATGGGAAATAAGACGAGTGTTTTTAAAGTCATACTAAGTGAGCAACTTGTTAGAATGTTGTGATGTGCTTGAATTGAAATAGAATTTTGAGATTATTTATTATCCTCCTCTGGTTTGACTGACTGGGGGTAATAATATCTTCCATATTTGCATTGAGTCATTTCTGTTGCATGTGTTGTGTAGACTCGCAGAACCAGGATTCAGTAATCAATCTCCCTCTCCACCTACATAGATTACTTCTTAGAATCTTAACCCTCTTCCACCCTATTGTGTGGTTGTGTGTCCATGAATGTAATGCAATTGCTGAGGTTTTTTTTTTATAAATAACCCATCTTCTCGGGGTCAACCATTCTTATCTTAGTTAAATTCTTATGTTCCGACAACCTGATTACTCCCGATCTATATATAGTTGACCTCACAGTCATTGCAAGGTATTTTGTAAATTATATTTTTTTGTTTAATTAGGTCCACCGGGTCTTTTAGCCCACAGAGCTTGTCTCTGAGTGAGTTTGTGGGTTTGAATGCCACTCTAATTCCTGCTTTATTAAGAACCCTACGTAGGGTCTCAGATGTCCCCTCCTTATATGGTATAACAGTGGATGACTTATATTCTCTCTTATTTATGTTATCATTACTAGTTTCACAATTATTTTTAATTTGCTTTTGGCCTTTTTCGATCTTTCTAATGAATTTTATAGGATAGTTATTTAACACCAACACCTCTTCTATCTATTTTATTTGTTCATTTAGGTCTTTTCTTGTCCTACTTAGTGCTATGGCTCGGTTTGTTAGACACTTCACTAAGCCTGCCTTAACATTTAACGGATGAGACGAATTAAAGTCTAAATATATATTAGAATGCGTCTAAATATTACACACACCAGAGAACACCGTGTATTTCTTCAACCCTCATACTATAAGCTGTGAAACATTTAATTCAAGAATCAACTTTTCAGCAGTGCATCGTTGCTTTCAATCCCACTCCACCTATTGAAATATTATAAACACTAAGAACAGTATTCCTAGTTTGAACAGACATGTATTTCTTGCTTTCAATAGAGAGAGATTTGTCCATGGTCTACTTGTTTATTACCACTGCTATTACATAACAAAGTATGACGTCAAGACCGTATGTAAAATGAATGACATCAATTAGATTTTTAAAAATCTCAATTGGTTACACCTAGATCGAATGTAAATAATACAAATGGTATAAAAAACACTTTGTACGGCTAGTTGCATTCATCCCTGAGACTATAATGATTCAAAAGTTATCTTGGGAAAATAGAAGGTATTACTTCTTTCTGTAAATTACGTAAAACCATAGCAAAACTTGATAGATATCTCTGAGATTTGTTTGTATTCTCACATTTACAGAGGTATTGAACAAACTCAATTTTTGTACTGACTTTAATTTAATTTATGCTACGGGAATATCTGATACTCTTAAAACTCATCAGTGTCTTATTGCACGCTACAACGCAGCATGAAAAGAAAAAGCTTTTGTATCTGTCACAAAGTATCAGTTGGTTAGAATCCCATTGTCAGAGACAGATTTACCACATGGTACAATCTCCTCAGGTACTTAGACAGTAGTGGGTGAATTATGTCAAGTTAAGGTTTATGTCAGATACGTGAATCTGATGGATGCTGTTATCAGGATGTTTCACCTCAAGTCTTTTCACACTGTCCATCTAAGTATTTCATATTACAAGGATCCCAGATGTCCAGAACAGATTTCTTATATGCTGGATTACGAGGCCCACTTATTTTATGTGTGGGAGGGGGCGTTGATGATACTACGCATTTGTCTAGAATGAGACGGGATTTTAACCCAGAACCAGAATCCGTTTGGAAGCCAAGAGTTTAAACCGACCAACTAACTACACAATCAGCCTAAAAATATATATCATGCCGATATATACACTAGAATTGCTCGTTGACAATGAATGCAAAAATGGTATGAGAAATATAGAATCATCATTTATTTTCCCAATAAGCATTATCTCGAACTATTTACATCCTATTTTACTATTATTTACCTGTTACAATTGTTGTAATAAGGAAAAGGAAAAACTATTAAATCCAATTTACTGCCTACAATTTACAAAGTTCCAGGTGAAATTTTATCCTGGTTTCCTCTGGAAACTGAAACTACTGAGATCATAGTATGAGATTTAGCATATTACCAGAGTTCATCGAAGTAGCCAGTCAGAATATGGGTGGCTTGAACTGATTCAGGTGTCTGAGTGAAGCCGAACTGCGTGTTAATCACGATATATAGATAGATAGACAAACATTATGGCAATCCGTCGTGTCTGTCTTAGTGTAAACTCCCGCAACTCAAGGTAGACCTTGTATGATTGTTGTATTCTATCCTCTTGTATGTGAATGCAATTCATTGACCACTTTGTTCTACAAGTCAATACCAAAATGTCTACTTTGGTCCTTTCTTCAATGACAGTTGTCTTTGTATTGTTACCCGTGTGTGACTGTATTATTTCCTTTATATTTCACAAACAGATCAACTTGATGCTTAGTCACCTGAGTTATAACTATAACAAACCCAGACTCTGTGTTGTCAGTATTGATAGTGAGAACGAAGATATGGTGGGGGGAGGGGAGGGCAAATTTTGTCTTACACTGGGTACACCATTGATGAGCTAAACTCCAAACAAGTGAAACGGCCATCAATCCGGTGGATTAGATCACCTCGATTTGGCTAGTAAGTACTACTGTGTGGCGGGATACTGCTAAAGTTCATTAGTAGTATATAGAGAGACGTTCAACGGCATGAAAATATCCAATGGAGGAGAGATAGATTTGATGTCAAGGAGAGCAAATAGTTCAGCATTGCGGCAAAACATAGGTGACATGAAAAGAAGACAAAGACACACAATAAGAAAGGTAGGAGTGGCACAACACGGAAGATCTGTGCATTAAATATCTATTCGGAGATAAGGTGTACACAATTTCGCTACATAGAGGTACCGAATTCCTAATAGACATTCTTTTACCAAATCTCTTGTCTTCTAACATTACACTACTCATTCATGTATCAGTAATATATAATAGTATCATACATTTATAAAAGAGAAATGGGATAAAAGATAAAGTAACCCTAACCTTTTCAAATTCTAATCGAATAGGATTCGGAAATTCTTCAGAGATAACTTCAGCAGCTTTACGACCAAGTTCCATAGCATCAGCAACTGTTGATACACCAAATTTACACATAACAGAATCTGTATCACCATAAATAACCTTTAAAATCAAGAGATAACAAAAAAAGAGGTGAGAAAATTCCACGATGAATTATTATTGCAAACTATACAGAAGGAAGCAGCACAAAAAACTGAATATATATTTCAAATAAATTCAGTGAATAGAAGGACAGAAGAAAGATGAGTTGAAAGTCGAGTTACATACAGACCAATTTTTTTCCTTCACGTTCCACAATGGAACATAGTGGCTTGAAGTTCCTGTAGCAGTGTTTAATTTTACAGGATGGGGTTGCTAGCTCCATACCCAACCTTTTCTCTTCACCAGTATTATTAAGGGCTTAGCAAGGTAGAGGAGTGCATCGGCCGGAGATCGAACCCCGGATCATGTGCATGGTCGGCGAGCGTCCTAACCGCTGTGCCACCGACGCACAGACTGATAGATCGACTTTGGTACCATTACATACCAAAGATCACTGCAGAGAAACAGGGAAGACAAAAAGAAATGTGAAGGTGTGAAGACCTGTTTCATCTACTTTCGATGCTTTTTTCAGCATTTATCACCAAGGTGTATTTCTAAACGTAAGCAATATACACGTTTCCATTTCGGTATGACTGTCTGTCTGTTTTCGACATAGAACTTTGCACAAATGTGCACCAGTTCAAGTCGCCACACTCCCTTCTTGTAGCACACAAAGCAACAGAAGAAAGTACAAGAAATGCATATTAGAGACAGTAAACAGAGATGTGAGACAAAGGAATAATAATAACGAAGAACAAAACATTTTCATTGGAATTCATAGGTCACAACGAGTGGATGCATCTCCGCCAGCCATTGAGAACGATCACTTTGAGCCATATCATCAACTGTTTCCAACCATTGGTTTTTTACCGTCCCAAGGACCCCAACCAGGAAGTCTACAACTTCCTACGTGGCTTAGACTAACTGTTGTGGATTTCATTAACTGATGAAGTCATGTTCTGGTTTGACCTCTGCTAGCTCTTTTCCAGTCTGACCCTATATCCGCTAACATAGCCCGTCTAAGAAGGCGATGACTAGGTATACAAGCGTAACACATGTCCTAACCATCTCAGTCGGTGTAATTTCACAGCCTCGTCGATTGATTTCCCCTCCTTACCTAGAACTCGACCAACGCCTAACCTCAATATTGCTCACCTTATTATACCACTTCACACGGGAGATAGAACGCAGGCACCTATGATCAAAGACAGCTAATCTTTTGATGTCTTCCACTCTCAGTGGCCAGGTCGCACAGCTGGCCATAAAGGAGGACAGAGCGAACTACTGAACAGTACACATTTCCTTTGGGCGACAGCTAACCAGATATCACGTGTATGCTAGAGATGGCGTAATTTAGCAGGTATATCCCAAACGAGCCTCCTATTTCCGTGCTGAGATTTCGTCAGCGATCAACCCATTGGCATTGGCTGACGCAACTTCCCAAATACGTGAAGCGGTCAACGTGCTCTACCACTTCACTCCCCATTTCTAAGCTAAGGATCAGTGTAGTGCAGTCCTGTACCATCATCTTACATTTGACATAGGGAGCGAATCGCATGCGAAACATTTGTAGATTGCAGCTCAAGGTGTTCAGAAGACTCTGCATTTTGTCAGCGTCCTCGCCTAGAAGGAATATATCATTGGCATATTCTAAGTCAACGAAATTATTCCCTGGTAGCAAGTCAATTCCTGAGTCACTGAAGTGAGTTAGGGTTAAGTCCATTAGTACATCTAATGGACTAGTATGTATGTATGACTGGTGAGAGCAGGCTGCTAGCCAAATTGGTAAACAATTATTTACGTCAATGTTTGTGTCGCAAATATTGGTCGTGAGAAAATATGAACAAGACTGATTCAACAACCAATCAAAGCAGACTTGGCGTAGGCTGATACAGCTAACATATAGATGACCTGACATTCAAGAAACAGTTACAAAGAGATGCAAGGTCAACTTTCTGTGAGAAACAACCAACCAGAAGACTGTGTTTGTTTGCTTGAATAAGCTATAATAATGCACATGAAAATATATAAATACGTGTTGATTTCCTTAATAAACGATCTGTTGCCTGGCCCTTGTCTTCTGTTGTTACATGACTGGTTCATATAAGTAAATAGTGTTGTATCACTTAGGACAGTCATCACAATGTACAGTTGAGCAGTTGATATTGACCTGTAAATTAGGGCTAAAAACAGTCACTCTGATCAAAGTATGACAACTAATTTTTGTATAGATGTAAATAACAGATGGGGATTATTGTCAGTATTCGAAAACTCAAAGATGTCACAGTGAAGGAATTCCAACCATTTCGCAAAGTTTTCTCTCCTTTTCTGATTCACATTTATAAGCATAGAGATGAAAGTATGCGAGAATAAGGAATATAAGTAGAAAAATTCTAGGACTTGCCTACTTTCCAAGGCATAAAAGTAAATTTAATCAAATTATTTCGGTAAATATGAAAAATAAGTAAATATATAAATAATGGTTTAATTATCCCAAATAACTAAATTCTACTGAATCTTTGAACAAACCATAATGATTGATAGAGGTTAATTGGCGGATGGTGACTAGCATTTCGCAATACCTAGGACTCGTCATCTGCATGTACCTGCATTCCGCAGTGAGTGATGTTGTTCCCATCGAGGCTCGATGATTGATACTTGTGAATGACGTGTCAAAATTTTAATTTTTACTTGTTTAAAGTTTCTTTTCCCAGATTTTCAAATTATATTGAAATACTACCATAAACAACCTGGTACGACCAAGAGTGATTAGACTCCGATTTGTCGACGGGTTCATAACCTCTGTCAGGTGGGTACTATTCATTACCTTCACGGTGCGGAGTGTTTCTCACAAAATTGAAAGAGAAAATCCGAACGCCTTACTCTTACATCCGGACTGGAGGACATGTGGGACTATACCTAGGGGAGCTGGACAACCGAGGTTCCAAAAAATATGGTGAACATGGGGTCCAGAATCCACATGGCTCTACCCATTTTGATCATCGACAACCATGAGAGAACACAGATTCTGACACTGCTCTACAGCCTTGTTGATCGGACTTCACGTCGAAGGCTCAGTCTATATGTCCGGGCAGTTATTTCAGCCCTCACGCAAACTATAAGATGTTGTGCGGCCCATCTCTTGGAGCCGAAAATATGTCTCGTTTGTATTTTAATAAATGACTATAATAAAATGGAAAAACTCGGCTGTGTCGAATTGACCACCGGAATTTGTTGTCTGAGACTCATGATGATATCAATCAGAAATGACTACAGTAATGTAGATTTGAAAATACATCAAGTTTATTGTAGTAGAAATGTCGCATTTCATTGTTGAATTTACTCTTCATGAATCTTAAGGCGTAAACTGGTAGTAATTACTAGCCAGTTGTTGTTGATGGTCCAAGCACTGAACGGTTGTCCCACTGACTTAGAACAAAGCCAATCAAATATGTGATCTGCTTGACATCATAAGAAGCATCAAGAAAGCAATTCACATTGCACGGTGGTATATACCACTGATTGGTGTGAGTGGTTGGAGACCAATTAATTTTTATAATATCACTTCGATCTCTGAAAGATGTCTTATTACACTTTAGGAGCCGCTGCACTTATTTGGGAAATCGCATCAGCTCGAACAGCCTGGATGGTGACGAAATCTCAGTACAGAAACAAATGGCTCGTGTAGCATTCTCCAACAAACGTCATTTCTGTCGTGGAAGTGATATCAGGTTATCAATCAAAAGACGTGTATACTGCCCACCAGTTTGCTCTGTCCTTCTTAATAAATGTTAAACATGGCCATCGACAGTGGGAGATATGAAGAGGCTAGCTATCTTTCAATGCAGATGCTTGCATCTTATTTCCCGACGTTGGGTGGTAAAATATATTGAGTAATGTTGAGGTTAGGTGTAGATTGTTAGGTAACGAGAGAAAGTTAATCGGTTGAGATGGCTAGGAGACGTGTTACATATCCCAAGACATAGCTTTTTATTATGTACTCGTCGCCCAATTATTGTTATGTACTGGTCGAGAATTTAATAGTTCTGACGCAAGAAAGACGGAAATCAGAAGACCACTAGGTTTGCGATGATACTTCTATTTTCCAAAACACAAGGAGAATCAATATGTCACACAAGTATGTGAGAGCAAAATATATATGAATGTCCGAACAAGTGTGTGAACAAATCAATAGACAGTCTTAACATGATTGGCTAATTATAATGGAGTATCGATCCATATATACATAGCGAAATATAACAAACATGTCAACAAACACACATATTATATATAATATAAGGGGAATATACATTGTTAACGGAGACAGGTTCATCAAAGTGAAATGGTTACAGACTAAGAGAGCAACAGAAAGAGAGACCACCATACACACATATATATATATATATATATATATATATATATATATATATGGATACATATCACTTTTCTCGATGAGCAATGTTAGTCGACATAGAATTAGGTTGGTAAAGAGTTAGAGATAGTCAGATCAATTCATAAAGTATTCAACAGTTGTTTTGGGCCGGCTGGTTGAGGACGTCGGGAGGTTAAGATTCAATGGCCACAAACTGTCAGTGATACAGCTAAGCGTCTTTCTCAATAGAGAGGTGCATTCACTCTCTGCGATCTCACATGTTTTTCTGGGTAATTATTCTTCCTCTCATACATTTCTGCCTATTATAATCCTTTTGAATATCTTTTTTTCTTTCTTATCTATCTTCGTGTGCCACAAGGAGTATGGGAACTTGAACTGGTGCACTTCCATGGAAAGTTCTATGCTGAAACTCAGTCAATCAGGCAATGATAGTCAGGCTAGTGACACACAGACTGATTACCTGAAATCTGTGCTCATGATGAAATCCTGTAACCAGTCAATCAAATCCCTACAAACCAATACTTGAATATCGATGAGATGCTCACTGGGAACTGGTTCTAGTGGGAAGTCATGACCAGTAGGGTGCAGCAGCAGGTCGAATGTGAGGTCAGATACTCGCAGAAGACATTGGCTAGCGGTCACGCTATTTCGTGAATTGGCAGAATTTAGAATGTATGGGTCGTTGGATCGGGTCCCAATGGCTTAATGGTCTACGAGCTAGCTCACCTTGTAACCAGAAGGTCGTGGGTTCGAATCCCAGTGGGTGCGTACTAATGAAGAGTGCCAAGCTGGGATGAAACCACTGGCTGCCCAGAACTCCCTGCAGATTTTCCAATGGTTCTCTAACTGATGTCAGCTCATGATGAAATCCTGTAACCAATCAAACAAAATCCCTGCAAACCAATACTTGAATAATAGGTTATACATCTACCGATGGATTCTAAGTAAAAGTATCTTTAAAAAAGATATTGTCATTGAAGCAATTTATCAAACAAAAATAAACTCCAAAAAGAGAAACATTCATACTTACCACAGCATTGTGTGCATATCCGTTGGCTATTGAAAATTTCTGTTCAACATGCGTTTTAGTCTGTTCAATCATAAGGCGACCAAATGATGTCACTGAAGCGGATATTTCTAAACACGGCAATTTGCCAACTTGTGCACCAGTGAAACCATATACAGAATTAGCACTAATCTTTAATGCCAGCTGACGACCGTCTAAAACACGTTTACGCAGTGGATCAGTCTCTTTGGCAAGTTCTGCTTTGGCTCTATCGTTTTATTATTATTATGATTGTTATTATTCAGTTGGAATATGAAATAATTAAAAAAGACGTAATATGAAAATAATTTCATCTTTGGGTTTTTATACTACTTAATATCCTAATAGAAACGAAATGAGGAAGTTATAGGGATCATGTGATCAAATGAGGATTAAAATTCGGCTCACTTTTGTAGGTCTGAAAGGATTTAACTGATATCAAAGCACATTACATTATGAATTTATATTACCTAAAAGGCAAACAAGAACGATGGAGTACTGGACAGCAATTACGTCCTAATAATACACGATCACAGATTTCTAGGAAGAAATAGCTGTAGGTGAATTTCTAACTGGTATCGATTCGTGAAGTAATTTACCTCGAAGATGATGAATAATCCTTACTTACATAATATGTTATCATTTAGAGCATTATATATATATATATATATAAATTGAGTTGCCTCTACCTTTCGAGTTGACATGCTCGAAAAATCCATCTATATCTTGTGTTCTAAGTACAGTGAATGTGTCATCTACATACCTCCAACATACTTTTGGGGTGGGGGTGAACGTTTCAATAGCTATGTTTTCACACCTATCCATGAATATATCTGCTACAACCGGGGATATTAGTGGTTCCATTGCAACTCCCTCATTTTGTTTGTATATTTTCCCTTGGAATTTAAATACTGTGGAAGTCAGGAATAGCTGCACTCCAAGCATTATGTCCTCAAGTGGCACTTTTGTCCTAAGTTAGGGCTCTTGATTAGAAATGAGTTCGTTTCTGACTGCCTCTATAGCCATATTTATTGGTATACGTGTATATAAACTGACAATGTCCAAACTAACCATTTTTTCTTCATTATCTAATTTTAAATTATCTAATCTGTGTTTTAGTTCATAAGAATTAGTTAGTCAATTCGAAACAAGCTTTGTTGGTTAGAGGATCCTGCCAGTGAAGTCTTTAAAACAAAACAATTTAGTTTATCTAATACCCCACCTGCGATGATTGTCAGGTCAAATACATAGGTCAAACTAGTAGAGCAGGGACAGTCAGCCAGACTAGCTGAACATAAAAACTTAGCAAAATCTAGATTGGTTGACCCAAATAAGATAAGAAATCTAGAGAGTAGTTCAGCTATACCACTCATTACATGCAATTACACACAATCATACAATAGAATGATGGAATAGGATGACAGTTTTAAAATCTAATGTCACAGGGTATAGGGAGAGATTGATATTAGAAGCTTTGTTTATCGAATCAACTACAAATACATGTAATAGGAATGATTCAACACCTGTCCCAGATATCTGGAAAATTCTACTACCCCAACAACGACAAATAGGAGAAAAGAAAGAAAATTATAAAACTCAAGTTTCAAAGTCGTGTGATTATAATTGATGAAATGGTTATGAACGGCAATAAATTTTGTTCGAAACCTTGTCATCCAGTAAATAATACTGTTTCTGTTTCTGTGTGATACATCTAATAAACAAATTAATATGGAATTACCTACTACCATAGTGCCCAAGTTTCACACATATATATTAATATGCTTAGAAATAAAGTGAAAATAGTTTTCCAGAGTAAACTTCCATGTTTTGTGATTAAACTATGTCTCTAAAATGTATTGTACTGTGAGATTTCTAACTAAAAATCTAGATGATCTTCATAAGGGGAGATTTACTGACGTAAACAACCAATGGCTTTCAAGTGCTGGGTATTGCATCCGAATCTTCACCTACTGCATTCGGTCTGAGCTGAGAAATATTTTCGTTAGTTGATTTACACTAAGAGTAGCAGATAACAGGATGTATCCTGTCTGTCTGGATTCAACATAGAACTTGGCACCGAAGTGCAGCAGTTCGAGTTGCCACGTTCCAAATAGCACACAGAGGTAGACAAGAAGATGAGTGGAGAGAATTAATAGAGTTTGACAAATATAGGAGTGAAACAGAATGGGTAATGGTAGAAAGGAATATGAAAGATTACAGAGATTGAATACATCTGCGCCATTGACAACGATTTTGAGCCATGTCACCTATTGTCTCCAGCCATTGATTCCTAGAGTCCCGAGGGCCCCAACCCGGGAGTCTGCATCTCCCTACCTGACTCAGTTTAACTGTCAAGGATTTCATGGATTGATGCCATGTTTTTGTTTGGCCACCACTGGCTCTTTTCCAACCTGAACCTATATCAGCTAACAATGCCCGTCGGGGGAGGCGGTGGTTAGGCATGCGCAGCACGTGACCTAGCCATCTTAGTCTATGTAACTTTATAACCTCGTCGATTGATTTTCCCTCTTTGCCCAACACTCTACGCCTAACGTCAACATTACTTATCTTGTGAAACCACCTAACGTGAGACAGAGATCGCAGACATCTATGATCGAAAGCAGTCAACCTTTTCATGTCTTCAACGCGTATTGGCCATGTTTCAGAGCCATAGAGAAGGACGGAGCGAACTGATGAGCAGTACACACGTCCCTTGGTTGATAACCGGATGTCACGCCTACGCCAGAGATGGTGTAAGTCAGCGAAAGCAGCTCGAGCTTTTCGGATCCGTGCTGAGATTTCATCGCCAATCAGTCCGTTGGTGCTAATACAACTTCCCAAGTAGGTGAAGTGGTCAACATGTTCTATCACTTCACTCCCTATCACTAAGTTAGGGGTTGACGTCGTCCAGTCCTGTAGCAGCATCTTACATTTTGCAGGGGCGAATCGCATGCCAAACATACGAAGATTGCTGCTCAAGGTGTTCAGAAGACTCTGCATTTTGTCAGCATCCTCCCCTAACAGGACTATGTCATCTGCATATTCTAAGTCCATTAGATTATTCCCTGGTAACAAGTCGATTCCTAAGTCACTACGTTCAGTTAAGGATACTTCCATTAGCATATCTATGATGAAGTTAAACAGAAATGGGGAAAGTGGACATCCCTGTCGGACACCACTGGTTGTTACTAATTCAGATGACAATTCCCCATAAGCCCTTACACGACTACGTGAGTTTGAATAGAGTGCCTTGATTAGTGCAATGTACTTTCTTGGCACTCCCTTCACAGTCAGACATTGCCATAGTACCTTTCGGTCCACGGAGTCGAAGGCCGCCTTCAAGTCAAGAAATATGACAATTGTTGGACGCCGAAAAGTGTGTCTATGTTCTAGAATCTGTCGAAGAGTGAAGATATGATCTATGCACCCTCTACCTGGTCTAAAGCCTGCTTGATTTTCCCTTGTCTGTTCCTCCCGAGTTCTGCTTAGTCTATGCATGATTACTGAGCCTAGGATTTTAGAGACTATGTTCGTTAGGCTGATCCCCCTATGATTATCACACGAGGACTTGTTTCCCTTCTTGAATATCGGTATAATGAGTGACTTACCCCAGTCTGATGGTACTGTCTCTGATTCCCAGACTTTGCCTAGTACCTCAGTTAATCTACAAACTAGTATGTCACCCCCATATTTAAACACCTCCGGAATAATTCCGTCGGGTCCTGCCGCTTTGCCTCGTTTCAAATTACTGATAGCTTTTGTAACCTCACCTACAGACGGCGGACCAGTGTCTATATCCCATTCGGGTACGTGGTGGATGGCGGGGAGGTTCAGTGTGGCTGTAGGCAAGTTAAATTGTTCCTCAAAGTGTTCTTTCCAGCGTTCAAGGCGTCTATCCTGAGAGCTAATTAAGGAGCCATTTTTCTCAGAAATAGTCTCACTTATGAATTGCCTTCTCCCGCCCGATTCTGTGATGAGTCTAAAGAGTTGCCTAGTGTTGCCTATCGCCAATGCTTTTTCCATCTCTTTCGCCTTTGTCACCCACCACTGTTCACGGTCCTTGCGGAGACTTTTAGTAAGTTTCCTTTTGTGCAGCTTTCGCTCCTCATTGAATTCGGAGCTCGCCGGAATAAGTCTTCTAGCATCTATCAGTTCGGATGAGGCAGTCGAAATCCAGTGGTTTTTACTCACCTTTGGATTTGTCTTATTCACAGCTTTTACAGCTGTATCTATAGCTGACTGAATATTCTTCCAGGCTTCTCCAGGGTGAGCACAGCTGTCGGATTCAGATATGCGTTTAGCTAGTTCTTCCTCAAATAGGGATTTAGTTTCCTGATCGAGCTGGGGGCGTAATGGTTTTACCGCCAGCTGTTTCCTACGTCCGTTCAGTCGTAAGCACACACGAGCCCGGACCAGTGCGTGATCGGTATCTACACACGTGTTCCAGAAGGAGCGACAATCTCCTACCGACCCACGCCAACGATAGCTTATTGCTATGTGGTCTATTTGTGTCCAGCGTTGGTTTGATGATGGGGGTCGCCAGGTTAAACAGTGTCTCTCCTTGTGTTTAAAGTTAGTGCTTACAAGAAACAAATGATTATCTGAACAGAACTGTAGGAGACGGTCACCGTTGTCGGTTCGCTGGCACGGAACTCCATAGGTGCCACCGACATCCTTCTCAGATTGACACAATTTCCCTACTTGAGCGTTGAAGTCACCAGCTAGAACGACTATATCTGAGCGTTTAGCCTTTCTCACCAAACTAGACAGCTTTTGGTAGAACTCATCCTTCGTTTCATCCGAACTGCAGTCAGTGGGGGCGTAGGCGGAGATTACGAAAAGGCATCGGCGAGTAGTGCAGTCCTTTCTCCTTCTTACTGATCCGTTCAGACGGACAGCACACATTCGGCTATCTACTGGGATCCAGTCAAGCAATGTCTTTTCTGCCCTAGTACTCAGAGCTATCCCTACGCCAGCTAATCCCCGTGAACTAGCTGTGGCATCTCCTGACACCCTCAAGGTGAATTTTGAAGATTCATCCTGTTGGCCAGGTGGGGTTAGGTGAATAACCACACTTGGGTCTTGTATGCGTGTTTCTGAAACACAACATACATCAATGGCTCGAGATGCCAGGGTCTTAGCTAGTGATGCTTGTTGTCCTATTTGGCAAAGTGTCCTTACATTAAATGCTCCTATATGAAATTGGTGGCGTGGCTTTAGGAGACTATCCGTGGTGGTTTTTTGGCTTTCGTCGTTTTTAGTGGACACAGAGTGAAGAGGGAGTGAGGAGCCATCAAGTAGAGGAGTTGCATCACTGGGGGGAAGGTAAGGTAATAGAGATGAAGATGAAGACAAAGATAAGTGAGGATTAGAGAGGTTTTGTGTGCGTTTTGGATTGTGAGGGCGATTGTTACTTCCCGGCTGCCCACACCGTGGAAGTTACAGGATGTATCCATATGACTACTTTAAAGAAATATCTTTGGCTGATAAGAATTATCTTCCAGGAAGCCGTAGTAAGTAAGCTGCATGTTTTATAATGTAAATGTACCTTTTGATACAGAATCACGGTCTAGCTAGATGGTTAGTAAATATTCTTAAACCTTTGTATGAGAAGATTGGAAAATATAGTGTCAAAGATGTATTTGAATTTATAGACAAAATCACAAATATGAATATCAAGGACAAAACCATGATATCTTTGGACATAACATCTTTATTCACAAATGTACCTCTAGTAGAAACAGTTAACTACCAATGTGAACAAGCGTATAACCAGTCGATAAATTTTGGCATCACAGCGGTAATCCTAAAAGAATGATATTAAGGCGTACCATGAATGTAAATTTCAAATTTGATGGCACAATTTACAAACAAATGGACGGAGTGCCGGTGAGCTTCGCATTGGGTCTCATTTTGGCAGATTCCTTCTTAAGAAGTGGACCTTTGAAAAACCACTTTTCTCATTTTATTACCGGTTTATGGATGACACCTTTATTCTTTGTAATAATGATTCGGATAGGCAAACGATAATAACTCAATTCAATGAAGTACATTTTGCTATGAAATTCACGTGCGAAGACGAATACCGAAATAAAATTGCCTTCATAGATGTCCTCCTTACAAGAAAACCAGATGGTAGCATGAAGAGAAATTTGCATAGGAAAAGCACATCGACACAACAATATACACATTGCCATTGCTCCGTTCTTCTCCAGTACAAAGGAAATTTAGTTAGGAGCCTCAGCCACAGGGTTAGAGCTATATATGTTCAGAAGAGGTAACTGAAGATGAACTAAGGATTGTATATGATAACTTGATTGGAAAAAGCTATCCAGAGAAGTTCATCAACAAGCATATGACCAAGAAGGCAGAAAAGGACTATTCACTACGAGTAGACAAGAAGCCTTTCTATATACGACTGAAATTCAAGGGCGATATACCAAGTGAGATGAATACGAGGAAATGAAGAAAATCAATTCAAAGAACTTTTAATGCTGGTAAACTACAAGTCTTATTTTCTACACGACCAGTGGTGATTCCTCGATTAGAAGATGAAGTTCCTAGACTAGCCACTTCTAATTGTATCTACCAATTCAACTGAGCTTGTGGAGCCACTTATATTGGCTGTTGCTCAAGGAAATTGATTTTTCGTGCTGGAGAACATCTCCCAGCATGACTAAGTGGAGATGTAGTTAAAACCATTAACAGTTCGATATTGGACCATCTGGCGCAAACCAGCCAAAAAGCCAGCGTTGAAGAATCCTTTTCTATAATCTACCGGGTGCCTAATAAATTGCCAAAATCATCGAAGCACCGCAAGCTCTAAACAGCAAAGGCTATCGCGATTCGCGTGAAACAACCGGTGCTTTGTGTGCGGAAGAAGCAAGTCCAAATTATAAACTCATGAATTTGTATCATCATTATTTTTCCTAATTTTTGTGATATTCAGTGAACTTTTATGTTGATGCCATCGAATTGTCACCCAGTGATATCATTCCTGATTCGATGTTATTTAAACAGCATTAATGTTGTTCATAACACTAATTCATTCATTCACTATAATGTATATACATAACTGTAGAGCCTGACGATGAAGTTATCGGAAGGAATATTCTTTGTTCAGTTAATATTCGTTTAAAAATTTTAATGAGCATTTCCAATCAACTATTCAATTATTTGAAAGTTTAAGTACATTATACAGTCTGTTACAACTAACTGTCAATTACTTGAACTGTATGACAATTTTAATATATAAACACCGTTGTTTCTCATAATAAAAATGATCATAGTTTGTACAGAATACTCGGTGAAACTAGAATCGATCGATATGTAAAAACCAGCATGCAAGCATTAAGTAAATGCATTTATGTATGTAGACTACTGAAATTCCTGCCGATTGAACTTGGAAGATCAATAAATACATTTTTTTTTATATACTTCTAATGGCATAATCGTATTCAACGAGAAGAAGTGCAAACAATATCAGGTGTATATGACCGGAGTATCGACATATCTGTCTGAAACACTATGGTCGCATAAATTCAGTCTCATTAACTGAATCATATTTCTTTGAAATTCAAAGGTGACATACCTAGCGAAATAATTACGAAGAAGTTAAGAAAATCAATTCAAAGAACTTTTAATGCTGGCAAACTACAAGTCTTATTTTCTACACGACCAGTGGTGATTCCTCGATTAGAAGATGAAGTTCCTAGACTAGCCACTTCTAATTGTATCTACCAATTCAACTGAGCTTGTGGAGCCACTTATATTGGCTGTTGTTCTAGGAACTTGATTTCTCGTGCTCACTCGGGAACATCTACCACTATGACTAAGTAAAGGTGTAGTAAATACCAACAACAGTTCGATATTGGACCACCTGGTTCAAACCAGCCAAAAAGCCAGCATTGAAGAATCCTTCTCTATCAACTTATTATAATTATTCCCTTGCGTTCCGAGTAGAACATAGGGGCTTCAATAACACATCTCCACTTGGTTCTGTTTTCTGCCGTCATCTTCAGCTGAATAGCTCCACGGTTGACCAAACTCTCTCATTTCTTCTTCACACGATCTCCTCCATGTCACCCACTCACCGACGACCCATTAGTCACTTCCCGTTTGGATTCCACTCCAGCGTTGGCCTGGCGTGCGATATCATTCGGTGGCCTCCTCAATGTATGCCCGATCCATCTTCACTTTCTCCTACCTATTTGTTGAGCGATCGGCTCTTAGTCAGTTTGTTCCCATAGTTTTTTGTTGCTTATGCTTTCTGGCCATTTGATCTTCAGTATGGAGCCAAGGAAGGCAGCTGTTGATGAAAATCTGCAGTAGTCTGTTGGAAATCTTTTTCGAGACACGCAATGCAAGTTTCTCACCCGTATAGAAGCAGTGACCAACATCACATTCGTGTTGAAAATGCGAATCTTGTTCCCCATGTTGAGTGCGGAAGATTTCCAAACAGATTTCAGCCTGATGAAGGCTCTCTATCATCTACCACGTACGAAATAAATTGCCAAAACATCCAAGTACAGCATACTCCAAACAGCAGGGGCTATCGCGATTCACTTGAAACAACAGGTGCTCTGTGTGAAGAAGAAGAAGCAATTCAAGCCACTACTACTGCCCTGGCCGGTCTTCAGTGGAGACTATAAATTCACGAATTTGTATAATCATTATTTTTCCTAATTTTTCTAATACTTAATGTATCGTTATGTCGATGCCATCTAACTGTCACCCAGTGATATCATTCCTGATTCGATGTTATTTAAACAGCATTAATGTTGTTCATAACACTAATTCATTCATTCACTATAATGTATATACATAACTGTAGAGCCTGACGATGAAGTTATCGGAAGGAATATTCTTTGTTCAGTTAATATTCGTTTAAAAATTTTAATGAGCATTTCCAATCAACTATTCAATTATTTGAAAGTTTAAGTACATTATACAGTCTGTTACAACTAACTGTCAATTACTTGAACTGTATGACAATTTTAATATATAAACACCGTTGTTTCTCATAATAAAAATGATCATAGTTTGTACAGAATACTCGGTGAAACTAGAATCGATCGATATGTAAAAACCAGCATGCAAGCATTAAGTAAATGCATTTATGTATGTAGACTACTGAAATTCCTGCCGATTGAACTTGGAAGATCAATAAATACA
This sequence comes from Trichobilharzia regenti, assembly GCA_944472135.2. Lineage (NCBI taxonomy): Eukaryota > Metazoa > Platyhelminthes > Trematoda > Strigeidida > Schistosomatidae > Trichobilharzia > Trichobilharzia regenti. Next base: position 32,864,256 of record OX235265.1, read on the forward strand.
TTTTTTTTTATATACTTCTAATGGCATAATCGTATTCAACGAGAAGAAGTGCAAACAATATCAGGTGTATATGACCGGAGTATCGACATATCTGTCTGAAACACTATGGTCGCATAAATTCAGTCTCATTAACTGAATCATATTTCTTTGAAATTCAAAGGTGACATACCTAGCGAAATAATTACGAAGAAGTTAAGAAAATCAATTCAAAGAACTTTTAATGCTGGCAAACTACAAGTCTTATTTTCTACACGACCAGTGGTGATTCCTCGATTAGAAGATGAAGTTCCTAGACTAGCCACTTCTAATTGTATCTACCAATTCAACTGAGCTTGTGGAGCCACTTATATTGGCTGTTGTTCTAGGAACTTGATTTCTCGTGCTCACTCGGGAACATCTACCACTATGACTAAGTAAAGGTGTAGTAAATACCAACAACAGTTCGATATTGGACCACCTGGTTCAAACCAGCCAAAAAGCCAGCATTGAAGAATCCTTCTCTATCAACTTATTATAATTATTCCCTTGCGTTCCGAGTAGAACATAGGGGCTTCAATAACACATCTCCACTTGGTTCTGTTTTCTGCCGTCATCTTCAGCTGAATAGCTCCACGGTTGACCAAACTCTCTCATTTCTTCTTCACACGATCTCCTCCATGTCACCCACTCACCGACGACCCATTAGTCACTTCCCGTTTGGATTCCACTCCAGCGTTGGCCTGGCGTGCGATATCATTCGGTGGCCTCCTCAATGTATGCCCGATCCATCTTCACTTTCTCCTACCTATTTGTTGAGCGATCGGCTCTTAGTCAGTTTGTTCCCATAGTTTTTTGTTGCTTATGCTTTCTGGCCATTTGATCTTCAGTATGGAGCCAAGGAAGGCAGCTGTTGATGAAAATCTGCAGTAGTCTGTTGGAAATCTTTTTCGTGACACGCAATGCAAGTTTCTCACCCGTATAGAAGCAGTGACCAACATCACATTCGTGTTGAAAATGCGAATCTTGTTCCCCATGTTGAGTGCGGAAGATTTCCAAACAGATTTCAGCCTGATGAAGGCTCTCTATCATCTACCACGTACGAAATAAATTGCCAAAACATCCAAGTACAGCATACTCCAAACAGCAGGGGCTATCGCGATTCACTTGAAACAACAGGTGCTCTGTGTGAAGAAGAAGAAGCAATTCAAGCCACTACTACTGCCCTGGCCGGTCTTCAGTGGAGACTATAAATTCACGAATTTGTATAATCATTATTTTTCCTAATTTTTCTAATACTTAATGTATCGTTATGTCGATGCCATCTAACTGTCACCCAGTGATATCATTCCTGATTCGATGTTATTTAAACAGCATTAATGTTGTTCATAACACTAATTCATTCATTCACTATAATGTATATACATAACTGTAGAGCCTGACGATGAAGTTATCGGAAGGAATATTCTTTGTTCAGTTAATATTCGTTTAAAAATTTTAATGAGCATTTCCAATCAACTATTCAATTATTTGAAAGTTTAAGTACATTATACAGTCTGTTACAACTAACTGTCAATTACTTGAACTGTATGACAATTTTAATATATAAACACCGTTGTTTCTCATAATAAAAATGATCATAGTTTGTACAGAATACTCGGTGAAACTAGAATCGATCGATATGTAAAAACCAGCATGCAAGCATTAAGTAAATGCATTTATGTATGTAGACTACTGAAATTCCTGCCGATTGAACTTGGAAGATCAATAAATACATTTTTTTTTATATACTTCTAATGGCATAATCGTATTCAACGAGAAGAAGTGCAAACAATATCAGGTGTATATGACCGGAGTATCGACATATCTGTCTGAAACACTATGGTCGCATAAATTCAGTCTCATTAACTGAATCATATTTCTTTGAAATTCAAAGGTGACATACCTAGCGAAATAATTACGAAGAAGTTAAGAAAATCAATTCAAAGAACTTTTAATGCTGGCAAACTACAAGTCTTATTTTCTACACGACCAGTGGTGATTCCTCGATTAGAAGATGAAGTTCCTAGACTAGCCACTTCTAATTGTATCTACCAATTCAACTGAGCTTGTGGAGCCACTTATATTGGCTGTTGTTCTAGGAACTTGATTTCTCGTGCTCACTCGGGAACATCTACCACTATGACTAAGTAAAGGTGTAGTAAATACCAACAACAGTTCGATATTGGACCACCTGGTTCAAACCAGCCAAAAAGCCAGCATTGAAGAATCCTTCTCTATCAACTTATTATAATTATTCCCTTGCGTTCCGAGTAGAACATAGGGGCTTCAATAACACATCTCCACTTGGTTCTGTTTTCTGCCGTCATCTTCAGCTGAATAGCTCCACGGTTGACCAAACTCTCTCATTTCTTCTTCACACGATCTCCTCCATGTCACCCACTCACCGACGACCCATTAGTCACTTCCCGTTTGGATTCCACTCCAGCGTTGGCCTGGCGTGCGATATCATTCGGTGGCCTCCTCAATGTATGCCCGATCCATCTTCACTTTCTCCTACCTATTTGTTGAGCGATCGGCTCTTAGTCAGTTTGTTCCCATAGTTTTTTGTTGCTTATGCTTTCTGGCCATTTGATCTTCAGTATGGAGCCAAGGAAGGCAGCTGTTGATGAAAATCTGCAGTAGTCTGTTGGAAATCTTTTTCGTGACACGCAATGCAAGTTTCTCACCCGTATAGAAGCAGTGACCAACATCACATTCGTGTTGAAAATGCGAATCTTGTTCCCCATGTTGAGTGCGGAAGATTTCCAAACAGATTTCAGCCTGATGAAGGCTCTCTATCATCTACCACGTACGAAATAAATTGCCAAAACATCCAAGTACAGCATACTCCAAACAGCAGGGGCTATCGCGATTCACTTGAAACAACAGGTGCTCTGTGTGAAGAAGAAGAAGCAATTCAAGCCACTACTACTGCCCTGGCCGGTCTTCAGTGGAGACTATAAATTCACGAATTTGTATAATCATTATTTTTCCTAATTTTTCTAATACTTAATGTATCGTTATGTCGATGCCATCTAACTGTCACCCAGTGATATCATTCCTGATTCGATGTTATTTAAACAGCATTAATGTTGTTCATAACACTAATTCATTCATTCACTATAATGTATATACATAACTGTAGAGCCTGACGATGAAGTTATCGGAAGGAATATTCTTTGTTCAGTTAATATTCGTTTAAAAATTTTAATGAGCATTTCCAATCAACTATTCAATTATTTGAAAGTTTAAGTACATTATACAGTCTGTTACAACTAACTGTCAATTACTTGAACTGTATGACAATTTTAATATATAAACACCGTTGTTTCTCATAATAAAAATGATCATAGTTTGTACAGAATACTCGGTGAAACTAGAATCGATCGATATGTAAAAACCAGCATGCAAGCATTAAGTAAATGCATTTATGTATGTAGACTACTGAAATTCCTGCCGATTGAACTTGGAAGATCAATAAATACATTTTTTTTTATATACTTCTAATGGCATAATCGTATTCAACGAGAAGAAGTGCAAACAATATCAGGTGTATATGACCGGAGTATCGACATATCTGTCTGAAACACTATGGTCGCATAAATTCAGTCTCATTAACTGAATCATATTTCTTTGAAATTCAAAGGTGACATACCTAGCGAAATAATTACGAAGAAGTTAAGAAAATCAATTCAAAGAACTTTTAATGCTGGCAAACTACAAGTCTTATTTTCTACACGACCAGTGGTGATTCCTCGATTAGAAGATGAAGTTCCTAGACTAGCCACTTCTAATTGTATCTACCAATTCAACTGAGCTTGTGGAGCCACTTATATTGGCTGTTGTTCTAGGAACTTGATTTCTCGTGCTCACTCGGGAACATCTACCACTATGACTAAGTAAAGGTGTAGTAAATACCAACAACAGTTCGATATTGGACCACCTGGTTCAAACCAGCCAAAAAGCCAGCATTGAAGAATCCTTCTCTATCAACTTATTATAATTATTCCCTTGCGTTCCGAGTAGAACATAGGGGCTTCAATAACACATCTCCACTTGGTTCTGTTTTCTGCCGTCATCTTCAGCTGAATAGCTCCACGGTTGACCAAACTCTCTCATTTCTTCTTCACACGATCTCCTCCATGTCACCCACTCACCGACGACCCATTAGTCACTTCCCGTTTGGATTCCACTCCAGCGTTGGCCTGGCGTGCGATATCATTCGGTGGCCTCCTCAATGTATGCCCGATCCATCTTCACTTTCTCCTACCTATTTGTTGAGCGATCGGCTCTTAGTCAGTTTGTTCCCATAGTTTTTTGTTGCTTATGCTTTCTGGCCATTTGATCTTCAGTATGGAGCCAAGGAAGGCAGCTGTTGATGAAAATCTGCAGTAGTCTGTTGGAAATCTTTTTCGTGACACGCAATGCAAGTTTCTCACCCGTATAGAAGCAGTGACCAACATCACATTCGTGTTGAAAATGCGAATCTTGTTCCCCATGTTGAGTGCGGAAGATTTCCAAACAGACTTCAGCCTGATGAAGGCTCTCTATCATCTACCACGTACGAAATAAATTGCCAAAACATCCAAGTACAGCATACTCCAAACAGCAGGGGCTATCGCGATTCACTTGAAACAACAGGTGCTCTGTGTGAAGAAGAAGAAGAAGCAATTCAAGCCACTACTACTGCCCTGGCCGGTCTTCAGTGGAGACTATAAATTCACGAATTTGTATAATCATTATTTTTCCTAATTTTTCTAATACTTAATGTATCGTTATGTCGATGCCATCTAACTGTCACCCAGTGATATCATTCCTGATTCGATGTTATTTAAACAGCATTAATGTTGTTCATAACACTAATTCATTCATTCACTATAATGTATATACATAACTGTAGAGCCTGACGATGAAGTTATCGGAAGGAATATTCTTTGTTCAGTTAATATTCGTTTAAAAATTTTAATGAGCATTTCCAATCAACTATTCAATTATTTGAAAGTTTAAGTACATTATACAGTCTGTTACAACTAACTGTCAATTACTTGAACTGTATGACAATTTTAATATATAAACACCGTTGTTTCTCATAATAAAAATGATCATAGTTTGTACAGAATACTCGGTGAAACTAGAATCGATCGATATGTAAAAACCAGCATGCAAGCATTAAGTAAATGCATTTATGTATGTAGACTACTGAAATTCCTGCCGATTGAACTTGGAAGATCAATAAATACATTTTTTTTTATATACTTCTAATGGCATAATCGTATTCAACGAGAAGAAGTGCAAACAATATCAGGTGTATATGACCGGAGTATCGACATATCTGTCTGAAACACTATGGTCGCATAAATTCAGTCTCATTAACTGAATCATATTTCTTTGAAATTCAAAGGTGACATACCTAGCGAAATAATTACGAAGAAGTTAAGAAAATCAATTCAAAGAACTTTTAATGCTGGCAAACTACAAGTCTTATTTTCTACACGACCAGTGGTGATTCCTCGATTAGAAGATGAAGTTCCTAGACTAGCCACTTCTAATTGTATCTACCAATTCAACTGAGCTTGTGGAGCCACTTATATTGGCTGTTGTTCTAGGAACTTGATTTCTCGTGCTCACTCGGGAACATCTACCACTATGACTAAGTAAAGGTGTAGTAAATACCAACAACAGTTCGATATTGGACCACCTGGTTCAAACCAGCCAAAAAGCCAGCATTGAAGAATCCTTCTCTATCAACTTATTATAATTATTCCCTTGCGTTCCGAGTAGAACATAGGGGCTTCAATAACACATCTCCACTTGGTTCTGTTTTCTGCCGTCATCTTCAGCTGAATAGCTCCACGGTTGACCAAACTCTCTCATTTCTTCTTCACACGATCTCCTCCATGTCACCCACTCACCGACGACCCATTAGTCACTTCCCGTTTGGATTCCACTCCAGCGTTGGCCTGGCGTGCGATATCATTCGGTGGCCTCCTCAATGTATGCCCGATCCATCTTCACTTTCTCCTACCTATTTGTTGAGCGATCGGCTCTTAGTCAGTTTGTTCCCATAGTTTTTTGTTGCTTATGCTTTCTGGCCATTTGATCTTCAGTATGGAGCCAAGGAAGGCAGCTGTTGATGAAAATCTGCAGTAGTCTGTTGGAAATCTTTTTCGTGACACGCAATGCAAGTTTCTCACCCGTATAGAAGCAGTGACCAACATCACATTCGTGTTGAAAATGCGAATCTTGTTCCCCATGTTGAGTGCGGAAGATTTCCAAACAGACTTCAGCCTGATGAAGGCTCTCTATCATCTACCACGTACGAAATAAATTGCCAAAACATCCAAGTACAGCATACTCCAAACAGCAGGGGCTATCGCGATTCACTTGAAACAACAGGTGCTCTGTGTGAAGAAGAAGAAGAAGCAATTCAAGCCACTACTACTGCCCTGGCCGGTCTTCAGTGGAGACTATAAATTCACGAATTTGTATAATCATTATTTTTCCTAATTTTTCTAATACTTAATGTATCGTTATGTCGATGCCATCTAACTGTCACCCAGTGATATCATTCCTGATTCGATGTTATTTAAACAGCATTAATGTTGTTCATAACACTAATTCATTCATTCACTATAATGTATATACATAACTGTAGAGCCTGACGATGAAGTTATCGGAAGGAATATTCTTTGTTCAGTTAATATTCGTTTAAAAATTTTAATGAGCATTTCCAATCAACTATTCAATTATTTGAAAGTTTAAGTACATTATACAGTCTGTTACAACTAACTGTCAATTACTTGAACTGTATGACAATTTTAATATATAAACACCGTTGTTTCTCATAATAAAAATGATCATAGTTTGTACAGAATACTCGGTGAAACTAGAATCGATCGATATGTAAAAACCAGCATGCAAGCATTAAGTAAATGCATTTATGTATGTAGACTACTGAAATTCCTGCCGATTGAACTTGGAAGATCAATAAATACATTTTTTTTTATATACTTCTAATGGCATAATCGTATTCAACGAGAAGAAGTGCAAACAATATCAGGTGTATATGACCGGAGTATCGACATATCTGTCTGAAACACTATGGTCGCATAAATTCAGTCTCATTAACTGAATCATATTTCTTTGAAATTCAAAGGTGACATACCTAGCGAAATAATTACGAAGAAGTTAAGAAAATCAATTCAAAGAACTTTTAATGCTGGCAAACTACAAGTCTTATTTTCTACACGACCAGTGGTGATTCCTCGATTAGAAGATGAAGTTCCTAGACTAGCCACTTCTAATTGTATCTACCAATTCAACTGAGCTTGTGGAGCCACTTATATTGGCTGTTGTTCTAGGAACTTGATTTCTCGTGCTCACTCGGGAACATCTACCACTATGACTAAGTAAAGGTGTAGTAAATACCAACAACAGTTCGATATTGGACCACCTGGTTCAAACCAGCCAAAAAGCCAGCATTGAAGAATCCTTCTCTATCAACTTATTATAATTATTCCCTTGCGTTCCGAGTAGAACATAGGGGCTTCAATAACACATCTCCACTTGGTTCTGTTTTCTGCCGTCATCTTCAGCTGAATAGCTCCACGGTTGACCAAACTCTCTCATTTCTTCTTCACACGATCTCCTCCATGTCACCCACTCACCGACGACCCATTAGTCACTTCCCGTTTGGATTCCACTCCAGCGTTGGCCTGGCGTGCGATATCATTCGGTGGCCTCCTCAATGTATGCCCGATCCATCTTCACTTTCTCCTACCTATTTGTTGAGCGATCGGCTCTTAGTCAGTTTGTTCCCATAGTTTTTTGTTGCTTATGCTTTCTGGCCATTTGATCTTCAGTATGGAGCCAAGGAAGGCAGCTGTTGATGAAAATCTGCAGTAGTCTGTTGGAAATCTTTTTCGTGACACGCAATGCAAGTTTCTCACCCGTATAGAAGCAGTGACCAACATCACATTCGTGTTGAAAATGCGAATCTTGTTCCCCATGTTGAGTGCGGAAGATTTCCAAACAGACTTCAGCCTGATGAAGGCTCTCTATCATCTACCACGTACGAAATAAATTGCCAAAACATCCAAGTACAGCATACTCCAAACAGCAGGGGCTATCGCGATTCACTTGAAACAACAGGTGCTCTGTGTGAAGAAGAAGAAGAAGCAATTCAAGCCACTACTACTGCCCTGGCCGGTCTTCAGTGGAGACTATAAATTCACGAATTTGTATAATCATTATTTTTCCTAATTTTTCTAATACTTAATGTATCGTTATGTCGATGCCATCTAACTGTCACCCAGTGATATCATTCCTGATTCGATGTTATTTAAACAGCATTAATGTTGTTCATAACACTAATTCATTCATTCACTATAATGTATATACATAACTGTAGAGCCTGACGATGAAGTTATCGGAAGGAATATTCTTTGTTCAGTTAATATTCGTTTAAAAATTTTAATGAGCATTTCCAATCAACTATTCAATTATTTGAAAGTTTAAGTACATTATACAGTCTGTTACAACTAACTGTCAATTACTTGAACTGTATGACAATTTTAATATATAAACACCGTTGTTTCTCATAATAAAAATGATCATAGTTTGTACAGAATACTCGGTGAAACTAGAATCGATCGATATGTAAAAACCAGCATGCAAGCATTAAGTAAATGCATTTATGTATGTAGACTACTGAAATTCCTGCCGATTGAACTTGGAAGATCAATAAATACATTTTTTTTTATATATACTTCTAATGGCATAATCGTATTCAACGAGAAGAAGTGCAAACAATATCAGGTGTATATGACCGGAGTATCGACATATCTGTCTGAAACACTATGGTCGCATAAATTCAGTCTCATTAACTGAATCATATTTCTTTGAAATTCAAAGGTGACATACCTAGCGAAATAATTACGAAGAAGTTAAGAAAATCAATTCAAAGAACTTTTAATGCTGGCAAACTACAAGTCTTATTTTCTACACGACCAGTGGTGATTCCTCGATTAGAAGATGAAGTTCCTAGACTAGCCACTTCTAATTGTATCTACCAATTCAACTGAGCTTGTGGAGCCACTTATATTGGCTGTTGTTCTAGGAACTTGATTTCTCGTGCTCACTCGGGAACATCTACCACTATGACTAAGTAAAGGTGTAGTAAATACCAACAACAGTTCGATATTGGACCACCTGGTTCAAACCAGCCAAAAAGCCAGCATTGAAGAATCCTTCTCTATCAACTTATTATAATTATTCCCTTGCGTTCCGAGTAGAACATAGGGGCTTCAATAACACATCTCCACTTGGTTCTGTTTTCTGCCGTCATCTTCAGCTGAATAGCTCCACGGTTGACCAAACTCTCTCATTTCTTCTTCACACGATCTCCTCCATGTCACCCACTCACCGACGACCCATTAGTCACTTCCCGTTTGGATTCCACTCCAGCGTTGGCCTGGCGTGCGATATCATTCGGTGGCCTCCTCAATGTATGCCCGATCCATCTTCACTTTCTCCTACCTATTTGTTGAGCGATCGGCTCTTAGTCAGTTTGTTCCCATAGTTTTTTGTTGCTTATGCTTTCTGGCCATTTGATCTTCAGTATGGAGCCAAGGAAGGCAGCTGTTGATGAAAATCTGCAGTAGTCTGTTGGAAATCTTTTTCGTGACACGCAATGCAAGTTTCTCACCCGTATAGAAGCAGTGACCAACATCACATTCGTGTTGAAGATGCGAATCTTGTTCCCCATGTTGAGTGCGGAAGATTTCCAAACAGATTTCAGCCTGATGAAGGCTCTCTATCATCTACCACGTACGAAATAAATTGCCAAAACATCCAAGTACAGCATACTCCAAACAGCAGGGGCTATCGCGATTCACTTGAAACAACAGGTGCTCTGTGTGAAGAAGAAGAAGAAGCAATTCAAGCCACTACTACTGCCCTGGCCGGTCTTCAGTGGAGACTATAAATTCACGAATTTGTATAATCATTATTTTTCCTAATTTTTCTAATACTTAATGTATCGTTATGTCGATGCCATCTAACTGTCACCCAGCGATATAATTCCTGATTTGATGTTATTTAAACAACATTAGTGTTGTCAGTAACTCTAATTCATTGACTATTACGTATATATATAACTATAGAACCTGATGATGAAGTTACTGAAAAGAATATTCTTGGTTCAACAACCATACTTTTGGAAATTTTAATGGGTAATCTTTGCCAAAACTATTTCAAAGATGGAAAATAAGATTTTTCGACGTCCTAGTTTTGAAACGACGAAAATGTCCAGTATTTTGGTCTATTTTGAATTGTTGGTGGTTAGCAGTGATTTTATTTAGTGAACCACTTGAAACCACTAGTAGCAGAGAGCATTCGACAGTTGTTTCGTCCTTGTTTGTAAATGCTCAGTAATATGCACGTATGACCCCATCAGGGATCGGACGCAGAACGTTCAGGTCACAAGGTGAACTCGTTGGTCACTGAGATACTGGGACGAAATCCAATGGCTCACAAATTTCAAATTCCGATGAAGAGTCCTAAACAAGGACGAAACACTTATCCGATACTTCATGCTGGCTTTTAATGGTTCTCTAAGTGAAGTCAGTTAGTGATCAATCCTAACTTTTCACTATGTTTCATTCCATTATAGATAAACTGTGTACTTTTACTTCTATGATTCTAAGTGTCAAGTTTTGTCATTACTACCTATGTAAGTGGCCTTTTTAGTCAGCATTCTATTTACGAAAGACTGTTAAACTACAAGCAAAATGTTCATTGTTCACTGTTCGGTAGCTGATGTTATCTATAAAAAATTGTCATTTAGGAGTGGTTTTATACACCACAACTTATGAACACTTCTCACCCCCCCCCCGCCCCGACACACACACACACATTGATGTTAAAATTGCTGTACAGCAGAATATCATCTCATAAATTAAACAAACCCGTTATCAGTTCTATTTAACATTATGGTTTATTCCTTTCTCTTCCAATGGCATGGGGTGGAGACGACGGGATACGAAGTCGGTGGATGTGTCACAGTGTGAATCCCGGCAATCTATTTCAGCCTCAGGATCTAAGTAGAATAATCAGCTGTCACGCGATTGGTGTGGCTCATGGTATATGAAGAATCTACTCCAAGTAAGTGAATTTTGAAAGAAGCATGTGGGAAAAAACAATTTTCTAGAGATACCTTACTGGGACCCCATAAAGGATTCGGTACAGCCGAGGGTGGATAGACATCAATGTCGAAATGCTTTTACGTGGGTATATATTCATAACACCTATCAGATAAGTCCTATTCATTAACTTCGCACAGCGGAGTGTTCCTCACAAAAGTGGAACAGCGAATGCGAACACCTAGCTCTTACAGCCAGACTGGTGGACATGTAGGACTATACTTGGAGGGGGTGGGGGTGGGGTGGAAAACCCACATTCCCAAAAATATGGTGAACATGGCCTGCAGAATCTACACGGATTGAAAGACGTATGCACCTGATTTGGTCACCGATAATCATGGGAATGCAGCTCCTAACGCTGACCTACGAGTGGCTTTATGACACATCCCAACTAATTGTAGTATCGTAATCAATTGCTTTGGTGGTTTAATGACAAGTTAAATTTTTTGTACGCCTTTTGAATGAAATTTTACGTTAAGAATTTTTTCTGGCATACATATTATCAGTGGCGTTATATTCTTCAACTGCGGTACACATTTGCTGCACTTTTATCAGAAAATGTTCCTTGATACTGATATCTGAGCAATGTAGTGGGCTGAAGAATACAGTAATTTCAATAACTAAACGTATTATTTTGGCCTGTTTATTGAAATACCCTAATACCCACCGGATAGAGCAAGTGGCGCCACTTCAAAAAAGGGATACGCCACATAAAAATAATAATCGTACCTGCTCTACTGCCTTGTGATTCAGAATTTAAGTCGAAGGCTTGGAGGTGGCCCCTTATGACAACCATCTCCTTTGGTCTAGGTATCCGAGCAGTTATTTCAGTCATCACACAAACTATCTTGGCGTCGACAATGTGTCAAGTTTTGTGTTTTAATAAATAAAAATACTTGATGCAGTTGTTACAAATGACCTTTGAAGTAGCTCGTCATTTTACCATTAAAGAAAGCATTTTATTTCATTAATTTATACTTTCTTTTGAAATCTTCGCCTTTATATTTAACTGAATTAGAAATAAATGAATATTTGTAGCTCAGGTGGATGATTTTGATCTAGTTGAGTTCTCTGAGTTGGATAGTTGGTTTACTTATACAATCTGTCTGTCTGTCTGTTTTCGACATAGAACTTTGCACAAATGTGCACCAGTTCAAGTCGCCACACTCCCTTCTTGTAGCACACAAAGCAACAGAAGAAAGTACAAGAAATGCATATTAGAGACAGTAAACAGAGGTGTGAGACAAAGGAGAATAGTAATAACGAAGAACAAAACATTTTCATTGGAAATCATAGGTCACAACGAGTGGATGCATCTCCGCCAGCCATTGAGAACGATCACTTTGAGCCATATCATCAACTGTTTCCAACCATTGGTTTTTTACCGTCCCAAGGACCCCAACCAGGAAGTCTACAACTTCCTACGTGGCTTAGACTAACTGTTGTGGATTTCATTAACTGATGAAGTCATGTTCTGGTTTGACCTCTGCTAGCTCTTTTCCAGTCTGACCCTATATCCGCTAACATAGCCCGTCTAGGAAGGCGATGACTAGGTATACAAGCGTAACACATGTCCTAACCATCTCAGTCTATGTAATTTCACAGCCTCGTCGATTGATTTCCCCTCCTTACCTAGAACTCGACCAACGCCTAACCTCAATATTGCTCACCTTATTATACCACTTCACACGGGAGATAGAACGCAGGCACCTATGATCAAAGACAGCTAATCTTTTGATGTCTTCCACTCTCAGTGGCCAGGTCGCACAGCTGGCCATAAAGGAGGACAGAGCGAACTACTGAACAGTACACATTTCCTTTGGGCGACAGCTAACCAGATATCACGTGTATGCTAGAGATGGCGTAATTTAGCAGGTATATCCCAAACGAGCCTCCTATTTCCGTGCTGAGATTTCGTCAGCGATCAACCCGTTGGCATTGGCTGACGCAACTTCCCAAATACGTGAAGCGGTCAACGTGCTCTACCGCTTCACTTCCTATTTTTAAACTAGGAGTCGGTGTAGTCTAGTTCTGTAACATCATCTTGCATTTGGCGGGAGCTTACTTATACAATAGGGCACAAAATATACAAAGTTGTGTACATACGCTCTAAACGCAAATACTACTAATAAATTAAGCATTAGATTGGATGGAAACGATACAAAACTCCATGAAAATGTAACATCAACGTAAAGAATTGCATAGACATGTATGTTATAATCGTAAGCTAATGAAGTAGTTATGAAATAATGAGGTTAAGTGTTTAACAGTATAATCTTTGATCAATATTTTCCCTCAATCACTGTAATCTAGGAATTAATCAGGGGAAAACGAGTGCGTGAGTGTGGGAAATGCACGCATATGTGTAATTCAATTGAATTCCAGATTACTTATCTTAGCAATATCTATCATTCTAGGTAAATTCACAAATTAATGGGGAAGATTTGTAGTTCAGGTAGTTGATATTGAATACATAATTTCTCTCATAATTTCTCAGTTTACTGGTTAGAAGAGTAAATTAATTTTTTAATCTCTTGGGTTCGGAGCTGAACATATAGTTTCAGCAGTACAACTCCATTCCACCTTGTTCTCTGCAGCAGTCCTTTTCAAGTGGCTTCACGATTGACCAAACGCTTTCACTTCCACCTCACACGATCTGGGAGGCCCAAAAAGTCATTTCCCATTCTGATTCCACTCGAAGGCCTTTTAGATGATGTCCTCCAACAGACTCCTCAGCGTATGTCCTATCCATTCCTACTTTCTTCTGTATGTTTGTTGAGCGATAGGTTCTTGATTGGTTCACCACTAGAGTTCCTTGCTGCTTACACTTTCGAACTGATCATCTGATGGTGAAATTCTACAGCAGGCTATTGGAAATGTCTTTCATAACGCGCATGTCAGGACCCTGAAACATTGACTTAAAAGTATAAGAAGTCACTTAAAAAGTCTAATCAACCTCAACACCCATTCTCCCAACGGAGTGTTACATAGTAAAGTTTGTCAGTCTTCACGAACTGAATTCCAGTTGGAAAATTACAAAAAATTACAATTACACATAACAGTCATATAAGTACACTTACTTTTTTCTAGCACTTAATAACTGTTGTAAGATCTCCGGTAGAATACCTTGACGCACATGTGATTTAACAAAATACGCCCCAGTCGGTGTTCTAATATAATCTTCATCAGTTAAATTATATCGTTGTACTAGTGCTTGAATACCACCGCCTGTTGAACCATGAGGCGTTGTATTTACTTGTAACAAAGTTGTATAGCACAAATTATACGCCATCATAATACTTGGATATAGGCTAGCAAAATCCAATGTAGCTATCGGTTCATTATAATAACCTTTACGTGGTTCTAAAACTGTTGCACCAACAAATTCATCACCTTGTTGTGATTGATATGTAGGCAATAAATAACCATGTTCATGAGCTTTACGTAATAATTGAGATACAACCTATAGAAAATATTATAAGAAATTAAAACAAGACACGAAAGTTTTTGAAATATTTTTATACTACTCATTACTTTTAAGTAGCTACAGGAAATTTCCAACCATGTACATGGTCCAGGGTTTACTCCATAGCCAGTGCGCCCATAAACCTCGACTAGTTAACTAACCAAAAGTCAGCCCAGAAAAAAAGAGGAGGTTGAACTAGCAAACTTGATTCGTAAGAAACGACACCACAGTTACCTGGACTTTAAACCTGGAGCGCTGTGTTCCTCTCAGAACACAAAGAGATGTGAAGAAACAATTCAAGTAACATGTTAACCAGAGCCTTTAGTAACCAACTGATCACCACCAGATTGGTAAATTCTGTGTTGTATGAGACTTGTAATATATATATATATATATATATATATATATATATTTCTTAAGTTTATGAAAGGAGTACCCGGTGGAGCAAGGTACATTGGTCGTAACCGGAAAGTGCTTTACACATGGATACGAGTGTACATTCCAGGATGGTCTTACAAGGAAGAAAGGAAGAGTGTGAAAAGCTCTGCTCTAGAACACTCGATCGACTTATGTCACTCAACCAACCTTGACCATAATTTTAAGATCATCTATCGATCGATATCACGCCAAGTTGCCACGTTCTCCTCATTCGACATTTCTAAGGACAGAAGAGGAGACCTCGGCTATCCATAAATTTAAGCCAAATCTTTGTATATAAAAGAAGTATGTGCAATCCCTACTTCTACCTTGGTTGTTTTGGCCTTATGTAGCCCATGTACCTTTCTCATATGTTGGGCAGTTCTCAGTATTATCCACTATGCTGATATCTGTCTTATCAAACTTCCCTCTCCATGTTATGTAATATTTTATTTACCTACTAATCCTGTTAGTCGTATTAATTTTACATCCCTTTCCAAGATCAATACATTTTATTCGTGACATTATTTGTTTTATCGCTTATTATTGATATATGATTATGATCACAAACATTTCATATCATAGCACTTCACATTATTATAATTATTATTGTTATTGTTAGTATTATTATCATTATTATTACAAGAACTCATACCGTTTGTTCAAATTTTCTAATAGGAAGCTGATTCTAAAAAATAAAAAATTTAAATACGACTGTACAGCTGAATAAGTATGTGCAATCCCTACTTCTACCTTGGTTGTTTTGGCCTTATGTAGCCCATGTACCTTTCTCATATGTTGGGCAGTTCTCAGTATTATCCACTATGCTGATATCTGTCTTATCAAACTTCCCTCTCCATGTTATGTAATATTTTATTTACCTACTAATCCTGTTAGTCGTATTAATTTTACATCCCTTTCCAAGATCAATACATTTTATTCGTGACATTATTTGTTTTATCGCTTATTATTGATATATGATTATGATCACAAACATTTCATATCATAGCACTTCACATTATTATAATTATTATTGTTATTGTTAGTATTATTATCATTATTATTACAAGAACTCATACCGTTTGTTCAAATTTTCTAATAGGAAGCTGATTCTAAAAAATAAAAAATTTAAATACGACTGTACAGCTGAATAATGAATGTTCATTGAAAGGAGTCTCTTTACTGAATATTTGTTTTTTCAAGTACTGGTTTTGTGCGGATTTTTGTTTGATTGCATGGAGGATTTCATCATGAGCTGACATCAGCTAGAGAACCACTGGAGAACCTAGGAGTGCTGGACAGCTGTTCCGTCCTAGCCCGGGGTTCTTCAGAAGTACACACCCACCACAGGGGCTCGAACCCAGGACCTTCTGATTACAAGGCAAGCTCGTAGACGATTGAGCCACTGAGACCCGACCAAATGGTCCTTGAATTCTAACTTCTACCAATTCGCGACCATTTTGCAATGTCTTCTTCGATGAGTTACTGCCTCA
Organism: Trichobilharzia regenti; assembly: GCA_944472135.2. NCBI lineage: Eukaryota > Metazoa > Platyhelminthes > Trematoda > Strigeidida > Schistosomatidae > Trichobilharzia > Trichobilharzia regenti. The sequence continues at coordinate 32,880,851 of OX235265.1, forward strand.
TCTTCAACCTGTTGTATCCTACTGGCCACGGCTTCCCACTAGAACCCCAGGTCACTGCCTGAATAGGGCCAGTCACTAGTGAGCGTCAGATTAATTTTCAAGTATTGGTTTTGTAGGGATTTTTGTTTGATTGCATGGAGGATTTCATCATGAGCTGACGTCAGTTAGAGAACCACTAGAAAACCACCAGGGAGTACTGGACAGCTTGCTTCGTCCTAGTTTGGAACTCCTCAGTAGTACGCAACCACCACAGGGTCTCAAACCCAGGACCTTCTGGTTACAAGGCTAGCGAGTTCGTAGACCATTGAGTCCATGTGAATTATTCAATTATTGAAAGCAAATCTTTTAACAGTGAAAAGTATAAGACGAAAAAAACCAACAAAAAACAACACCGGATACTAACCTTTACTTGTTGACCTCTAGTTAGTAGATAGGTTAACGGTACACCTGTAACACGTGCCATTTCAATATTATTTACAATACACATTAGTTTATCTAATAAACGTAATGGTAAATAGGCATCTTTCAGACAGTAAACAGCTAAACGTCTTCGTGTCTGTGAATCACCATTTTGTAAATCTGTTATCACATTATGATGAACATCTTCTTTTTGTTCTTCAAGAAAATGATAACTAACAGCATTCAGTGTATAACTGCGTAGTTTATAATCACGGAATAAAATCTACAACAACAAAAACAAAAAAAGCAATTATAATATGACTGTTTAATGTAGCTGATACGATGAGAACAGACATATATAATACAGGAAGCAAAAAGTGTCTTTCCAACGATTTTATAATGTAATCGGTGGATGGTGACTAGCAGTGGAATCCAGGATGCGCGTTTCGTCCTATTTGGGACTCATCATCTGGATTCAGTTAAATGATTTTATAATGTGATATGAGAAACAATGTTATTTGTCTGTAACGATACTATACAATCATGTCATTCAGTTCCTCACAATTTGTCTTTTAAACTAAATTTGCAATGACAGAAGGCAAGGGCCAGGCAACAGATCGTTTATTGAGGAAATCAACAGATATTTATGGATTTTCATGTACATTATTATTCGTCATTGTTTGCAGAGAAACAGCGTATTTTGATTGGTTGTTTCTACGCTGAAATTTATTGTCATCTTCTTGTGGCTGTTTCTTTGATGGTCAAACAACATACCTGTGAAATGTATCCGCCCACGCAAAGTCTGTTGTTATTGGTTGTTGAGTTAGTCTTCGTTCTTGTTTTTTTCCAAGACTTGGGACGTAAAAGTCGACGTAAATTTCTGTCTACCAGTTTGACTAACAGACAGCTCTCACCACAAATCTACAATGCTCACCGACCACACATGTGGTCAGGAGTCGATTCCTACCTGAAACCGACTTATACCCTGTCTATGCAGTAGTAAATCTGGAAAAGAGGTCGGTGGCCTTACAGAGGAGGGTTCAGCTTGTTCGACAGTGGATCAGAGAAGAAGACGATCTCTCTTACTCCATATGGCCAGAAATTTTATCGTCTCTGTATAACTAAGTCATATAGCTTGTTACACCTTTGGTGTTATAAGATTGATCTAAACTGAAAAGTTAAACCATATGAATATATTAATTTTTTGCTAAAAGGTACTAGGCTTTAACGTTTCATGTTATATTAATAATCAGCAATGTTATAAATCATAATGCTACTCACTTTGATATATTGTAAGCATACTTCAACCTATTCAGTATTATTTTCATGTATGAATAGAATACAAGTTGAACAAGCTATTCTCCACAGAGTTTAATTATTCCTCATACACAAAACAGATAAAATACAGTGGCATTCAATGACAATCATGTCGACAACTTTCCATAAATGTTGATCTTTTTTAACACTACTGTTTAACAGTTCTCTTTGCTTGATACTGAAGATCAGACAGTCGGCTGGTGAGAAACAATAAGCACAAGAACGAACTCTGAAAGGCAGAGAGCCAGCTAAGAACCTGTTACCCAACAAATGTGCATAAGGAGATGGAGACATATATTGGACATATGATAAGGGGACATTCAAGGGACATCACACGTCAGACAGGCTCTCAAGTGGAATCCAAATGGGAAGCAGGCGATGAGTTGGCCATCTGAGGATGACATGGACAAGATCATGCTGTAACAATAGAAGACAAGGGCCAGGCAACAGATCGTTTATTAAGGAAATCAACACGTATTATATATATTTCATGTACATTATTATAGCTTGTTCAAGCAGACAAACACAGTCTTCTGATTGGCTGTTTCTTGCTCAAGGTTATTCTGTACTGCTTGTGACTGGTTTCTCAGAAAGTTAAGCCATATATATCTGCGAATCGTATTTGCTCACGTCAAGTCTGTTGTGATTGGTTGTTGAATCAGTCTTGTTCATATTTTCTCAAGGCCAATATTAGCGACACAGCCATTGACGTAAATTAATGTCTACCAATTGGCTAGCAACCTGCTCTCACCACAATGTGAGGGAGAGATGAAAACTTCTAGGCAGCTGTAGTGCCAGTTGAAAATGATGGCAGAGAAGAGAGTAGAGTGTAGGTGTTTTACTAAAGCCCTACGCTCTACACGGAACGTAAGGAGTGAATAATAATAATAACAAAATACAATCCGTGCATTCATTTGGTATATACGTAAAAAGAGAATAAAAACAATTAAGTCATTATGATAGGTGGTCTAAATGTTTGCCGGGGATAATGAACGAAATTAAGGCATAAAAACATGGGTTACAGCAGGACGCAGGGCAAATCTAAACTTTAGACACCCTAAAGGTGAGGACGTACCAGTGACTTTGAAACGAGTGATTGCGCTAGAAATCTAATTCACATTCCTAACCCTTTCTTTCGCCTGAAAAAGGTCGACCCCAACAATAGTACATCCCGACTTACCCTACGGTGGTCCGTAAACGGCGGTAAGTTTACTAATACGGAACTAAACCAAGAAACCGATTCATACAGGCCGTGTGTGAAGGGCCTCAAGCAGTTGTCCGCAACACTAACCCTCTTTCTATTTCAGGTAGCCAAAGAATCAACCAACTTCCACGGTGGGCAGCCAGGAAGTAACAACCGCCCACACACTTCCAAGAGCACACGAAGATTCCCCGAGTATCATTCTTTGCCTGAAACTCACTTAACCCTAATCTATCATTAACTTAGGCATAACATTAATATATGCCCAACTTTATCATAATATATACCTAGCTAACCCTAATAATTCCCTAATTAGGTTAACCTAACCCTGACCTGTCCCCCTTATCCCAAACTTAACCATGATCTTTCCCTAACAAAACCCAAAGCTAATCAGACATCCTGTTTAATATTTTTACAGCTTATGAATACGACGTTATTTGCCTGGTTTCACTGCTTTGCTTCGACTGAGAGTTTCAACGTTGTTGTTGATGCGTGTCTAAAGCTTAACTTCACTAGACTAGGACATGAAGGTCTCAACCCTGAATCCTATCACGAACCAAATTTAAATCCCAACCTTAATCTTTATACTTCTTTACAATTAACAAGAAGAAATAACAAATGAAACTAGTAAATAGAAAAGGCGACGAATGCCTATGGATGACAGCAGTAAGAGAAAATACTGATGGGGGGGGGGAGTAGCGTTATATCATGAGTTGATAAAGTTGGAATTTACAGGTCAATGGATTCCAGCCGAAGCGGTTACAAATGGTACACGAGCTCGGTCCTGTAACCTGAGTGCCGCAGGGGTTCAATCCCAGGTGGGCCACTGTAGGTTTGAGCTACTGAAGAGTCCCAAACCAGGATGAAACATCTGTCTATAGTGCTTCCTGGTTTTCAATGATCTCACTAATTGATGTTGGGTAATGTGAAGAAATCTAACAACCTAAATAGAAGAACCAACTGGTGTTTCATACACTCAATAAATGGAACCACAACAACACAAGCGTAAATTTTGAAAACAAATAACTTTCAGTCATGTTTAACAGAATGTTTTAACACAAATATTTACCTGTAATAAATCTAATTGTACACGTCCATCAATATTTACAAATTTATTCTCTCTACGACCCATTTGTTTCGACTGTACCATTGCTTCACGTACAGTAGAACGTGCACCACGTATACGACCAAGAAATGCAAAACTATCAACTTTTAAAGCGTTAGCTCGATTAATAAGATAGGGTAAATCAAAATTTTGTATATTATAACCAGTTATAATGTCTGGATCAATTTCGCGTACAAACATTGCCCAATTCTGTATGAATCATTCAACAACAAAAAATCAATAATAATCATAAGGAAAACAAAGTAGAAATTCAATGGAGAAACTGAAATTAGTTTGATTTGATTCAACATTTGACTTACATAAAAGCAAATCGAACGGAGAAATCGATAAATGATGGGAACAACTGGAGTTGAATTAATATATATGTGTGCAAAACTTGGACACTGCGATAGCATGAAACTTCATATTAATTTGTTTATTGCACATGTATATTAGACACAGTGGGACATTATTATTTTATTTTTGATTACAGCTTGATTCCACACTGTATTTTGGTACAAGTATGGAATTTTCAGCATGGATATCAGTAGCCCAAATTTTGCAGGCCAACCATAGATATCAGGTGTGTGTCGGCAGGGGATTGAACCTCGGACCATGTGCATGGTCGGTCAGAGTCCTAACCACTGTGCCACTGGATGCCGAAGTTTCGAACGCAAATTATTTATTATTTACAATCATGTCATCGTCAATTGTAAACTACTTCAAAACCTGAATTACAGTTCTCTTTCTTCTTTCATTCCTTCTCATAGAGGTAGTAGAATGTTCCAGATGCCCAGGACAAGTGTGCTGAATCATTCCTATGGCATGTGTATTCTCAGTTGGCTTGATAAGTTAACCATCAATTATCAATTTCTTCCTCCATCATGTTATGTTAGATGTCAACACTGTTATCCTCTCTCATTTTATTATATGTTTGTGTGTAACTGAGCTACAACTGAGCTATTTTCCAGATTACTTATCTTATTAGGGGTCAAATAATCTAGATTTTTCTATATCTCTGTGCCTGGATAATTTAATTGACCCTTACCCACTACTTCCATTTTACCTGGGAACCATAGTTTCAACTACAGGCGGAACTGATGAGGATATTACAGTAAGAATCGGAAAAGCAAGACAAGCTTTCATTACTCTCAAGTCTGTGTGGAGGCCAACAGTACTCAGCATCAAGAATAACATCCGGGTTTTCAACTCCAATGTGAAATCAGTCAGTGCTGCTATACGGATCAGAGACTTGGCGCGTCATAAAGAGCATCTCAAACAAACTACAGACCTTCATCAACAGCTGCCTTCGCTCAATACTCAAGATCCGATGGCCAGAAAAGATCAGCAATATGGATCTCTGGGACTAAACCAACTAGGAACCAATTGTGCAACAAATATGCAGGAAGAAATGGAGATGGATTGGCCATACTCTGAAGAAACCATCAAGTGACATCACTAGACAAGCCATCGCTCGAGTGGAACCCGAAATGGAAGCAGCGAGTTGGCCGTCAGCGTGAGAGTGACTTGGAGGAGGTCATGTGAAGAAAAGATGAAAGCATGTGGGCAGACCTGGAGCCAGGTGAAAACTCTAGCAAGGAACCGAATGCAATGGAGACGTGCAGCTGAGGCCCTATGTTCCTCTAGGAATTGAAGGAAATAATAATAATACCCTACTTCCATTTATAAGGAAAGCTGTTAAGAAATTAATCAATAATACGCAGATCTCACGAATGAATAATAATTCCGTACAGATTAGTAACTAACTATAAGAAAGATTTCCTCAAGTTTTAGTGGAAAGTTGTGTTCAGAGGAATCGACCATGTGCTATATAAGGACAATTATTTACATATGAAACTAAGTTTTTAACATAGAACTTTGCACAAAAGTGCAGCACTTTAAGTTACCACACTCTACACAGCACAAATAGATAAAGAACAAAAAATCAAAAGAACTATAGCGAACGGGATAAAGAATAGTCACATAGAAAAACATGAAGACATAATAGATCTGGGAGATTAAAAAGAATGGATGCATCTGTGCCACTGACTCAAGAGGTCTTGAGGAACCCGACCAGGTTATCTTCGAACATCCACCCCACCCCTACGTTGCTGGCTAAAATGTAATGTCAAACACTTCATGGGTTGATTCCAAGGTTTGATTTACTACTCCTAATCTATTTCCAAACTAATTCTATGTCAGTTAACATTAGTCGACAAGGTAGGCAATGGGGTGGTATGAGTAGCACGTGTCCGAACCATCTCAATCGATGTAGCTTCACAACTTCCTCTCCACCTAGCACTCTATTCCTCAACTCCACATTACTCACTATATTACACTACCAGACAAGGAAGATAAAATGCAAACACCTGTGGTCGTAAGCAGCTAGTCTCTTCCACCCTTAGCGACTAATGTCTCAACCATACAGAAGGATATAGCGAGGTGCTGCACAGTACATACGTCCTTTGATCGATAACCTGACATCACGTAAGTTAGTGAATGCCCCGCAAGCCCTTTATATCTGTACTGAGATTTCTTCAAAAATCAGTCCATTAGGGTAGATGCAACTTCCCAAACAAGTGAAGTGATCAACACGCTCGCCTTTTAAACTAAGAGTCAGTGCAGAGCAGTCCTGCAACCTCAGCTTACATTCGACGGCATGCCAAATATTCCAAGATTTCTACTCAAGGTGTTATCATCATCTACTAACATAGGGTGATAACTACACTTTAGCGGAAACTCGAAGCAGCTGGAGATTGCAGATCAAGTTGAAAAGCGTACAACTTTGGATGGATCATAAATGGCTTCTATCAAGGGAGTTCAACTAAAACTGAACATACTATTTTGTTTCCAATGGCTCTTTTAGCTGATGTCAGTTTACGACGAAATTCGTTACGAAATCAATCGATTCTTCAACAAACATACGAGAAAATTATGAAAATTATACACGACAAAATTAAAACTCACAGCTAATAGTTCCTGTTCAGTCTGATGACATATCACCTGAGAACCAACAATCGGTGCACATGTGTTCAGTGTAAATACATTACGTATAAATGGTGTTGTTTCACCATAGTTAGTAACCATGTTAGCTATTTGTATAACTGGGTCTTTTTCTGGTACAGGGAATACACCTTGAATAAATATAAATCGATAGTGAGAAGTAATGAAAAATATGACGAAAAGACATTATCAATACATTATAGTAAGCAAACTTATTCCTCGTGTGTGTGGTTAAAATAAGCCTGACATGTTCTATCTGTCTGTCTGTTTTCGACATAGAACTTTGCACAAATGTGCGGAAGTTCAAGTCGCCACATTCCGTGTAGCACGCGAAGCAAGAGAAGAAAGTACAAGAAAAGCATAATAGAAACAGTGAGCAGAGGTGTGAGACAAAGGAGTAATAAAGAAATACAAAACAGTTTCATTGAAGATAATAAGTCACAAGGAGTGGATGCATCTGCGCCACTGAGAACGGTTTTGAGCCATGTCACCAATTGTTTCCAACCATAGATTTTTACCGTCCCGAGGACCCCAACCTGGAAGTCTACACCTTCCTACATAGCTTAGACTAACTGTTGTAGATTTCATTGACTGGTGCCAAGTTTTTGTTTGACCGCCGCTAGCTTTTTTCCAGCCTGACCCTATATCCGCTAACATTGCTCATCGAGGGAGGCGATGACTTGGCATACGTAACACATGTCCTAACCATCTCAGTCTTTGTAGCTTCACGACTTCGTCGATTGATTTCCCCTGTTTACCTAGAACTCTACGCCTAACCTCCATGTTGCTCACCTTATTATGCCACTTTACACGGGAAATAGAGCGCAGGCACCTATGAACAAAGACAGCTAGCTAGTCTTTTCATGTCTTCCACTCTCAGTGGCCAGGTCTCACAACCAGCCATGAAGGAGGACGGAGCGGACTGATGAGCAGTACACCCGCCCTTTGGTCGATAGTCGAACATCTCGTCTACGCCAGAGTCGGCGTAAACTGGCAAATGCGAAACGAGCCCCCTGTAATCGTGCTGAGATTTCGTCAGAGATCATCCCGTCGGAGTTGGCTGATGGTACTTCCCAAATAAGTGAAGCGGTCAACGTGCTCTACCACTTCACTTCCTATTTTTAAACTAGGCGTCGATGTAGTCCAGTCCTGTAACATCATCTTGCATTTGTCGGGGGCGAATCGCATGCCAAACATTCGTAGATTGCGGCTCAAGGTGTTTAGAAGACTCTGCATTTCGTCAGCGTCTTCGCCTAGAAGGACTATATCGTCTGCATATTCTAAGTCAACGAGACTATTATTCCCTGGTAGCAAGTCAATCCCTGAGTCGCTGAAGTCCATTAGTACATCTATGATGAAGTTGAATGGAAAAGGGGATAATGGGCATCCTTGGCGGATACCACTGGTCGTCACCAGTTCAGATGACAGCTCGCCGTAGGCCCTCACCTGGCTGTATGAGTACGAGTAGAGTGCCTTAATCAGTGCAATAAAATTCCTTGGAATTCCCTTTACAGCCAAGCATCTCCAGAGAACTTCCCGATCGACAGAGTCGAATGCTGCTTTTAGGTCAAGAAATATAATGACTGTTGGACGCCGGTAGGAATGACTATGTTCTATAATCTGTCGGAGGGTGAAGATATGATCAATACACCCTCTTCCTGATCTAAAGCCTGCCTGGCTCTCTCGTGTTTGTGCCTCCCGAGCATCACTTAGTCTACGCATGATTATTGAGCCTAAGACTTTAGATACTATATTAGTCAAGCTAATCCCTCTGTGATTATCACAGGAAGACTTGTCTCCCTTCTTGTATATCGGGATAATCAGTGAATTACACCAATATGTCATTGAAAGACCTGATGCTTTAATCTTGAGTTTAGCAAAATAGGCCTAACAAATAATACTTAATATGAATCGGCCAAAATAAAGGACATTTTAAATTAATTTAGTTGATGCTGACCAGCAGTGCAATCCAAGATGTGCGATTAGCCCTAGTTGGGGCTCGTCAGGTGGGTGTGTCTGCCTTCATGGCTGAAGTGGTCAAATTGAAAATGCTTTCGAGTTTGAAACGATGAGTGCTGAGCTCAATTCTCAATGAGAACACCATCAATCAATGGGAACGTAAGTACAACTAGCTGACAAGTCCCCCAAAAGACGAAACGTGCATGGAACTACCACTTGAGTAATCTAAGTAATAAAGACAAATCCCTTGAGGATATTATAGCCGTATTAGAAATGTCTTCTCACTGTCTATCTCAAACTCGAGTCGAACAACTGATATACCTAGCTCCACACGAGCGGGTGAATAGAGTTAGTCAGCGGCTGGATCTTGTCCTTCAGGTTATTGAACAGTACCATATATATATATATATATATATATATATATATATATATATATATATATGGTTTTCAAGAAGTTATATCCGGTGAGGGAAATGAATCGTAGATGTGAATGCATAAAATAATAATAATAGTAGTATGAAATGCAATTAAAACCAAAATGTTTGTGATTATAATCTCTGATAATAGCCTTTACTAGTCGATCATTACTGTTCAGTAACCTGAAGGACAAGATCCCGCTGCTGACTAACTCAATTCACCTGCTCGTGTGGAGCTAGGTATATCGGTCGTTCGACTCGAGTTTTGACCAAGAGGGTACAAGAACACTATCCTGCATGGTTAGTTAAAGGTGGAAGTGGAGTAATAAGAAACGCGATTATTGAACATCTGGTCGATAATGATCACCTTATCTCTATAGCCTCCGCCTTTAAAGTCATCTACAAGGCAAACAGTAATTTACTTGAATCCCTACGTACCCGACTCATCTGTATTACTGAAGCTTTGGCTATCGAAACAGAAAAGCCAGATCTCTGTGTACAGAGAAAGTCCGTTCAACCCCTCCAACTTTCATCGTCTTAATCCCTCTATGCTAAGTATGGTAATCCCCAATCATATTTTAGCTCTACCAATTTTTCATTTTGTCTATTCAATTTGTATACTCTTCCTTATTACGTCAATTGTTACTATTACTACTCTCACTTTGAAATGTCCCCGGTATTATTTCACTTGTTCCGCTTGTCATTCTAAATCAATCCTTTTTTACAACGATAAATTCTATGCTATTAAATTCCACACAATATTACGTAACGTTTTTATCTTATTCGATTCGTCTACTAATCCTATAATTGCACATCCTTTTTTCGAGTTCTATCCATCCTATGAATTATTCTATATATGACATTAATTTGCGTTGCCACCTGACATTTAACTATGAGTATAATCACAAACATTTTAGTTTTAATTGCATTTCATACCACTATTGTTATTATTTTATGCATTCACACCTACGATTCAATTCCCTTACCGGATATAACTTCTTAAAAACCACATGTATATACGATTGTTGGCTGGCTGGCTGGATTCAACATAGAACTTGGCACCGAAGTGCAGCAGTTCGAGTTGCCACGTTCCAAATAGCACACAGAGGTAGACAAGAAGATGAGTTAAGAGAATTAATAGAGTTTGACAAATATAAGAGTGAAACAGAATGGGTAATGGTAGAAAGGAATATGAAAGATTACAGAGATTGAATACATCTGCGCCATTGACAACGATTTTGAGCCATGTCACCTATTGTCTCCAGCCATTGATTCCTAGAGTCCCGAGGGCCCCAACCCGGAAGTCTGCATCTCCCTACCTGACTCAGTTTAATTGTCAAGGATTTCATGGATTGATGCCATGTTTTTGTAAAGCTTGATGATAAATTCGTTGAAAAGAGTCTCTTCGCTGAATCACTTGTTTTGATTTTCTATACATATTAGGTTTGTACGACAAGAATAAAAATAAGTTAGGGTTATTGTTGTCAAGACATTTCAAAAATGTGATGAATAATCAAATCGTAACTAGGGCGGGCGTGGAGATTGGTAAGAGGGTAGTGGTGATGCGTTGTCAAAAAAACAGTTATAATTGTTGAAAGACACATAAACGAAATTGAATAAGCCCAATATAGTTACGTAATAAGATGAATAGTTTAATGAGTAAGTTGTGATTAGGATGCACGTAGAAAAAAAGGAAAATATGGAACCACGTGAGAGTTCAAAGAATTAAAAATGTTGTAAGAGGTTAGAAAAAAAACCCATCAAGTCAGTAGAAGTCGACACGGTTGTTATCATGATAGTAGAAGTGGTTGGATGATTTTCTTTCGTATACATAACACTAGTTTTTCCAACTGGATGGTTAAGGCTTCAACAATACAAAGGAGGAGAAAGTGTACTTCCTATGGTAGGTTATTCTTCACTTTGTTGACTACTTCGAAGGAGGCATTTGTTGAAATGGAATGACCAGTGTTGCCAAGATGTTCGATTTGATTATTCATCACATTTTTGAAATGTCTTGACAACAATCTACCTGTCTGTTTTCGACATAGAACTTTGCACAAATGTGCGGCAGTTCAGGTCGTCACACTCCGTGTAGCACGCGACAACAATAACCCTAACTTATTTTTATCGGACAAACCTAATGTACACATATACACACACACATAGAAAAATAAGTCCATTAATGTAAGCATACAATAGCCAGTAAAGGCGAATTAGAATCATATCAGAAAGTGTATTGTGGAACAAGTATAAGATGGGATGAAACAATAGTCATATAGTCATATAGTTTTTTAATATGCATGGTCAATAACAACATGGGACAGAATGAGATGAAATAATTTAATGATGTGTGTATATATATAAATATAGTTGACAGAAAATACAGGTTTCAAGGGTGAGTGTAATCAGGGTGTGTGAGGCAATATGAAAATAAACCAACGAATGGGGCGGTCTAGACTTAAGTTCAAGGTTGAAAATAACAACAATAAGAATGATTGTAAAATAATAACGATGATATGGTGTAAAATTAAAATTAAATGTACTATTGGTGAATGATTATCAAATAATAATAATGAATATAATGAAGTGGAATGAACAGGATTTTGTAAATACGATAGTAAGTTAGAAAAGCACTATTTAAACCTAAGGTAATAAAATCATAAGAAAGGTCATGAAATTATAAAAGTCGAAAATGAACGTTTGTCAATGAAACAGAGGAATAGAAGAAGGAAAAGAAAAGAAAAGAAAATCGCGAAAGGAATTTATAGTGTTAATGGAGGATTTGTTGGCTTTATTGTAGGCCAAGGTAAACATAGAGGTTGAACATACTTCTTCTGTATGCAGAGGGATGGTCTTCTGGTATTAATTGCAACTGCTTCAGCTACTGATAGAAGACGTAGTCGAGCTCCTCTAGATAAATTACTAGGAACACGGTAAATAACTGAGAACGCTTGGTCAAGTTTTATCCGGTGTCCAGTATCTACCAAGTGGGCTAAGACTGCACTATTTATGCCTTTGGTTACTCCTTTACTCAACCATACAGGTACATGTTCACGTGCGCGCATGGATAAAGCCCTCTGAGTACGGCCAATATAACTAGCTCCACATGAGCAGTTGAATTCGTAGATGCACATTGATGAGGCCATCTTTGGTAATTTATCCTTTACTTGCTGTGTGAGTACTGGTTTAGTTGAGAAGTTTAGTACCAATTTAGCTGCGGGAAATGTTCTATCTATTGCTCTATTGAGTCGACACTTTAGAATGTCAGCTGCAATTTCCCCTTTGTAACTTAACTTAAGATACAAAGGTTTCTTGTCTACGGTATCCACCTTTTCCCTGTCTATAGGTATTGACATATACTTTCTTAGGAAGCTCTGTGGATATCCATTCTCTTGCAGTGTGAGTTTTAGTTTATGCATTTCTTCCTTAATGCATTCCTCTGAGCATATTCGTTTTATTCTGTAGCTAAGACACTTAACTAAGTTTCTTTTATGCTGAATCGGTGTGAAACTATGGAAATGGGTGTACTGACCCGTCCAAGTTTTCTTTCTAAATAATTTCCTTTGTAGATATCCATCTGTCTTCATGGTAAGTAGGACGTCTAGGAAAGGTAAACTGTTATTGTCTTCTTCTTCACATGTAAACTGAATAGTTGGGTGAACACTATTAACGGTATTCAGAAGCTCTTGTTTATTAAGATTTCTATTACAAACGATAAACGTATCATCTACGTATCGACAATAATAGTCAAACCCTTTAATCGTGTCTTTGAGTGGACCATTTTCAAGCTTTGCCAGGAAAATATCCGCTAGCAAAGGGCCCAAAGGTGATCCCATGGCTACCCCATCAACTTGTCTATAAAAACCATTATTGAACATAAACTGAACGTTCATAGTGCACTTCAATAATAATTCTTTGACCTTTTCGGGTGGGATTCCTACATCTATTTTCTTTTCTATCAGCTGGTCACATATGTAGTTGACTGTTTCAAGCAGTGGGACATTGGTGAATAATGATGCTACATCCAGTGACATCATTTTCTTTCCCTTTACATTCAAGCTTTATTATTGAAGTGCACTATGAACGTTCAGTTTATGTTCAATAATGGTTTTTATAGACAAGTTGATGGGGTAGCCATGGGATCACCTTTGGGCCCTTTGCTAGCGGATATTTTCCTGGCAAAGCTTGAAAATGGTCCACTCAAAGACACGATTAAAGGGTTTGACTATTATTGTCGATACGTAGATGATACGTTTATCGTTTGTAATAGAAATCTTAATAAACAAGAGCTTCTGAATACCGTTAATAGTGTTCACCCAACTATTCAGTTTACATGTGAAGAAGAAGACAATAACAGTTTACCTTTCCTAGACGTCCTACTTACCATGAAGACAGATGGATATCTACAAAGGAAATTATTTAGAAAGAAAACTTGGACGGGTCAGTACACCCATTTCCATAGTTTCACACCGATTCAGCATAAAAGAAACTTAGTTAAGTGTCTTAGCTACAGAATAAAACGAATATGCTCAGAGGAATGCATTAAGGAAGAAATGCATAAACTAAAACTCACACTGCAAGAGAATGGATATCCACAGAGCTTCCTAAGAAAGTATATGTCAATACCTATAGACAGGGAAAAGGTGGATACCGTAGACAAGAAACCTTTGTATCTTAAGTTAAGTTACAAAGGGGAAATTGCAGCTGACATTCTAAAGTGTCGACTCAATAGAGCAATAGATAGAACATTTCCCGCAGCTAAATTGGTACTAAACTTCTCAACTAAACCAGTACTCACACAGCAAGTAAAGGATAAATTACCAAAGATGGCCTCATCAATGTGCATCTACGAATTCAACTGCTCATGTGGAGCTAGTTATATTGGCCGTACTCAGAGGGCTTTATCCATGCGCGCACGTGAACATGTACCTGTATGGTTGAGTAAAGGAGTAACCAAAGGCATAAATAGTGCAGTCTTAGCCCACTTGGTAGATACTGGACACCGGATAAAACTTGACCAAGCGTTCTCAGTTATTTACCGTGTTCCTAGTAATTTATCTAGAGGAGCTCGACTACGTCTTCTATCAGTAGCTGAAGCAGTTGCAATTAATACCAGAAGACCATCCCTCTGCATACAGAAGAAGTATGTTCAACCTCTATGTTTACCTTGGCCTACAATAAAGCCAACAAATCCTCCATTAACACTATAAATTCCTTTCGCGATTTTCTTTTCTTTTCTTTTCCTTCTTCTATTCCTCTGTTTCATTGACAAACGTTCATTTTCGACTTTTATAATTTCATGACCTTTCTTATGATTTTATTACCTTAGGTTTAAATAGTGCTTTTCTAACTTACTATCGTATTTACAAAATCCTGTTCATTCCACTTCATTATATTCATTATTATTATTTGATAATCATTCACCAATAGTACATTTAATTTTAATTTTACACCATATCATCGTTATTATTTTACAATCATTCTTATTGTTGTTATTTTCAACCTTGAACTTAAGTCTAGACCGCCCCATTCGTTGGTTTATTTTCATATTGCCTCACACACCCTGATTACACTCACCCTTGAAACCTGTATTTTCTGTCAACTATATTTATATATATACACACATCATTAAATTATTTCATCTCATTCTGTCCCATGTTGTTATTGACCATGCATATTAAAAAACTATATGACTATATGACTATTGTTTCATCCCATCTTATACTTGTTCCACAATACACTTTCTGATATGATTCTAATTCGCCTTTACTGGCTATTGTATGCTTACATTAATGGATTTATAATTGTAGAGCCTGAAGAAGAATTTATTGAAAACAATTGTTCGCTCTAAATATTTTGTTCTGAATAAATTATGGGAATATTTAATTTACAGAAAAATAAGTATATATAATTCCGATTGTACAGCTAAGTGAATGAATTCGCTACCGAAAAGGTAACTCTTCGCTGAACCACCTATTTTGTTTTTATTGATGTCTGTAAGGGGATTACTCATGAATACTTCTTTTTTTTCTGTGCGATTGTACAGCTTGAAAATGATATCTCCGAAAAGAGTAACTCTTCATTGAACGTCTTTTCTTTTACATAACTCAATGGAAATTTTTAAGTATCGGTTTGTAGGGATTTGATTGATTAGTTACAGGATTTCATCATGAGCTTACATCAGTCAGAGAACTATTGGAAAACCTACAGGGAGTACTGGGCAGCCAGTTGTTTCATCCTAGCTTGGGACTCTTCATCAGTACGCACCCACCGAGGTTCGGACCCAGGATCTTCTGGTTACAAGGAGAGCTACCTCGTAGGCCATTAAGCCACTGGGGACCCGATCTAATGGCCCATGAATTCCAACTTCTGACGATTCACGAAATAGCGTGACCGCTAGCCAATGTCTTCGGCGAGTATTTGTTCTCACACCCGACCTGCTGCTACACTCTACTGGTCACGACATCCCACTAGAACCAAATGTTGTGCATTTCTCGAAAGGGACAAAAAATGTCCTAAGGGATTGTGGTTTGCACTTCAGGTCAGACAATATTAAGTCAAGCGATCTACTGTCAATTACTACTTCGCTTGAAGATCCTAGACGAAGGGAAAATATTATGCAGCAAATTCCAAATCGGACACCGTGGATTCTATTGCTAGACATCACCTAACAAATAACATTATGTTAATCCTCAGATATCGTCAAAGTGTTCATATACACTAAGAGCTGACATATTAACTGAGGTTGAACATTTCCGTTCAATACAAACAATCAACGGAAAATACAAAACAACCTTCAGCAGTCGTTCATACGTCTGATTAGTTACTTTTCATCTCACTCGATCATATTTTAAGACTCGTGGAAAACACCAACACCGTTTTCGGATGCAAAGATATGTCTAATTGGATGAATTCAATGTTGAATAATTAGATGAAGCTGTAAGTCATCACTAGATGATTAAAGACATCCACAAATTTATTCTGGTTGAATTTGATTAACAAATTAGGAAGTAAGACATTCAGCTACACTGGCTGGAACCATGCCAGGAAGGTTGTTAGTATAGCGATTAGACTAAAAGCAGTTACCGGCATTGTGCAAGAATCTTTCTTACACTATTCTGGGGGTCTGAGGACGAAGTCGTACTGCTGGGGAACAGGGGTGTAACAGCAGTGAGGTGTTTCCCTCAGATGACCAGCATGCCGTCTCTCCACTCCGGAGAGAGGGGGTTAGAAAAGGTCGACCCCAAAAATTGTACATCCCAACTTACCCTACGGTGGTCGGTAACCGGCGGTAAGTTTACTAATACGGAACCAATTCTGGAAACCAGTTCATACAGGCTGTGTGTAACCGGCTAGCCTCAAACAGTTGTCCCCTGGGCTCTGCGGTAACGCAATACTAACCCTCTTTCTTTTTCAGGTACCCGAAGAATTAATCAACTTCCACGGTGTGGGCAGCCGGGAAGTAACCACCGCCCATACACTTTCAAAAGCACACGAAGCCTTTCCAAGCATCATTCTCCTCTACAGACAGAAGACATTCAGCGAAAAGCCGATGTGTATGAAAAGGTGAAGAGTACAAAAAGCAATTTACCATATATACATATATACCCATAATACTTACCTTTACGACTTGCGCATTCAATATCAAAGCTTAATACACGTAGCGGTGCAATATTACTCCATTGACCTTCAGGTGAGTGGATAACTAAAGCATCCCAGGCAATATCAAATTCAATTTGACATCTTGTTTGACCAGTTAACAATGATGACTTTATTATTGTAGATGATGAATTCTCTTCATTGTGATTACTACTGCTACTACTACTATTAGTAGTAGAGGTAGTATTGTTTGATTTTTTGTTTGACGTTTTAATATAATCTTCTGTTTTTTGTGTAGAATCTCTTAGTTTATATTTAGAAGCGGGAGCTTCAACCCAACTACATCCAGTCATTAAGGTATCCGTCATAAAGCGTATTTCAAAGTCAATATTTGCTTCAAAAGCTGGATATGACTGTGTTCATTGAGACAAAATAAACAGAAGAAGACAAAAACAAAACTGATACAACTATATGATAATTTATCGGGATTCTTCAACATCAGTAGCTTTGATAATGGTTTAATGAGACATTTTTTAAAACAACCGAGAAATGAGGCGACAGATAAATCTGACAGACTGAATTTTGAACCATACTATTGAATATCTCAAGTTATCTCATGGAGTTTGTAGCATGCGAATCGATTTTTTTCCACTCCTTTGCGGTCCAAGTAGAACACACAGGTCTACAAGCTTTCAGATTTCAGTAGCCCTTCACACCCAAACTTTCCCTTTTTCCAGGTTCACTGACACAATTGTCGGGGTTTACGCTAGAGTCCGCCGGCCGGTAATCGAAACCAGACCACACCTAGCGTGTCTGGCGAGCTATTCTACGAATGAATCGCCGGTGTACAGGGTTAAATGTTGTCTTTAATAAGAAGTGATTCTATCTCTTCCCCGCTAATTTTGTTTTTAATTTGATGACTTAATGTTAAGATATTACTTTATTTTCTTCATCCCTTTGAGTCGCGAATGGAAAGTAGGGGACTTCCAGGTTTAGTCTTTAAAATCTCAGTAGCTTCGATTTTGTTTTCACTGGGTGGGGTTGCTAGCCTCTCTCTCTCTCTCACACACATATCTTCCCTCTTTACAGGGGTTAATACCAGCAAGGGGAGGTTTAGAAGCTAGTCAGCCGAGAATCGAATCCGAACTGTGCACATGGTTATCGATTATTCTATGACTGGAACCACTGACATACAATATATATATATATATATATATATATATATATATATATATTTATATTTATATATAAAAGATTTCTACTATTATTCAAGTAAAGGTATATAGTTAAATTAGCTACTTTAAAACTAACCTGTAGTGGATAGTTAGCAAATGCTAAACCATTGTCTAATATCCGTTTAGCTGGTGCAATTAAACGTGGTAATGCCATAGTTATACGTAGAAATGGTAGGCTACGATTACCATGAAAACCATATACATCTAAAATATAAATTGAATATAATCAAAAGGAACAAATTACATCACAAAGGCAATAGTTATAATAATATAATAACGATTTTAGTATGAATTAATTACTACTGCTGAGTTGAATTGGAGTGAATTCAATAAGAAAGATGTATATACAAGAGCAACCATGAACCCGGCTCAATTACATACCTGTGAAGACTGAGTATTACTAGTTAAGGATAAGGGTGTTAAAAGTGTTTAATAACTAGCCTTAAAGCACATCTTTCATCTAGTGAGTAGGGGAAATCAGTAATACTAAGACATTCAAAAAACCTGAACCAAGCAATATCCTTTGAGGTCCATGATCATTTTGTGTTCCAGTCGATAAGTTTTTGCACGCTTTTGTGTATTATGGTATGCAACAATCACTTGCAATTTCATGCAGTTGGCAGTCAGCCACACCTGTTGTATGAAGGCCCAAACCTCAGTAGACGACAGGGTTTCGAACCCGTGACCCGGTGATTGGAAGTGGAGTACCTAGACCAATAAACAGAAGCTCCACAAAATCTTTTTAAATTAATAATGTGACTATTTAAAATGTCAATCTGAACGAAGAATATTCTTTTCAATAATTTCTCCTCTTCAGGTTCTTACAATTATAAAATATGATACTTGTTGTCGTTACAATAATGGTTGTTCCCGCCGTCGCCTAACTTGAATTGGTGATTCTTCTTCTCACCAAGAGTGCTTCTTCCCCTCAACCTCTTGGTCTTTTTTCTCTTTGCTTATTATTACAATTATTTTTATTATTCGTCATAATTTATGCCCTTCATGCAACCATTCTCTCAGTACTATCGAATTTTCCATTTATACTGTCCGGACCTATTATTAGTGATATTATCTCTTTTCTCAATATATGTCTCCACCTGTTTCATTTCACATATTCG
The DNA here is from genome assembly GCA_944472135.2 of Trichobilharzia regenti. NCBI lineage: Eukaryota > Metazoa > Platyhelminthes > Trematoda > Strigeidida > Schistosomatidae > Trichobilharzia > Trichobilharzia regenti. Next base: position 32,900,203 of record OX235265.1, read on the forward strand.
TTATTTCATTATGAATCTCTCATTGCAGTCTTACTATCTCCTGTTTAGCACAGACCACTTTGTACTAGCCACTCACCTGACACTATTTATAACCTTGAACTGACTTGTCAATTTTCCTACCCCCACACTCTACAAATCTATTATGACTAATCACCACCATTGTCTCCCATTTTACAATATTTTGTAATCGATTTCAGCCTAGCACGTTTGTCACACAAATACGACTATTTATTTTGACACCCCATAACTAATCTGTTATTCTACGTTAAAAATGTATCCACCGCATGCATAACTGGGCATTATTGTAACGACAACAAATATTATATTTTCTATAATTGTAAGAACCTGAAGAGGAGAAATTATTGAAAAAAATATTCTTCGTTCAGATTGACTTTTAATTCATGATATGGGAATATTTCACACTATTGAATCTTATTTAAAATGCATTTATAACTCTGGTCAACCTCGCCTGGATAACTAGCTCGCTAGTTTTCTTGCCGGTCCCAAGCCCGGATAAACAGGGAGGATTGGGGCGTCATGCTAGCAACTCCACCTCCGTAAAACAACCAAATGGCTACAGAAACTTCAACGAATAAATATATTAAAAATTCTAAATATATACACAATAGCCTTATTTTTCCCTGGAATCGGGGAAGTGAAATGACGCAGGCTGGTGAAAGCTTTCGGGAAGCCAGTCCAGCCGATGTGCCTTCTCTCGATGAAAGCAAAAGTAAGGATGGGTACCTGGAATGTTCGTACAATGTACGAAACTGGAAAGGCTGCCCAGATAGCCGCTGAAATGAGAAGGTATAGAATAGAAGTGTTGGGAATCTGCGAAAGCAGATGGAACGGAACTCGAAGGTGCCAACTACCAACTGGAGAGACAATAATCTATTCCGGTCACCCAGAGGACAACCACGATCACACCGAGGGAGTGGCCATCATGATGTCACCAACATCAGCCAAAGCTCTCATGCAGTGGGAACCAATCTCCTCCAGGATAATGACAGCCAGGTTCAACTCAAAAGGAAAGCTACAGTCATTCAATGCTATGCGCCTACAAACGTCTCAGAAGAAGAGAAGAAGGAGGATTTCCACAGACAACTACAAACAATAATGGGCAACGTCCCAAATGGGGATATTAGAATCCTGATGGGCGATATGAATGCGAAGCTGGGAGGAGACAACACAGGAAGAGAACTCACCATGGATCGAGAGGCCCTTGGTGAAAAGAACGACAATGGTGAACTCTTCTCAAACTTCTGCGCCTTCAATGATTTGGTGATTGGTGGCAGTGTGTTCAAACACAAGGATATACACAAGACGACATGGATTTCACCAGATGGACACACCAAAAACCAGATAGACTTCATTTCAATCTCAAGAAAGTGGAGACGGAGCCTACTGGACACAAGATCGAGAAGAGGAGCAGATGTGGATCCAGACCACTATCTAGTACAAGGGACTTTCAAGGTGAAGCTAAAAGCCTTGAGGATAGCTGGGGATAGGCCACAATGCAAGTTCAACACTCAATTATTGAAGGACACAACCACAAAGGACACTTTCACTGCAACTGTCAGAGCAAAGCAGGAAACACTGCGTGACATCTCTGAAGAATCAGGCGTGGAAGAAAATTGGAAGTCTCTGAAGGCGATTCCTAACGAAACGTGTTCAACGGTTTTAGGAAGAAAGAAGAGACAAGACAAGGAATGGCTCTCAACGGACACTTGGAAACTAATAGAAGAGAGGAGAATGGTGAAAGAGAAAATGATTCAATGCAAGGACGGACAGGAGAAGGAGACGCTGAGCTCAACTTACACAGCACTGGAGAAAGAAGTGAAGAAGAGTGCTAGGAAGGACAAAAGACGATTCTACGACAACCTCGCCACTGAGGCTGAGAAGGCAACAAGCAAAAGAGACCTGAGGACATTATATCAGATAACCAAATCTCTATCCGGGAAGAGATCAACACAAGCGAAACCTATAAAAGACAGCCAAGGGAACCCAGTTACCAAGGGAGAAAAACAGATTAAACAATGAGCGGATCACTTCAAAGGACTCTTGAACCGACCATTACCTGCAAAATGCATTAAATTAAACATTTAAGAGGAGAATGTAAAGAAATAAAGGTTGATCAGTAGAGTGTACCATATACAGTTCAGTTTAAAGCGACTTTAAACGCTTTTACTTCCATGATAACTGAGTACTTCAGATATAAACATTTTCATATATAATAATTTAGGCTTTCTGAGCATCTAGATGTTTTGTTCTAAGAAACTATGAACGTAGACAAAAAAGGGTGAACTGATTTTACTTTCACAGAAATAAAAGCTAGTCAGAATATACACTAAACCATTAATTGGCTAACGATAAACGTTAATAAACTAAGTATAGAAAAGAGAGAATGACAGACCACTGTGTATCACTAGATGAGTGGAAGGCTCGACAAATATTTTCAAAGGAGGCCTATCATTCAATATATAATAATTAATGCCTTCTTAATAACCATTCCATAAACAGCCTTACACAACAAAGCTTAGTGCCAATAACAGGCTACCCGATATCTTGTCACAATATAGCCATCACCAACCATCAAGAGATTATCTCTATGTTTAGTGCTGTAACACCTGGTCACCATTATTATTATTCGAGCAAAAGACTCTTGGTTGGTCCGCTGTCAGTTCTCCTTACTGCTAATCCTTTCAGGCCGGACATCTTATCTTCAATATGGACCGAAGGTAGTTGTTGGTAAAAAATCAGCAGTCTGTTAGGAATGCTTTTTGTAACGCGCCAACTCCCTGACCCATTTAGAAGAACTGACTTAACATTGGTGTTGAAAATCTTAATTTTGTTTCTCATGCTGAGTGCACAACATTTCCATACTAATTTCAAACTAATGAAGGTCTGTGTCTTTCCTTTCCAACCCGGACTGTCTTTGACATCCTCATGAATGCCGCTTGTCATTGAAACGATGCTGACTAGATAACTGGAAGAAGTGACCCTAAAATATCTCCAGGTGGTAATGACTGGTGCTTTTTTGTTGTTTTCGGTTAGTTAGCTATCTTCAACTCTGTTCACTTGAAATTCTGTCTTCGTTGTTTCTGCCAACTTGCTGAACCAAGTAAAATGACAGTGGATAGATAAATGATGCATATAAAATTAGAACGAATTAAAGTTCGATTTGAATCTCACATTACGCATAATGATCTGTCTTTAATAACACCATTCAGGATGATTAACCATGTTCTTCAATCGTAGTCATTTAGCCCTACGTCTTATAGTTACTGACCTTACGAACTAATCACAAGTGTTTTCCAGCTCTGATACATCATTTCAAAAACCATTTTACTCAGTGAGCGTAAAAAGTGAATATACATTCCGTCACACCTATATTATTTATACCCCAAACGCTACATAGGCTAAGTTAATTTTGAACAAACTCTTACTAACTTCTCAGTTTATCGTATAATGTGATTTTACATACTAGTTTCTTTGAACGCAGTCCCCCCAAACATATCATTCATATTCCAGACTATGAGCTACACTTATTGTCTGGCAGCTGATTATCTTACCCAAATGTTCCTGATGAAGTTAAAAAGCAGGAAGGATTCAAAACACTGGACCCATTCGACTACTAGTCTCCGTGTACAACATATTCAACTGAAGTGATTTTTTTTTCCTTCACGTTCCCAATGGAACATAGGGCTTCAAGCCAATGGCTTGAAGTTTCTGTAGCAGTGTTTATTTTTACAGGATGGGGTTGCTAGCCTCATGCCCAACCTTTCCTCTTTACCAGGATTATTTCTGGCTTAGTGAGGTAAAGGAGTGCGTCGGCCGAGGATCGAACCCCGGACCATGTGCATGGTTGGCGAGCGTCCTAACCGCTATACCACCGACAACTGAAGTGATTAATTACAGGCTTTATCACCAGCCAACATCAGTCAGTGAACCGGTGAAAAACAGTTATTTCGTTCCTGTCCGGGACTCTTAATCAGTACACACCTGCTAGGGTTCGAACCCAGGACCTTCCGGCTCGCTAACTGATGTGACTACACCTGTAACCAGCCAAGTCCCCGCAAACCAACACTTGAAGCGACTAAGCTTGGCAATCAGTTTGCCTACTTGAGAATATCGACCAACTACAATGAATGCATGCTCTATGAAGTTTCCGCAAGATGCAGAGAATCAAATTGTGTTAACTTGAATAGGTGTGGAGAAATGGCACATTGCTTTAAATCCTCAACTAACAACCAATGGGTCCTGAGCTTGAGTCTCACTCCACCTACTTTAGCCTGAGCAACCAAGCAGTATCACCAGTCTTCGCACAATAAATTTGTGCCTCACAGTCCGGTACATGAAAAACCTGTTTGGGATAACTGAGTTCCGAAACAAAACTTGAATTGGTGCACTTATATACAGATTTCCAAGTTTATATTAACAAATAAATCAGTTATGTCCAAGGGATAGACAGGTGAATAAAACACACAAACACACATCAAGTACACATTAGCATCTAATAGTGACTATTTAATAATGACTTACTTTGTTTTTCTTCGCATGTTACCCTAAGCACAAGATGATGTAATCCTTCAAATTCCTTTGTTTTATTCTCTCTCAATAAAGCAGAGTTTAATGCTTCACGAAAATCATTTAAATAATTAATTGAAAAGTCTTTAGGTGCTGGAACATAAAAGTATGGCACAAAACCGTGTACATGTGCACAAACACTATGACCATTTTCAGTGACACCAAATAAACGTATAATTGGTACAGGACTTTGTGCAGCTCCAGGCATACCGGCCAAACGTTCACCCTAAACAAAAAAAATAAGGTAAGAGAAAGTAATGATTCAAGTTCATTGGTTTTTTCAATACTAGATACTGTGAGAATCACACTTTAGTGGAAAGCGATTAAAGAGTGCAAGGGGAGAAAACATAGTGGAATTTGTTTCAAGTTTTATCATGGATTAATGTCAACTAGATAGTTTTGTCCTAGTTCGAGGATCTCCAATAGTACGAACTCATAAGCTCACCTACCGGGGATCCAACTCTCGACCTTCATGTTACGAGGCCAAGCTTGTTAACCATTCAGTCACTTGGGCTGGAATCTAATGGGCCCATGAATTTTGAATTGGACAGAACTGATTTCTATTAAATGGAATCAAAAGATATCATTCAGATCAAGGGTCTAGTGAAAATAAAAAAGTCTATTTCTAACTACTGTGCGTCAGTGGCACAGAAGTAGAATGCCAGCGGACCAAGCATGTGGTACGGGTTTTGATCCTCGACCGACGTACTCCTTTACCTCGCTAAGCCAGTAATAAGACTGGTAAAGAGGGAAGGTTGGGCATGAGGCTGGCCAGCAACTCCATCCCGTAAAAACAAACACCACTGCTACTGAAACTTTAAGGCTCTAGCTCGAAGCCCTATGTTTCACTGGGAACGTAAAGGAATCAAAACAAAAACTAAATATTATTTAATTATCTACTGGCAGTCGTAATGACGCGCAGTCAACCTTTCGTGTGTATGAAGAACTTGATAAGACATGGTAATAAGCCTTCGCTTTATTTTTTCCCGCTATATTGATGTAAGTACCACCGTATTTATTCTGAGCCAAGTTCAATACTAATTTAGAAGTTATATGTCATGCATTTTATCTGTATTATCTTATGTAAAGAGTTTTTCAATATGAAGACTGCGCTGAATATTTTGTCTAGAAAAGCAGTAAACATTTCGCAATTAAACCATCCGGCTCAGAGACCACAACCATATGAAAGTCATCCATCTGAGCTATAAATCTTCCTTATTACTGTGTAGAACTGTGTACACTATGCATATATGCGTGACAACTGGAGTAACACATAATGAAATAAAAACTCAATGGGCGATGCATGAATACCACACATAAGACTTCTACATTGTAATTTTTTGTGCTGTTAAGTAGGTAAATTAATTTTAAATATAACAATAAATTCAGACAGAAATCACGAGAGAAAAAGCATTTTAAGTTAGCAAATGTTCTTAATTTGACGCTCGACCGATAGCTGCAACCCCGACCATCACGTTATGGTCAGGTTCCCACATCACAGCGACCCAACGAACTACATTGGTTGAAATAAATGTTTCTGAAAGTCCTAACACGCCACAAAATTCGTTTGGATAGAGATTACACTAAAAGCAATTGCTACTGAAGTGTTGTTAGTCGCTTACATTATGTTAGGTCTCTGAAAGAGAGATCGTAATGTTAGAAAATATGGATGTAACATCAATAAACTATTTCCCTCAGACAACCATTAAGTCAACTATGCCCCCTCTTTGCTCTGGAAAGGGAGTGGAGGTTAAAAAATGTCAGTCCTAAAAATTGTACAACCACACTTTCGCTACTGCCTGTAGCCGGTGGTAAGACGTCAATAGGAACACAACTCTGAAAATCAACTCAAAGAGGATGTGAATCCCGCAGTTGTCGCCTGGATTCTGCTGTTACATAATACTCAGTGCTTGTTTATGGTACCCTAAAGAGAAATCAACCTTCACAGTGTGGGTAAACGTGAAGAGACAGCTACCCATACAATTCCATAAGCATATAAAGCTAAAGTGTCTTGAATATAAGGTGGGTAAATATCATAATTCTTAAATTTTAAATGTAACAAATAATTATAAGATGTAAACATCTTTATTAGACATATTTCTATATAACACTCCCCTATAATAAATAATGAATTCATACATATCTTCCATTATGATAACTATAAATCACACAATGAGTGTAACGCTATCCAAGACCGACAGTTTCTTAATAGTATTATATTTTGTTTACAGGATTTCATCACGAGCTGACATTAGTTAGAGGACCATTGGAAAACCACCTGGGAGTACTGGATAGCTGTTTCGTCCTAGTTTGGGACTCTTCAACTGCACGCAGCCACCGCCACAGTTCGAACCCAGGACTTACTGGTTACAAGGCGAGCTCGTATACCATTAACTCTAACTTACGTCAGCTCAAAATGAAATCCTGTAAACCAATCAAATCCCTACAAACCAACACTTGAATAATATATTTTGTGTTAAACAGCATTCCATACTTAGTATCTTTACTCTTAGTACAACAATTTCATCATATATTGACTCAAAGAGAACACTGGTCCGGGATATGACCTGATTGCAATAAAATAGCACTTAGATCAGTTATACTCCATGCATTCAACATGATCACTCAACAGATGAATGACGCATGAGATGGAATACACAAAGTAGGATTTTTTAAATGTTATGCTAATCAATGCACTTTAATATTGTTTTCAAACAGATATACAAGACACTCATGCAAATGTGAAAAGGCAATATGCAGTATTGATTGTGACAGTAAAAGGATAAATGATGTGTAACATGCCACATTCAAATTAATTGTGAATAATAGGTTTTCCGATTAAATGTCGAACAGTGAGTTATTGCGTCGTTATCAATCAAATGAAGCACACATCTCATTCCATCAGCACAATATTATAAACACGAAACAACTGAAACGACTTATGCACAAATGCAGAATGGGTGTCGTGCAGGATAAATTATTTACATAATACTGGAAGCATCAATGTACACATTTGTGACTATACAAAACATATTAAAGACGACTGACAACATGAAAAGACAACGCTAAATTAAACAAGAAATCGTGAAACAAAAATTGTATTACTGTTACTGTTATTCTTTTCAGTAATATAACAAGAATACCTGAAAATAAAAGTCATCAATTTCCTAAAAAGGAGACAATAATGAATCAAAAAGAAAACACAGTTATTAGTGTTACAATGATTTTATGATATTACTTAATCCTAGATTTATTAAATGGTATAAACCCACGATGACTCTCATGAATTAGAATCTGAAAAGGTTTATGGGAGAGTTTTATACCATTATGACCAAATTAATTGGTTATTGGTGCATTTCTGTCGATAGTAGCGGAGATTTATAATTGGGAATGTCCATTGTTAGATGTTCCCTACATTTTTATATTTGAAAGTGAATATTTCATTTTTCCGCAAATGCCGATTCGTCGGTATTTTGTAAAGAATTCTTTGTGATTGTTAATACTACTAAAAATCAGTATCGAAGATAAATCCTGCTTAGTGATGCAAAGAAGGGAACTTGATTTTTTTTCATTTACAAAACACTGAATGTTTAAGGAGTCTTTTAGTATTGTTGATCTTTTTACCCTAAAAACGGCTTGCTTACTGATAGTAAACAAGGTGTTTTGAACATCTTATTGATTTTCTGAATGCATATACTGTTTTCTGAAGTTTCACAAAGCCTGAAGATTGAAAATCCCGTTTACAATGTCTTTTGCATGTGCTCCATATCGCCGAAACACAGTTTCTCTAAAATAAAATCAGACGATTCTGTGTCCGATTACTGTTACCTATGTAAGGATAACCTATACCTGGTAGTGATACCGTAAGTAATTCTGAAGTTAAGCAGATCATATTCGAACAGGATAGAGGTTGTCGCTAATGAATGATATCATCCTAGGCGAAGGGAACTAATAGTTGCTTGTTCAAACTCAGCAACCTAGAACAGGCAATCAACCACACACCAGTGTATGAAGGTTGATGATACTACCCAGTCGTTCAATGGTAGTCGAATCAATACTTTGGGAATATGTTACCGATCTTGTCTCAGAGACTTCCACGATGTTCACTACATAACAGTTCTGAGTGACTGGAATCAGATGACAAGTAGTCACCTCAAGAAGTAGTATCCAATAACGATAAGGTGACTTGCGTTGCCATACTGATGGAATACGTTGCCTAAACACGACAGGGGGTGTTCCTCACAAAAGTGAAAGGGCAAGTACGAGTGTCTAAAGCTTACAACCAGGAGGGTAGGCATGCAGGCGTACCTAGAGAATCTGGAAAATCCTGATTCCAAACCAATGCTGCATATGGGTACCAAAATCAGAAATGACTTAATGGCGCATGGAGCTGTTTTGGTCACTGCACCAGGGAAACGCAGCTCCTGACACTGATTCACTGACTTGTGGATTAAACTTCAAATCAAAGGCTAGGGGATCGGTCTCTTAAGACAATCACCTGCTTCTCCCTGGTTGTGCGGGCAGTATCTCAGCCCTCACACGAACTATGAGATTTTATATGGCGCATCTCTCGCTAAGTGACCATAATATGACAGAATTGTATTCTAATAATAAATGGCTTGAAATATGAAAATGGTAGCTATGATTTTGTAATATATACGCTTTTTGTAATCACAATTAAAACTAATTGACTCGATCTATGAAATGTACTTGATAAGGATGTCCACCTACTTATAGTCACTTTTCAACTCTTTTACTTTCTCATATTGTTATATTATTTCATGTCGTGCAACGCTGCACCAAGTTTTTCTTTAAACAAAAAAGTAAATAAATAGATATTTAAACGTAACAAACAACCCAGTTAATAAAGACACGGGATGTTGCTCGACAATCGAGTGCATTTTTATGCAGAACAGATAGATTGAAGTGTAGACCTGGGTCAGCAATTGAGAATTCGGGTGTCTAAACCAATACACACAACCCAATCTGTCCAATCAGTGTATCTATCTTCCTAAATATCGTTCTAAATCAAGTGTAACGCATAAAAATCTAGGGTAAATCAAGCACTCTTAAAAAATTGTCACAAAAGTGTTTCAGCAACTGGTTGTTTGTTGGTTATTTTTGCAGAAACAGGTCTTATCATTTTATGATCATAATGAGTATAACAGCTACTAGACACACAGTAGTTTCCTTAAGGGGGATATACATGGGTGATTTTCAGGCAGAAATCTGTCATGAGCTTATTTGACCACAAAATGAAAGCAATAAATTCATTACTACCCTATACATCACTTAGAGATATTAACATTACAGGTGTAACACTCAAAAGTAATATTTCCAGACTTCATATCCTCTTGAAAACAAAAAATTCCCTTATTATCAGTAGAATACAATAAAAATTGATGAGTGAACTAACTTTATAGTGTGAGACATCAAACTGTAGAAAAATTATACTGTCTTTATTTGGGTCAAGTGGTTTTAAGTTAGGTCTTGGCCAATGAGAATTTGTTAGAAAATCTAAATGGGATATAGCTGCACTTTCATCCACCAAAGCTATATCTTCAGTCTCAAGATCATCCAATAACATAAGCTCTTGTTCAAACTTTGAAGGTTCTGGAGGTTCATCGTTATTGCCCCTGAATGGAAGAAATGAAACAGTTTAAACTCAGTTAAATTCAAACAGAAGGTATGAATAAAATGAATAAAACCTGTTTCGAATCAATAGACATACTTTAGAAAGTCAGAAACTCCTGGATGAAGTTAAACCTAACTATTACTGAACACTATTTGATATCGCACCATAAAGACTGAAGCTTAGAGGATATTATACGATAGGAGGACTGGAGGAATGCCTCTGCAATAATGCCGAAAACAGCATAAACTCATTATTTTATCTTGATGAATGTATTATATAACTAGAGACTGACTAGTAAATGATGCATGATCAAATCGACCTGAGATTGTCAGTCCACATCGAGAACAACGAGGATTCTAATAAACCAAGGACGTTAATGAAGCCAGCATACTCCGATATTTCATGAAATGGTTAGACACCATGCCTGCAATGCACTAAGCAATATAATGTAAGATCGCCTGATCACACCGACTAAAATTGAATCATATACTTTAGACATATGAACACGTGGCTAAAGTTCTTAACTGATTAAGTCATCCTTTTGTTTATCCATCGTCCTACTTGCCTGTATAAGACAAGTCCTTTTTTAACTTCACAGTAGTTTTGCTAATTCCTAAGGTGCAATGTTTGTATTCACTATATTTTAGCTAAGAGAAAATTGGTTGGCATAGAAGCGATTCCATCTATATTCAGTAAATAATTAAATTACTTTGAAGCACTTTACACGAAGTCAGAAGCTTACCTTGGTTTTTTGAATGAGCTGGGTCCCTTTGAAGCAGTCAATGAGGGGCGTTTGTTAGACATTTACGCGAAAGCCGAGAAGCCGACTTTGTAATTTCGATTAAGCGCACTTCACTCTTGCCTTGACAAGACCTAGAAAGATGAACGGGCTGAAGAAATATAACAATATAGAGTGCTAGCGCTAATTAGCAGATTTAAAGAAATTTGACTATTTGCTCCCCCCTTGAAGACACCTGGATCATCAGACATTTTATAAGCTTCGTGATATAAACGTAATGTCAGAAGTAAGAATACTATACTGCCGATATTAGCATACATGACCTTACGCGCGCTCCTTGAATACGACGTGCTTTTTCCTTGTCTAAGGATATAGGCTATGACAAGGTGTTCTCGCGAAACTTTATTGGTTACCGCGCTCACGACTACAGGCATTATAATCACCTATTTTTGGGGAAATAGATTATATTTGATTAGTTTTAGACTTCTGTAGCCAGAAAGCAGTATTTTGCTGTATTTTGTTCGTCGTAGAGCGTAAAGTTGTGTATTATAGCTCGGACGAATTATTAATAAAGAAGTCATCCTTCTTAAGAAAGTTCGCATAGAAAGACTATTATTTGCATCATAGTGCGTTGAGGGTTTGGTTTTTGCGAGTTGTTTCAGATCCTAAGGTTGTAAATATACTACAGGCAATGGCAGAGCACTTAATGTCAGAGTACTTAAATTGAGTATCAGCTTTCTGTTGATTAGTAGCTAGCAGCTGTGTCATACAGCTACTGCACCTGTTACATAGGTTATATCAGTCTTAATAATTATTTTGTTTCAGATCACTAAGATATTCTGAGATCCTTAATGACTTAATTGTAGCTATGAAAGATATGGAAGATGCACTTATGGCTCATATATTTAAAGCAGTTATTATTAAACAAGTTATATGTAAGCATTTTTTGATGTTCTGGTTACAATGCTTGAGTATATGGGGTTATTGCCTGCTTCTGTGAGTTAAGGGAGATTTGGTGAAAATCATGATACAATGAAGGTTCCTATAAACCCACTATGAATACTGCAAACTGTTGATAAGAAACTGCATCAAAGGAAAAAATGTGGAACAGCTAGAAAATACTACCTCAGTCTCGATGGTTATTACCTTTTGCATTTGTAAATCATCCTTCAAAAGCTCAGATTAACGGCAAACCATCCATGGTGCCCCACAGGCCCTACAGAAATTTGTGAGAGATGTTACATGTCAGGTTGTCTTACGAATTGTAAGGTTGCAGATCTTTCAATTTACCTGTCACCGAAATATCACTTATCTACTTCACGATGGTATTTTCATTTGTGCACTATTACAATACATTTTATCTTAACTGGATATGCCTTTATTAAAGCTGAGACTTACTCTTTGTGCCTATTAGTTGCTTGCTTACAGTCTGGTTGTTTTTATTAGATAGACAACAGAACCAGTGTTTGGGCAAAGCTGTATTTTCGTGGAAAACGTCACATTTTCTATGCTTGCACCGATATGGTTGGCACTAAACATTACAAATGTATACTAACATTCCAAGGACATAGCACTTAGCCAAATGTACGGTGTTCATTGTGAAGGGTTTACAATTTAACTCTTATCATAACCTGTTCTAAGTACTCGTACAATAGTTGAACGACTTAAACTTTTGAAGAAGTACTAAGTTATGATACTTCACGGTTGCAGTTTATAGCATAACTTATTGCACCTGCAGTAATGACATGCATTCTTTGTAAACATTCGTTTATACGACATATGAAATTATTATTATTCGCTTGCTGCTATCCTTTAAGAAGATGAACAATATGTGTGACAGTAAAAACCACAGAAGAATTCTGTCATGAACGAAGAATGAGAAAGGAGAATGAACCATTTTCAGCAAAGGTAGGCAGATATAAAGCGTTTACCTTTAATATTACTTCTTTCTTACTTCAGCGATTTAAAGAAACACTTTGTCTACTTATTTGCAGGTATTCGATAACGTCAGTCAACCCGGTCACAGCGATTCAACATTGCCCAAATTATTACGACAAACAACTGCGTAAAGATATTTGTTTGTTATTATTTTTCATTAAATATATTTAACATCATGCTTACCAGACTTTTCTTACTCTATCTGAGTGTAGCTATGTATTTGCCATGATGACTAGATGCAGGGATGACTTATTTATGAGACCTGACAAAGTAATTGGTGGCAAATTTTTGTGTAAGGTAAATACAACTGTCAATGGAGTTGAAGATTGAACGATCAATTCATGGTTGTTTGCTTAAAATCAACTTCCCAAATTTTCGCGGAGGCATCAATACGACAGTCATCGTCTCATCGGTCGCTGTTCAGAAAGAAGAGTGAAACATCGTCAGAAGTAATCTTGTGATTTATTATTGTAATATTTGTTCACAGACCTGGTAAAAACATTATTTTTATATGTTGGTGTAACAATAAAGAATTCTCGAGTGGCCAATCGGTGTTTTGGTTTTTTCGTCCATTATCACTAAGCGTTTCTGAGAAACTTCAAGCGACAGCGTGAGCCCGAGCGTAGCAAGAGCTGGGCATTAACGGTTTACGAGACGTGGCTGACAGTTTCTGATGGTAGAAACAGACTCTGGCCGATTCAGACAGTTGGTGAAAGTTTGGATAGTCACCGTTCATGTTTCCTGGTGCCGGTCAAGTCCTCTTTGAACAAGCAATATCTGGAACGTTTTTGGAATTGGGCCAAGTTCAACAATGCCTTGGTCAAAGAAGGGACAGAGTGTCTTGGATGCAAACAGGAAAGTAAGTCATGGTGACTTGTCTGTTAATTGTAACGATGTGTCTGATGTTAAGTATGACATGGTTGATGTTACTGTTTCGTCGTTCAGGGATGATAGGAACATCAAACTCCCTAAATTTGAACCACGATGTTTTGATGGAAACCCGGCTGATTATTTACAATTTGTAAAGGAGTTTGAGATCATGCTGAGTGGTTTTTTATTAAATGATGAATTGAAGTTAATGTATTTGATGAGATATTGCACTGTAGATGCTGCAAGAGCTATACAGTGCTGTAAGTTTATGAAGCCAAAGGAGGGCTACTACGAGGCTATGAGCATATTACGTCAAAGGTTTGGAAGACCTTCAATGATTGTAGGGAAATTATTCGAGGCTGTTGAGGGTAATGGTGGTCAATTACAGGATGACTCCCAGGCACTCACTGACTTTTTAGATAATTTGCTAATTTACAAGAATGGAATGATTTCGATGAATCGCACGAGTGACCTCAACTCGAGTTATATACTAGAAGTAATAGCAATACGCCTACCTACTCGACTGCAAAGGAAGTGGGTGAAGATAAGCTCCCGTATGGAGGATGAGGGTATCGAGCCAAAGTTTGATGATATCCTGAAACTAGTAAAAGATAGTGTCAATCAATCGATGAGCAAGTTTGCCAGTATATTGAATCTCACCCATAGAATAGAGCAGTCTGAGGGTAAAACGCAATCATTGATGACGAATAAGCCTCAGAGAGGTGGATATCGAGAAGGCTCGATGATGTCTAGTAATGCATATAGATCTAGTGAGTGTAACAGCTTTCGTAGTACATCCTCAACAGATAAGTTGCAAGATGCAAGACAAACACGGTTGTGTTGTACACGTTTGCAAGAGGTGCATACAAAGGTTAGCTGTGAACCGGTGAGCAAGTTCAGTGATAAGCCAAATGTAAACTCCAGGCCTGACTCCGAATTGTGTGACGATAACGGTGCGGTGAAGAAGTCTGTAGTTGCAACCGGTAAGCCATTGTTGAATAGAGTGTCACAGAATAGAGTTACTGCTTCAGAGTGCAGTTCTGACTCCACAAGTTTACAAGGTATAACTAGTCAGAGTGAAGATATAAAACCTTTAATGATTTTTGAGGACGAACCAAAATTGTCTACTTCTGTTATTAAAGAGTTTGAAAATGATGTACTTGACGGTTAATTGAATATTTGTGGTAATGATCATGATAGTGCTAATTTGTCTTTGGTTGATAGTTATGAGATGCGGGATATGCCTACTACTGCTAAGTTAAATAAAGGTTCTGTACAACTACAACGTGAAGTAGAATTGAACGCAGATGCAGTTCCAAAAGTTGTGCATACTTGTGAGACAGTCAGTGTAATTGATCAGCGTGTAGCCCACCTATCATCAGATGATAGTGCTAAACCCGAACTAGTAGTGAAAGACAGCAGTGGTGGTAATCTTGCAGTTGGACAACTATCTGAAAGCCGAAAAAGAACAGCTTCTGATCCACCGCTAACTTCATCACCTTGTGTCACTCAGTCATCGTTGGTGTTTTCATCCACAATGAAACAGACGCCCATCAACTCAAGTATCTTGTGCAATGACTATGATAGTATTGGCGCATTTGAAAAGACGAAAGATATTGCTCAGTTTAGTGTGGATAAACCAAGTGTAAACGAGAGAGTAATTGTTAAATTGACTTGCATGAACCAAGGCATTTCTAGTTTCAAGTTACTAATTGAATGCTATTATCTTTGGTGTAAATTACTCTGTTTCTACACTTGGTTGATCAGATACGTCGTGTGTTTGTTCGTCATCTATATTCTACGATACAATGACATGGGCGTGTTGCCGTTCAGATTTGAGGATATAGCTCATAGAAGGAAGCTTGCAAATGAACTCTGCGACGATTTTCCAACCTAGTGCGTCAACCTGAGAAGCGTTGTAGGCGTACTGGTGTAAGTCCTACAATTCTTCGAAGGGTAGCGCATAAATGAGCAGTCCACTGTGCTTGGTGTGTGATTTTGTACATATGTTGATATTGTATATACTGAATTGGCATCATCTGTCATCTAGCTGTTGGTAATTCTGTTTGTGTACGGACGACTTCCACTTGGATCATCAACCTGAGAAGGAATGTAGGCGTACTGCTGTAAGTCCTACAGTTCTTCAAGGGTAGTTTGTCGTGTCAGAATCCACAACATTTGATGTAGTGATTGTAAATATGTTTGTGTTAAATAGTTGGGTGAGTTCCAATTATCGAAATTGTTGGTTAATCTTGTTTTTGTCCGGACATTCCACAACTTACAATCGTCAACCTGTGAAGGGTTGTAGGCGTACTGGTGTAAGTCCTGCGATTCTTCAAAGGAATTCCGTCAAGATATGATCCGCGAGGTTATTTGTACTGTTTGTGTATACGTGTGGTGTGTCTTCGCAATTTGTGATTTTGGATCAGTTGTGTTTACTCGTTGTTTTCGTATCTTGTTGTTATTGCATAATTTTGTTAAAATTTTCGTCGTGCTTACATCTGAAGTTGTTTCTTGTCTTCTACATCCGTGAATGAATTGATTGATGTTAGAGACAGCAGATGGGGCGTATACGCCGGGGAGGCTAGGCTATTGCTGGGAATGAAATGCACACGGAGGTAACTGTTAGCTGCGGTCCGATACGCCGGGGAGCGGGAGTGTAAACGACTGAGGCTCGCATGCGTCACCGCTACTAGAACTGAGGCAGAATGAGTGACAAGCGATTGCAGTGGTAATTGGTAGTGAGTAGATAAGAGGATGTGCGTAGAGTATCATGAGTTGGTGCTATGGTCACGTTGCATTCCGCAAGAGTCATTCTAGTGAGGGGCGAATGTGTTGCAAGCTGTCAAGAGGTGGTCTCTGTCTGGAGGCGCAGGTCGTCAGCGATGTGTGAGATTGTGCTGTGGGTATGCTTGTGGTGTGTTGGCTTTTCTGTTTGGTTTCCATTTCAGCTCTGTCCGTGTGACCCAGTTTCTCGCAATGGCATCCAAGTCGACGTGCATTGGTCGTGATGGAAAAAAGGGTTGGATCCCCTTTTTGCCGGGGAGTGTCAATGTAGTTGAAGATTGAACGATCAATTCATGGTTGTTTGCTCAAAATCAACTTCCCAAATTTTCGCGGAGGCATCAATACGACAGTCATCGTCTCATCGGTCGCTGTTCAGAAAGAAGAGTGAAACATCGTCAGAAGTAATCTTGTGATTTATTATTGTAATATTTGTTCACAGACCTGGTAAAAACATTATTTTTATATGTTGTTGTAACAATAAAGAATTCTCGAGTGGCCAATCGGTGTTTTGGTTTTTTCGTCCATTATCACTAAGCGTTTCTGAGAAACTTCAAGCGACAGCGTGAGCACGAGAGTAGCAAGAGCTGGGCATTAACGGTTTACGAGACGTGGCTGACAACTTATCTTTTGGGTTCTACGCTGGAAACCATCGGACGTTTTTGTTTTAGTTTCTTTCGTCCTGCTTCATCGGCGATTCTGCATAGACTAGCGTTGTTTGCCCACCCTTCTTTGTGCAATTGCTTCCTGAAATGGACATTTCAATGAAGTTTAGTAATCACTGGACTAGAGAAAAGACGAAGCAGTGTGGAGGTGAGCAATAAAGTAAGTATTGATAATCAGTTGCTCAACTTTTGTGGTAAAATGTCTGGGATTGTGTTTGACAAAACGAATGGCCATGTCCCTTTAACGAAGAGAATGGATTTCTTGAGTCACCAAATTTTGAGGCACGATGCTTTGACAGAAATCCAACAGACTACCCATACTTTGTGAAGAAGATCAAGCAGAGCAATGTCATACTTAATGACGAAAAAATGTCGATGTATTGATTCATGCATTGTACTGGCGCTGCTAGTGTAGTACAGTGTAGTACTTATGTCAATGTAGTTGAAGATTGAACGATCAATTCATGGTTGTTTGCTCAAAATCA
Organism: Trichobilharzia regenti; assembly: GCA_944472135.2. Taxonomy (NCBI): domain Eukaryota; kingdom Metazoa; phylum Platyhelminthes; class Trematoda; order Strigeidida; family Schistosomatidae; genus Trichobilharzia; species Trichobilharzia regenti. Next base: position 32,917,906 of record OX235265.1, read on the forward strand.
ACTTCCCAAATTTTCGCGGAGGCATCAATACGACAGTCATCGTCTCATCGGTCGCTGTTCAGAAAGAAGAGTGAAACATCGTCAGAAGTAATCTTGTGATTTATTATTGTAATATTTGTTCACAGACCTGGTAAAAACATTATTTTTATATGTTGTTGTAACAATAAAGAATTCTCGAGTGGCCAATCGGTGTTTTGGTTTTTTCGTCCATTATCACTAAGCGTTTCTGAGAAACTTCAAGCGACAGCGTGAGCACGAGCGTAGCAAGAGCTGGGCATTAACGGTTTATGTGACGTGGCTTACATCACGCTTTAAGTGAAACATTAGTAATGCAATGCTTTCGAATACACGTAACCGTATACGAACTGGAACTTGAATGCAGTGCCTAAGTTTTGGCTATCGTTGTCATTTGTCCCTAAAGACTTGCATATGGCTATGAGACGTATCCACGTAACTTCACTAAAATACCTATAATTTAACATGTATGACGACCGACATCGTTCCCACGGAATAACACATACGTATAGTTAGTAGTTAAAGTCCTAGGGAGCACCGGTCTAGCATTCCGTGCTCACAAACGGAACATATGAATTGAAAGACCACAAGATTTACGTGAAAAGTTTATTTTAATTATGATACAAATTTAGTTTATTTACATATTCAGAGTACGATTGATTCCTGCGATTACTCCATCTGTATAAGTACTGGCAAACTTTTCTCCAAATTTGTCACTAATTCTCGTAATGCCCGCGCTGATAATACTCTTTTTGGTTTTCAATATGCCACGTTGATTTCGAGGGAAAACTGCTGACGTGCGCTGAGATGCGAACAAGTTGCGTGACCACGTCCATTGTTTACAATTCTGCATCACATGGTTAACTACAAAAGGGGGAACAAGAAACGTAAGGATAACTATGAACTGAGTATTACAGGTGCAGTGATGGTAGAGCTTGTGTCCTGTTTCCAGTTAAGGCAATGTACACACGAATACGGTAATGAAAATTACAACTTTCCGTATATAAGAACATTAATTAATTAAGTTTCGGTCGACATACATTAAAAACGGAGTCATAAAAACGCGAATATACCTGTGAAATATGGCTTTCTGAAATGGACCAAAAGCAAGTGTCGGGAGGAGTACCGACAAGTCTGAAACGTCATACACGTGCAGGTACAAGCACTCAGATCAAACTCCAATCTATTCCCATTGTCTTGGAAGAATACATAATCGAAGGCTTCACCCTCAACAGAAGCCCATCGTCGCCTTTCGTATTCACAGATTACCTACCTCGCGGCGTATGGCGTCAGTAGTCTTAGAATTGGGATTAGACGTTGTGAACAGGGATAGGTGAAGCATCGCGACTGAGCAATAATCACCTCCTGCTGTATTCTTGAAAAACTTCGTTTATACCATTTATACACCTTCAGCATGCTTTTATGCAGACTATCTGATCTTTGCAAGTACCGTTTCATTTGCTTGTGGGAGCTCTCGACGCGATTATTTGTATCATTCCCAAAAGTCAGCACGTTGTCTCTGAAACATGCTGCCCACAGTTCTCGTCGATGCATCCAACGACGTTGTAGATATTGACAGTAGCATCCAATCTGCTTATAACTCTGAAATAGAAATTAAATCTGGGAAATGAGAACATTAAAGGCATTACTCTGATCTCCTTTTACACTGCACTAAACGGCATAAATAGTTCTTCACAATGGGATTTCTTGTCTACAAATAAAATGTAAAGTGTGCTTTGAAAAACTTACTTTACGATAGAATGCTCGACAAACATGGAAAGAAGACAAAACAATGTGCGCTTGTCTGTGCGTTAACTTGACGGCTGCTATTTCAGCTTGCGCACAGTCCATAATGAATGTTTCCGTTTTGGAGGTATCTTCCATTATTCGACGAAATGAGTCCAATAGCCAAACTACATCTCGTTTGAATTCCTTTCTTGTCCAAGCAAATAAAACTGGTCGTCCACTACCAAAATTATCCGTCACAAGTAACTGGAACAAAGAATACCTGCACGTTGATTAATGAATTGGTAAACTTACTTCCCTTTATTTGTATTATACGTCGAGTCGATACCAACAACTTCAGGGAACTGTTTATACAATTCCATTTGCTCATTAGTTGCAAAACAAATTCTCGTTAGTGAACTCCTGATTGGTTCATCGGAATAATACTCCACTAACTTCCCACGGGATTTTAGGAATTCAAAATTGTCACTACGACTCGAAATACCTTAAGTATGTAACAAGTACGTCAACGTTACCTTTAGTAACTGCGGCTTTCATATTTTTAACGTCCATACGAGTTATATCCTTCTGGTACTTCTCCTTAACATGCATTATTATTTCATCGGATGATAGGGATTGCTGAAGAAGTGGTTCCACGTTTTCTTTCTCTTCCACTGTTAGTCGTCTATACCATGGGTCATTCCGCATGTGCACCCTGCTGCATGGATGGTTATGTACCATATTGTGGGAAGCAATTGTGTATTCACTACAACGCAAAACCACGCAAGATGAAGACGAGCAATTGCAACATTTAGACCTGCAATATTCATGAAATCATAATACACTTCTTCTTACGACTTGTTTTTCAATTTCAACCCGGGTCTTGTACGATTCACTCCAAAAGTGTATTTAAAACCAACGTAAGCGTACTTAAATCTGTCATCCAGTATCGTTTTGCTATAAGTATGAACATAGTGAGTGCAGGACAACTACACTGTTAGCATTAAATGACTTCCTCACTTTTTGGAATTCTGCTAATGGCTTCTCAAATTCATCCCAGCTCAATAAATGCCTTCCAAGTATGAATTCACCAAAAATTCCACTTAAGTCTGTGCGCCTTTCACTCGAATTGACTACCTGCAACGGACTAAAATAAAATTATCAATTAGTATCCATCTATGTCACAACTATTCCAAGATAAATCGTAAAAAAACAACATTGAAATACAGGGATGATCAATAACTATCAAGAAAATACCGCACGTATAGCCTAAATTACAGAAAAACACAAGAACCTACCGGTTCGTTGACATCGCAAGCAACCGATAGACCAAAAAACGGAGTGTACGACAAACAAAGCCTAGTACATGCACAAACAAGGAAAAACAAATCGTTACAATAGTCAAATTCACGTTTATAGTCATCACATATGCTGGCAAACGAAGCAAACACAATCACGCCAGGACAGCACCCGACAGCACGCACGCAAGGAAAATTCAAAATCCAATTGACTGCCACTGTTCTAGCCAATGAAATACGAGAAAACCTGAGCCGCCGAAAATATAACACGTTATAACGTATATCCTCACCCGAATACTCATTTACAGCATGTTCGCCAGCGTTTTCAAATGGTGGGATTGGATCGTTCATGGAATTTGAGTGGTTTGGAATTAATCCTCATTTCAGTTTAGGTGCAGGGTTTTTCGACCTCGACCAGAAGATGAATAGGAGCAGCAGAATACCAGAAAGAAAAAGTATGTGAACATGAAAAGGACATTTAATATTTCATGCATATATAAATGTTTATGTCAATTGAATGTAATACTTTAGTAAATAGTTTTCTATATTGTAGCTGTGTTTTCACGTATTTATGCGAAGTCTTAGAGTTTAGTGTCATAATGTGTATTAATGAGTCTGAGCGTTTTAGTGTTCTAATGACTGATGCGTTTTAGAAATAAGTGATGGGTTCTGGTAGGGATAGTCATTTATATATATTTATATAGCAAGCGTTTGAAGGTTACAATCGAGTGACAGGTCCTATTTCTAAGGGTAAACTAATCCTGTATGTTCCGTACTAAGTCTTTATGCATCCATGCTGCTAGTTTATTTATAGTTTTAAGATTGCTAAGGGTGTTGAAGTGCGTCTTTTAGGTGCTGTAGTAGATTAGTAGTTGATTCGTTCTAGGAGTAAATAGTTTATTAATATAATCAGTAGAGTGAAACAGTCTGTATAGAGAGCGTTTGAAGCTTGTAACCGAAGAGCAAGTTCTGACATCTAGGGGCAGGCTATTCCATATTTTAGAATACATGACTGTGAAGAAGTTTTCACGGAGTGTTGACTTAAAAGAATGAGTTGTCACTGTGGAAGTTTGGTTACGCAGATCGTAAGAACCTTCCTGTGCGAATTGTATGTCCCTGTTACCTGAGAATGATATTTTGTGAAGGACCTTAAAGAAGAATATTAGGTTTATAATAAGTCGCCTTGTCCAAAGTGGGTCAAGTTTTAGGATCATGCACCGTGAGATGTAGTCTTTCTTACAATCGTAGCCAAGTAGTTTTGAGGTAAAATATCGTTGGATACTTTCCATCCTTAGCTTGTCACGTGTGCGAGTGCTGCTTATAATAAATGGACAGTATTCTAGTAGTGGTCTGACACATGTTTTGTACAGAATTAGCTTGGCTTCATTGTCGTGAAAGTTCCTGAGTATGCATCCTAAGAGCATCCTCGATTTTCTAGTCTGTGATGCTACTTGCTCAGAGAATGTCAAGTCACTAGAGTACCTCAGGCCTAGGTCAACGACACTTCGGAGTCTGGTTAGGTTAGCAGATTGGAGCGTTAATTTCAGGTCAATTGAGGGTGCACCGAAGCAGATCCAGCCACATTTGTTCAGATTAAATTGGAGATTCCATAGGGACGACCAAGCAGTCATTTTATCTAATTCCTTCTGCACTACATTCTCGAAGTTCCCTAAGTCATCACGTTGGAATGTATAAGCTACTTTTAGGTCATCTGCAAAGATGAATGGTTTCCCGTGCGTGAAGCAAGCGCATATGTCATTGATGTATAGTGTAAATAGGAGGGGTCCAATGACACTACCTTGTACTACACCAGAAGTGATAGGGCTAGGTTTGGAGGTTGCAGACCCGAGTTTAACTATTTGGGACCTATTGTTAAGGAATGATTTAAGCCATCCTAATAATGGGTCACGTATTCCTAAGGAGTTCAGTTTTTTTGTTAGCAGTAAATGGTCAACACGGTCAAATGCCTTAGAAATGTCAAAGTAGATGACAAGTACTAGTTGCCGTCTGTCACGACTGCTGGTTACAAAATTGAAGAAGTCTAGGTGACATGTTAAACATGATCTGGATTTCAGGAATCCATGTTGGTTCGGACTTATAATATTGCAGCTAAGCATATGTTTGATTAAGTTATCTTTGACTAGTCTCTCCATGATTCTAGATGCTATAGGTGTGATATTGATTGGCCGGTAGTTACTGACTTCAGTTTTCGAGCCAGATTTGTGTTTAGGCATAATGAATGTAGTCTTCCATATGTCAGGGTAAGTTTGGGTTTCTAGGGACATTGTGAATATTTTAAGCAGCAGTAGAGGAATGTCAGGGCCACCATATTTATAGAAGTAAGATGATATACCGTCGGTACCGAAACCTTTTGAACTTTTGAGGGTTCTTATAGTTTGGTTAATATTAGCGTAAGTGAATTGAACAGTGCTAATTTGGTTTGGTGTGAGTGGAGATGGAGTTTGTGCCATATTAGTAATAGGGTGTATATCGAGTAGCTGGACTGAGGGCTTAAGGTAGTTACCTGCAAACGTTTTGTTGAATAGTTCACATATGTCTGCAGAGTTAGTGCATAGCCTACCTTTGTCTATGAGGAGAGAAATGCTGTGATTTTTGCGATTCATTCGCTTCCTTAAGATTTCTGTGAGTGCATACACTCTAGCAGGACTGGCTACTGCGATGCGTTCTTCCTTTCTCATACGGAAATCTCGAGCTTGTGAGATGGAGCTAAGGGTGTTAAGTATTAGACCTAGAGTGCCAAAGTCGTGGTGTTTGAAGTAACTTGTTGAGAGTTTCTTCAGTTTCGTACGATCCTTTGGTTTTATGAATGACTTTCTGTGTGGGGAAACCTTTAGTGTTTGGAGTGGAATGACAGCATCTAAGCATGTGTTAGTGTTATGGTAGAAGATGGTTAGGGCTCTCGATAGGTCATCAGTAGTGAAGTATTCATCCCATTTGGAGGATCTTAGCATCGATTCAACTAAGGCCCAGTTTGCCTTACTATAGTTCCTATATATTACTTGTTGTGAAGTGGAGGTATGAGATGCATTGCTACTCAGCGGAATTGGCAGTGCACACATCACTGTTTTGTGGTCGCTCCCTGGAAACTCAGAACCTACTAGCGTTGAAAGGGGGCTTATATTGTGGCAGAAGATTAAGTCTAGTACGTTGTTACCTCTTGTGGGAGTAGTGACAGTTTGTTTCCAGCCAAGTATATCCAGTGTGTCTAAGAACTTATCAAATTTAGTTGGGCCTGTGGGTATATCCCAGTTGATTTCAGGTAAGTTAAAGTCCCCACATAGGATCTTATGATCGTATTGTAAGTCGGATAATTGCTCCAGAGTATTAATAAGTTGGGTCTCGTAATTACTAAAGGTGCCAGGTGCTCTGTAGGTGCATCCAATTAATGCTGTTACGTTATTTAAGTGTACATTAACCCATAGAGTCTCAGGCATGTTAAGTGTACTACTTTCTAGCTGTGATACAGTAAGTTCATTCAGAAAGTACATGAGACAACCCCCTCCCTTACCACCTTCCCTGTCACACCGAAAGTGTGTGTAGTTATCTAAGCTTATTTCTTCATCCAGGATGTTCGAATGACACCAAGATTCAGTGATGACAATTACAGGGGGTTTGTATATTACTGTGAGTGCTCTGAGCATCGGCAATTTATTTAGAACAGATCTAGCATTTATGAGGATTAGGTAAAGATGAGAGTTGAAGTAGCATTTGAAGTATTTAAGTTCGTTAGTCAGCCCCGAATATGGTTCAGCACCCAGTAGTTCTGCTTGACATGACGATCCTATGTTAAGAGGAGTTTCAGCATCATGCTCACCTATGTCTATCGAGTTGGTGTGTGCTGTTTTCGGTGAAGAATTAGGAGTTGGAGTACTGGATTTGCTATAGACTAAGGAATTTTTATTTTTAGTTAGGTTACAGAAGTGGGTAGGGTTCTTTATTTGGCCTATACTTGTGCAAGTGTCAAGTGTGCCTAATGGATACGGGTGCACTAGACCGTTCCTGTTTTCATGCAAGGAGGGAGCCAGCACTAGTGGTTTAGGAGTGTTAACATCCCTACCAGCTGTTTTTTCAACGCTGACAGGGACGCGGGGGATAAAAAATGATTGGATCCTTGTGATGACCATGGCTTATTATTCCACCTATTGTTTGATGCTAGTTGTGTCCTTGTGTGGGTTTCGTGTGTACTGCATTGTGGGTTAGTTCCCAGCAGACTTGTACCATATATCCGGTCGAAATTTGTTTGTGTGCCATACTCTGAAGACCCTGAGTTGTTGGTAGCCGAGTTCTGACTATTACCACTTGTACTATTAAGGGTGACATTGTTGTGACATTGGATATTAGTGTGTGCCACGGTGCGATTTAGCACGTTGTGAGTGCTAATACTATTAACCGTGGGGAGTGTGGGCTTATTTAAGCTGCCACTGTTTTTGTTGGTATGATTTAGGGGCATATTTTCCTTATCTTTACCAATGGAGTTATGGCTAGGAGAGGACAAAGTCGAATTTCGGGGGGTTTTGACTTTTTTTCTGGGGTTATTTAGTGGCATTTTAGATTCTGCGGTGATGGGTGGTATGGTTTTATTATTTATTTGGTTACAGTCTAGTGGCCTTTCGGCTGGTGTTGCACTCTGATGGGATATTTCTGTGTGTTTTGAGAGGGGTGATGCGGTGGGGTCTACTGTATCTTTCACAGGGTTGGGAATAATGGCTGCTTGCAATGTCCTATTACCTATTTCACAATTAGTCTTAGCGAGATAGTTGTATGCGCGCCTTTCTATGACTGTTTTGTCCACCCCGACCTTTATATGTTTGTAGTTTCTGGCTTGCGATAGGGTGTGTTGGGAGTGGATGAATTTTCTGGTCTCTGCCGGTGTTTCGAACTGAAAACGAATAGGACAACACTTTTCATGTTGACTCTTCTTCAGCCTATAGCACTTAGTCTTGGAGTTAGGCATTTTCGCTTCACTAAGTAAGATGCGCTGTACCTTTTTTAGTGCCTCATTGTCCGGAACGTTGTAGACAATAGCACTCAGTTTTGCGTCGAGTCGTTTTGTTACTTCTGTGGTAACAAAGTTAATGAGGTTATCTACCTTAGTTACCGATTCTGTGTCAAGCTTGTTAAGGTTTACAGTTTTCATGAGGATAGTTAGAGGTGTCAATTCACAGACCTGCGATCTGATATCGCTGATCTGATCTGATAATTTGGATATCTCGGTATTGGTTTCGATGTTTCCAGCATTTACTGACTTACTGTTTTTTATTTCCCTTAACTCAGCCTTAAGTTCTCCTATAGACAACTTTAGAAGTTCTATTTCTGAAGATAGTACTGAAAAAGAGCTTGATGGCTGGAGTTTCTCCATAAGCACATAAGGTGAAGGGAGGAGTTCTGTATGAGCAGAGGGTACTGAATTTTTAGGAGTAGTGCTAATACTAGCTGTCAGTACAGTTTTATCCTCAGTTTCAGCTCGACGCTTACGGCATACAAGTGAGTTATGTGACTCACTATAGCCGTTTGTAGGGGTGTGTTGCTTGATGTAGCAATCAAGGACGTTAAATTAGACACCAGTTTTACAGGGGATTGGGTTCGTTGCTTTTTACTTTGATTAACCATAACTATTAGAAATGAGAGTTAGTGGTTACAAGTATGGAAGTGGTATAGTACTTGTGCAAGTACTACAACAAGATAAATTTTATGTAACGAATCACGTAAAAATGTGACGCAAACGTTGAACGTGCCGCGATACAGAGCATTCTGAACGACATGAGGCTTGAAGATGCTGCTAAAGTTACCGGATTCGTACAGATTTTTCCTTTTTTCCTTCACGTTCCCCAGTGAAACATAGGGCTTCAAGCTAGTGCCTTGAAGTTTCTGTAGCAGTGTTTATTTTACAAGATTGAGTCGCTAGCCTCACGCCTAACCTTTCCTGTTTACCAGCATTATTTCTGGTCTAGCGAGGTGAAGGAGTGCGTCAGCCGGTGATCGAACCCCGGACAATTTGTATGGTTAGCGAGCGTCCTAACCGTTATGCCACCGAAGCACTTGTCATTACTAACAATAAATGCAGTCCAACCAAGCAACTACTTTCATTCTCTAATGCTTTAAAGATCGATTTTGTATGTCGTTTCAAACAGCTGAAACATAATTGCTTCTAACCCCTAATTTTTCTGACGAAGTCAGTCTTGGGAAACTAGCCCAAGTACTAAACAGATACACTCAACCACAGGGCACAAACTCTCGCTGAAGATCGACTGCTTTTGTCACCCTCATTATAAATGATTTCGCGTTATTCATTGAATTCCCAATTCCAGGAGTGGGATACGATATACTGGCAGACTTGCTCATTATTTTGTTAACGCTATCTTTCACCAACCTCTAAATATCATCAAAACATGGCTCCAAGCCATCCTGCATTGGTCTTAACCCACTTTTCTCTTGATCTAGCCGATAGGCGTCTGGCTGCTACTTAGAGAGCAAACCTTTAATTGAATTCACTCATACAATTCGAGAAGTCAGTATATTTTTTATACGACATTAGGTTGTCTAAAAACGAGGTGACGTCTTTGAGATCATCACTTAAATGCTTTTCATCAGCTTTAAGAATGATAGACACATCTAGAAATCACAGACGGCCTCCCAAATCTTTGGCATATTATACGCCTTGCTTCATCATATCCCTTATTCAAAAACAACAATATACAGCACTGTACTACACTAGCAGCGCCAGTACAATGCATGAATCAATACATCGACATTTTTTCGTCATTAAGTATGACATTGCTCTGCTTGATCTTCTTCACAAAGTATGGGTAGTCTGTTGGATTTCTGTCAAAGCATCGTGCCTCAAAATTTGGTGACTCAAGAAATCCATTCTCTTCGTTAAAGGGACATGGCCATTCGTTTTGTCAAACACAATCCCAGACATTTTACCACAAAAGTTGAGCAACTGATTATCAATACTTACTTTATTGCTCACCTCCACACTGCTTCGTCTTTTCTCTAGTCCAGTGATTACTAAACTTCATTGAAATGTCCACTTCAGGAAGCAATTGCACAAAGAAGGGTGGGCAAATAACGCTAGTCTATGCAGAATCGCCGATGAAGCAGGACGAAAGAAACTAAAACAAAAACGTCCGATGGTTTCCAGCGTAGAACCCAAAAGATAAGTTGTCAGCCACGTCTCGTAAACCGTTAATGCCCAGCTCTTGCTACTCTCGTGCTCACGCTGTCGCTTGAAGTTTCTCAGAAACGCTTAGTGATAATGGACGAAAAAACCAAAACACCGATTGGCCACTCGAGAATTCTTTATTGTTACAACAACATATAAAAATAATGTTTTTACCAGGTCTGTGAACAAATATTACAATAATAAATCACAAGATTACTTCTGACGATGTTTCACTCTTCTTTCTGAACAGCGACCGATGAGACGATGACTGTCGTATTGATGCCTCCGCGAAAATTTGGGAAGTTGATTTTGAGCAAACAACCATGAATTGATCGTTCAATCTTCAACTACATTGACACTCCCCGGCAAAAAGTGGATCCAACCCTTTTTTCCATCACGACCAATGCACGTCGACTTGGATGCCATTGCGAGAAACTGGGTCACACGGACAGAGCTGAAATGGAAACCAAACAGAAAAGCCAACACACCACAAGCATACCCACAGCACAATCTCACACATCGCTGACGACCTGCGCCTCCAGACAGAGACCACCTCTTGACAGCTTGCAACACATTCGCCCCTCACTAGAATGACTCTTGCGGAATGCAACGTGACCATAGCACCAACTCATGATACTCTACGCACATCCTCTTATCTACTCACTACCAATTACCACTGCAATCGCTTGTCACTCATTCTGCCTCAGTTCTAGTAGCGGTGACGCATGCGAGCCTCAGTCGTTTACACTCCCGCTCCCCGGCGTATCGGACCGCAGCTAACAGTTACCTCCGTGTGCATTTCATTCCCAGCAATAGCCTAGCCTCCCCGGCGTATACGCCCCATCTGCTGTCTCTAACATCAATCAATTCATTCACGGATGTAGAAGACAAGAAACAACTTCAGATGTAAGCACGACGAAAATTTTAACAAAATTATGCAATAACAACAAGATACGAAAACAACGAGTAAACACAACTGATCCAAAATCACAAATTGCGAAGACACACCACACGTATACACAAACAGTACAAATAACCTCGCGGATCATATCTTGACGGAATTCCTTTGAAGAATCGCAGGACTTACACCAGTACGCCTACAACCCTTCACAGGTTGACGATTGTAAGTTGTGGAATGTCCGGACAAAAACAAGATTAACCAACAATTTCGATAATTGGAACTCACCCAACTATTTAACACAAACATATTTACAATCACTACATCAAATGTTGTGGATTCTGACACGACAAACTACCCTTGAAGAACTGTAGGACTTACAGCAGTACGCCTACATTCCTTCTCAGGTTGATGATCCAAGTGGAAGTCGTCCGTACACAAACAGAATTACCAACAGCTAGATGACAGATGATGCCAATTCAGTATATACAATATCAACATATGTACAAAATCACACACCAAGCACAGTGGACTGCTCATTTATGCGCTACCCTTCGAAGAATTGTAGGACTTACACCAGTACGCCTACAACGCTTCTCAGGTTGACGCACTAGGTTGGAAAATCGTCGCAGAGTTCATTTGCAAGCTTCCTTCTATGAGCTATATCCTCAAATCTGAACGGCAACACGCCCATGTCATTGTATCGTAGCACGTGTTTTCGTTTATATTCATTTATTGGTTACTAATAATTGATCTTTAATAACGATGGTTAAAAATTCTAAAAAGCGTGTTCGTGTGAACACCACTAATTTAGAAAATAGCACCAGCTCGTCTAATAACACATTACCACCCCATATTATTAGTAGTTCACCCAACATAAGAGCCTCGAACATAACTCTGACCCCTGTAATACAGGTGGAAGATGTTCTGTCTGAAAAAGTAGAGCTCTCTTACTTAACGTGCGTAATTAAAGAGATGCAGCTACAGATAGATGAATTAAAAACGAAATTAAGTTCACTAGAATGTATACCCGAAACTATCTCACGTATGAAAAAAGAAATGCAGGATCCTACAATCCTAAAGCTTTTTAATATGACCTCTAGAATGACTCATACTGACTCAGAAAGTGCGAAGGAGTTAGAAAACGCCATCGACTTTCTATCCAGCGAAGTTGTTAGAAGGCTGGCTTCAAAACAAAACGCAATAGTGTATAATGTACCGGATAGCGAGCCCATAAAGTCAGTCCAGCACTCATTGCTGAAGGCTGCAAATCTCTTGAATGCACCTTGTCAGTGCATTCGCCTAAGCAAAAAAGACCTAAAGCATCCTTGTCCTATACTCTTTAGGTTCGACAGCTACATAACAGCTGAACGATTTAAGATGGCCGAAGATCTTCTGGCTACTGCCACTAAATTCAAGACTATTAAAGTAGTCTCGGATAAAACACCAAACCAAAGGCAAGCAACCAAGAACTCCTTCGATACAAAGTTGACAACACTGAGAAATACATCTGGTATCAGTGCTAAAGTGTCGACGGACACTGAAGCACAGCAAGTCACGTGTATAGTGTTAGGAGAAAAAACGGCAAGTAAGAGCGACCCAAAACTCAGTAAGAGCAGTGCCACTGGGTGCAATCTTAGAGTGCACGAGAGCACATCTCGAAAACCTGCTGACCTACATAAGGTTGACATAGACGCACAAACTATGGCTGACCAGAAACTACTGGCAGACCACTCTCAATCTGGATCCAAGCCAGAGAGTCCCTCAGTAGAAACCGCAAAAAAGACCACAAAACCCAGAGTCCCACCCCAGACTTCGACATACCTCCCTCGTAATAAGTCTAATAAGCAGCGTGTCAGTCTAAAAAATGACAAAGCATGGGTAACGAAGCACATTCCCAAAGACGTCACGCAGCATGTGAGAAGGAATACCCCTTCCCGAACTAGAAGTAACATGCCTAACAACGCACATAACTTGGGAATGCAACGTAGAATGGATCCTCAGGATATATGGAGCACTAAACGGGACTCATATAGGCACCATATTAACGAAAATCCTCGTCCAAACTCTCGCACTATCTATGTTAAACCTCATCAACTTAATGAGAACAGGTCGGCACTTGATCCCCTCAATAACTTCACTCACACACGTGACGTGAGCCAATATGCATATGGCTATGAAAGCCCCATGAGGTACAACTACCAGGGTAATCTTAACACAGGGTACCTAGGTCCAGCAAACTACAACCCAAATTGCAGGGCAGACCATATATCACCAGTAGATGAACGCAGATGCCGACCCATGGATGCTAATAGTCAAAATATGCAACAGGATTATTTTCGGCTGCAGCAAACAATAGCCCCACTCGCTGCACAGTTCATCCAGGAAATAGTACACACACTGACTCTGTCTCACCTCAGAGCCCCTCCAAACATAACGTAGGGATAGTGACAAGTAACCATGTTAACCTCTCCTCCAATAACTCTGGTTTACTAACAATTATGCTCCTGAATGCTAGATCTCTCCTTAATAAAATAACAACGCTTCGCTGCCTGGCATACATAGAACGGCCAACACTAATAATGGTGACTGAAACCTGGCTTACTACTGATATACCTGACACAAAGCTAGTAATAGACAACTACGACATCTATAGGAACGATAGAGTTGACAAAAGAGGAGGCGGTTGCTTAATATATGCCTATAAATCCACTAACTCCAATACTTTCAATAACCCAAATACTGACAAACTCCCAGAATCTAAGTGGATAAGCATCCACACAAACGAAAGTAAAATTCTCGTGGGATGTATATACAGACCCCCCAATAGCCCTGAAATGACTGATATAACTATTGCAGAAATACTAGAGCATGTAGCTACGCTGGACTTCGACTACAAAGTAGTATGTGGAGATTTCAACTTACCTGGAGTAAACTGGGATACCTGTACAGGACCAAGAATCCATGAAGAGCTACTACAAGCTATAGACATAGGAGGATGGAAGCAGTGCGTGCGCCTCCCTACAAGGAACCAAAATACTCTTGACTTAATCCTCTGTCATAACATAGAGCCCATCTCGATAGAGGTGGGAAATAAACTCGATAACAGTGATCACAACATATTGTACTGCACGCTACCCCTCCGACTAACAACTAAATACACACCTAAAAATTCCCCGGTGCGCTATCAATATAGGGACTATAAGAATGCTGATTGGGAATTCCTATCAGATCTGTTGAGAAGTTCTGACTGGGAAGAATACTTCATCAACAATAACTTAGAAGTATCACTTGAGATTTTCTACAAAACAGTTGGCTCAGCAAGAGACACAATCGCGCCCCTAAAATCTGCCCTAAAGACACCAACTCCATTTATTGACCGGAAAACGCGACTAAAACTAAAGAAATTGAAAAGGAAATACCATGTATTTAAGGAATTTAATGCGTTAAACCAAATACATGAAACTCTTAAACTGCTTGAAGAGAAACACAAAATGAAGTCACAACATGAGGAAAATAAAGCGCTAATGGGTAACACCAAAACTCAGGAACTTTGTAGGATATTGCAAAAACGTCTAAAAAGCAGTAAAGACAATAATGTAAGCATCTTGGAACATAGGGGTGTAATATACAACGATCCCCAGGTTATAAGTGAACTCCTCAGTGAGTGGTTTTGCAATGACACCAGAGTGCACCCGACCCCAAATTTCCAAATGACCTGCAAAAGTAACCACAAATTAGGAGAAATAGATTTTAATATACAAAATATAGACTCAGCGATTAAGACATTGAAGTCAAATGGCAGTACTGGAACAGACGACATACCATCTGTCATATACAAAAATGGTAGCACGGAAATGGTAGTCTTGTTACTTAGAATATTTACTCTGTCACTGGAAACTGGAACTTATCCTGAAGTGTGGAAAACCACATACATACTACCTAAGCACAAAGCAGGGGCCAAAACCAGTGCATGCAACTATAGACCTATTAATATAACACCGGTAATATCACGAATAATGGAGAAAGTGGTTAAAGACCAAGTGTCAGACAACTTACTAGAACATGAACTTATCAACCCATCACAACACGGATTCCTCAAAAAGAGATCATGTGCGACCTGTCACATAGACTTTTTCAATGAAGTTACACGAAGCAGGGACAACAGAGAACTAGTAATTGTGCTATATTTCGATATAACAAAAGCCTTCGATAGAGTCCCCCATAATCTGCTAGTCAGCAGGTTATGCTCACTAGGGATATGTGACCCCCTCCTGAGCTGGATAAAATCATTTCTCTGTGACAGGAATCAGATAACAAAAGTTGGCTCGATAATCTCAAGGCCTAAACCTGTAAGTAGTGGTGTAATCCAGGGAAGTGTATTAGGCCCACTCCTATTCATAATATATATAAACAGTATCTGTGAATGCTTTAGTGTTGGTAAACCAATACTATATGCAGATGACTTAAAAGTGACCTATAAATGCAAGAACACAGATCTCGGAATAACAGTAAACGCCATACAGCAAGAATTAGAAAAAATGGATAGATGGTGTGACACCTGGCAACTCCAGTTTAATGTCGACAAATGTGGCTGGCTCTGCATAGGTTGCAACAATTTAGAACTTGACCTGACAATTCAAGGCCATGCACTCTTACGACTGGAATCTGTATTGGACCTAGGACTGAAATACTCACATGACTTATCATTTTCTGAACATATCTCCAAACAAGTGTCAAAGTCACGCAGACTTATCGGCTTTCTACTCAGGAACTTTTACAGAAATGAGTCCAGAATTCTGTTGTACAAGGTTTGTGTGCGTCCTTTATTTGATTACTGTTCATTCATGTATAGTAGTATACGCATAGAGGACAAATTGAAAGTCGAGGGAGTGCAGAGGTACTTCACGTCAAAATTACTCGGAACCGAAAATGGTGCGAACTACTCCACTAGATGTGACACCCTAGGATTAGAAACACTATGGCTAAGACGCCTGAGACTAAACTTAACACTTTACTATAAGCTTCTAAACCACTTAGTTTTTACCTCTACTAATGGCATTCGACTTTCAGATGACAGTGGCTACAAACTAAGACACACTAAGGGTACAGTAGCTATCGAACAATGTAAAACAGCTACCAGGCAAAAGTTTTATTTGATTAGGTATGCACAGATATGGAATAAACTACCAATGGAAATGCGTCAAGCAGGTACATTGGCCTCATTCAAAAAAGTGCTTAACGACAAACTACAAGAGTTTGCAAACGATAGTAGTCCTAGTTCCTATCTGAGAGCCTCCGAAATTATAGGTCCATTTAATGTATAAGCTTAAATACTACACCTGTTGTTTTTGCCTATATTTATAATTTTAGATAAAACATTAACGATTAAGATACTTACCCTCAAACAGACAAGAAGTTTCGTTTGTAAAACTTCTACCCAACACAATAAGTGGAATAAAATGGACATAAACCGACAACATGAAAAAGATATAACTCACCACAACATCACATGGACAGATGTACGCTCGTCGGGCATCTTATATACCTCACCAACCACAACTCAACTTTCCTAAGATAATGTGATGAACTTATATCCGTAATGTTGCTGAGCAGTTAATATCCACAACTCCTGTCGGAACAACTAAAATTCAAAAACCCTCCTCACGAGAAGTAAATACCCACAAGCAGTAGAAATCCATTAATTAATGCGTCCAAAGCTTATGTATTTTGCTCCCAACAATGACATTGCAGATCAAATGAGATAAGCAAATCACTGATTTCCAAATAACACAACAATGAACTATAATTCAAGAATTCTGTACACAACAAAATTATGTATGAAAACTGACTTCAAGCTTTATTTTTTTCCCAGGCACTTATAACCCATCCACCAAAGACCTGGTTTTTTTGTTAATGCGAAGACAATACTTCTGTATTTCCTGATGTGTTGCACTCACTGACAATCTAGCGGATTTTTCCAACTATGCACAGAAATGATTGTACATAAGTGAAAAGGATGTTTTATACTATTGCGATTAACATTTATCAAGTGTATGTATAATCTCCAGTGTACATGTTAAACATATTCTGATATCGACTGTAAATTGTGACTGAATAATATGGTCCTATTTCTGTAACAATTTGATGATGCCTGTAAACTGGCGTCCCTCATGTACTGCATGAGAATAAATTTATTTATTTATTTATTTATATAATATAGATGACGAACAAACACACGACGTATCTGATCAACCAAGTGTAGAAACAGAGTAATTTACACCAAAGATAATAGCATTCAAATAGTAACTTGAAACTAGAAATGCCTTTATTCGTGCAAGTCAATTTAACAATTACTCTCTCGTTTACACTTGGTTTATTCTCACTAAACTGACCATTGATATTCGTCCTTTCAAACGAACTGATACTATCTTAGTCATTGCACAAGATACTTGAGTTGATGGGCGTCTGTTTCATTGTGGATGACAGCACCAACGACGACTGATTGATACCAGTTGATGAAGTTAGCGGTGGATCAAAAGCTGTTGTTGCTCGACTTTCAGAAATTTGTCTACCTCCAAGACCACCACCACTGCTGTCTTTTACTATCAGCTCAGGTTTAGCACTAGCATCTGATGATAGGTGGGCTACACGCTGATCACTTACACTGACGGTCTCACAAGTATGTATGCCTTCTGCAACTGCATCTGCATTTAATTCTACTTCACGTTCAAGGTGTACAGAACCCTTGTTCAACTTAGCAGTAGTAGGATATCTATCATCTCATCATGATCAACCAAAGACAACTGTGAAGTGTCATGATCATTATCACGAATATTCACTTTACCGTCAAGTACATCATTTTCAAACTCGTTGTTAACAGCAGTAGACAATTTTGGTTCGTCCTCAAAAATCATTAAAGGTTTTATATCTTCACTCTGACTAGTTATACCTTGTAAACTTGTGGAGTCAGAACTGCACTCTGAAGCAGTAACTCTATTCTGTGACACTCTATTCAACAATGGCTTACCGGTTGCAACTACAGACTTCTTCACCGCACCGTTATCGTCACACAATTCGGAGTCAGGCCTGGAGTTTACATTTAGCTTATCACTGAACTTGCTCACCGGTTCAAAGCTAACCTTTGTATGCACCTCTTGCAAACGTGTACAACACAACCGTGTTTGTCTTGCATCTTGTAACTTATCTGTTGAGGATGTACTACGTATCCTGTTACACTCACTAGGTCTATATGCATTACTAGACATCATCGAGCCTTCTCGATATCCACCTCTCTGAGGCCTATTCGTCATCAATGATTGCGTTTTACCCTCAGGCTGCTCTATTCTATGGGTGAGATTCAATATACTGGCAAACTTGCTCATTGATTGATTGACACTATCTTTTACTAGTTTCAGGATATCATCAAATTTTGGCTCGATACCCTCATCCTCCATACGGGAGCTTATCTTCACCCACTTCTTTTGCAGTCGAGTAGGTAGACGTTTATTACGTTGTGCCATTGCTGAAAACTAATCAATATGG
This sequence comes from Trichobilharzia regenti, assembly GCA_944472135.2. NCBI lineage: Eukaryota > Metazoa > Platyhelminthes > Trematoda > Strigeidida > Schistosomatidae > Trichobilharzia > Trichobilharzia regenti. Next base: position 32,936,573 of record OX235265.1, read on the forward strand.
TTTAAAGTTAAAGCCGAGCTACATCGAAAACGGGTATATGGAGTAGGTAGGCGTATTGCTATTACTTCTAGTATATAACTCGAGTTGAGGTCACTCGTGCGATTCATCGAAATCATTCCATTCTTGTAAATTAGCAAATTATCTAAAAAGTCAGTGAGTGCCTGGGAGTCATCCTGTAATTGACCACCATTACCCTTAACAGCGTCGAATAATTTCCCTGCAATCATCGAAGGTCTTCCAAACCTTTGACGTAATATGCTCATAGCCTCAGCGTATCCCTCATTAGGGGCATGAGCTTACAGCACTGTATAGCTTTTGCAGCATCTCTAGTGCAATACCTCATCAAATACATCAATTTCAATTCATCATTTAATTAAAAACCACTCAGCATGATCTCAAACTCCTTTACAAATTGTAAATAATCAGCCGGGTTTCCATCAAAACATCGTGGTTCAAATTTAGGGAGTTTGGTGTTCCTGTTATCCCTGAACGGCGAAACAGTAACATCAACCATGTCATGCTTAACATCAGACACATCGTTACAATTAACAGACAAGTCACCACGACTTACTTTCCTGTTTGCATCCAAGACGCTCTGTCCCTTCTTTGACCTAGGCATTGTTGAACTTGGCCCAATTCCAAAAACGTTCCAGATATTGCTTGTTCAAAGAGGACTTGACCGGCACCAGGAAAAATGAACGGCGACTATCCAAACTTTCACCAACTGTCTGAATCGGCCAGAGTCTGTTTCTACCATCAGAAACTGTCAGCCACGTCTCGTAAACCGTTAATGCCCAGCTCTTGTTACGCTCGGGCTCACGCTGTCGCTTGAAGTTTCTCAGAAACGCTTAGTAATAATGGACGAGAAAACCAAAACACCGATTGGCCACTCGAGAATTCTTTATTGTTACACCAACATATAAAAATAATGTTTTTACCAGGTCTGTGAACAAATATTACAATAATAAATCACAAGATTACTTCTGACGATGTTTCACTCTTCTTTCTGAACAGCGACCGATGAGACGATGACTGTCGTATTGATGCCTCCGCGAAAATTTGGGAAGTTGATTTTGAGCAAACAACCATGAATTGATCGTTCAATCTTCAACTACATTTACATAAGTACTATTAGATCCAAGTAAGTTGATCGAAATCTATAAATCCACTGCTGCCATCAACAAACTTCAAAAGAACAGAATCAGAAACTGTAAATATACGAGATTCAAAATCTCAACCCAGGAACCCAGAAGAACAACAGACCCAACTCAGAATACTAGGACCTATAACCCACTCGAAAACTTCAGAAGGCAAATTGGGAATGTGGTTATTATTTATTGTCCCACTGACAGTATGCCATCACGACAAGGCATTTACAGCACAAATCGTTACAGTAACGAAAGTTACAGCTTCAAAACGTATGGGTTCAAAAGTTTATAGGTGCAAACGTCGTAGTCTCAAAGTGTATAAATAAAGATCAACATAATTCGCAATAATACTTCAGATCGTATTTTTTCAGTTTTCTGCTGAAAACCAAACAACTAAACCCAAGGATGGCTGTAACTACCAACGGAAACGAAACCAGTTTGAATGTGGCGGGTAACTGAACATTCACTCAATATTATCAATACTGACAACACCTCTCACACAAATGCCTCCTACTATACCCAGAATACAAAAGCTTGCTGATGACTTTGAGAACAACTTCACTAAACAGTAATGTTTCATATATATAAATATACGTAATTCCAAAGCATAAAATTACACCACGTTAGTCGTTTAATAAGCTGATCTTACTGGTTGAATAGGACTGGACATCTGGTTGCATAATTTCACAGACTTAGTAATGATATCCAAAGATGTTCAGTAAAATTACTGCGTTCACATAACAACGTAAGTCGGAAATCGAAAATTGAATTTAACGCGCGCTTCTTGAATACGACGTGCTTTTTCCTCTCTAACCGGAAATATCCACTTTTGTGAATTATTCGTTTAGGAAACCTGATCTTCTTGATCGTGCCTGTAAAAATGGCATGCATTTTCATGTAAATTTATATGTTTATATGAGAATATATATATTATTATTCTTACCCGGCGAATTTTATTCAACAATTTCTTCTTCACCGAGCTTGTGTGTGGTACTTCCCGCTGTCTCTAACTACTGCCAAAGCTTCAGGTGCTACTTCTGAAGCAACATCCTCCTCACTCTTTCAAATATACAGGACTTGTTGGTCTGTTACGTGATTGCTGTGAAGCCGAATAACCCGAAAGTTACAGGTAAAGTCAAAAGCTTTTACTTATATACTTTATCCTCCTGTTCTGTGCTCTCTATTGTCTTTTGCTGTCAGTCTATTGGACAAAATAACTCCACTGTCTCTTATTATTTAACCACCAGTATTAATTAAGGAGTAATATGACGATAGATTCTCACCCTAAGATAAGTAATGGGACATCATACTCCGTAGTCACCAGGGCTTCAGCCAAACTAGGCAAACAGGTGAAGCTGATGGACTCTCGCATACCGGTCTTGAAGACCAGGGCAAATATACCCTGCCCTTACAGATTGCCCATGTCGCCACAGTCCTACAGTGAAACTGTGCAAAGTCAACCAAGTGGATGTGGCTTCACCCCTCTTAACACGACTAGGTTAACAGAGCCGATTGGGAAAATTGCACTAAGTGAGAACTTTATAACAACATCTCCATGGTAGACCATGAAACAAACAGGAAGGCCAAAAAGAAACGTTCACGACGTCGCAAGACGACAGAAACGCTCCCCAAGAAGGCAGGCGACTGCAAGGTCTGCGCTTCTGTTGTCGAACAGACAGACTCTGCCTTCGAGTGTAACTTTTGCAAGCGATGGGTACATTGTAGATGCGACAATGGGGTACCAAAAGTATATTATGACTTAATGCGTAAGAACCCATGTCCATGGTTCTGGTATATATGCCCAAGTTGTCGTCCTGATGCAGCCTCGCGTAGTCTTTTGAAAACTAAAGATGGCGTAGAAGTAGCAGGGAAAAACGTGAAATGTTCTACTCCCACCAACCTGGAAAATAGCACAAATGCACGTAAACCGGGGATACCAAAATACTCACCGGTTAAACTTGCAACTCTTGCCATAACCGCTCCAGACACAGGCTGAGGCACCACGGGTTTCTGTCGCTGGAAATAGACCCCTATCGTCTGCCAGTAATACTGGCCATGTCACTGAGACACACAATAATATCCAGTCGCGCCAGACGAAAGAAAACGGTCTTAAAGGGGATGACAAGGGTGCGATGACCGAGCCTAGGTCCACGGTTAGTAGACTGAACTGCGTAATCCTCTTTAATGTACCAGACTGTAGTAGTAGTCTGCCGGAAGATAGGGCCCTATTTGATCAGGAACGGTGGTCCATTTTTTGTAGCACACTGGGTTTGGACATCCAACCAGTAAATCTATGCAGATTGTATAGGGGCACTGCTGCACCTGAAGGCAAACCATCCCCACTGAGGGTAACATTGGATGTCGAAAAAGTGTTACTGGCTTCTCAAGTCCTTTCTATAGAGAGGGCATGCAACATGCGTGTTAAGCCAGACAGGCCATAGAAGGAAAGACAGATGGCGAGGGGGTCGCCAGAGCTTATTCCTTCTGCCTCCATGGTTGTTCATGGCAATCCCGAACTGGTAACTGGGAACGCCTGCGAGAAGCATTGTCACGATGTACAGCAATGGAGATGGTTAGCATCCCAGATGGCCTTGGGGAGTTCAGGGGCCGTCTCTATTTATAGACTGCATTGACCCACCCACCTTATGTCAATTAACACGCCACGTATGTTAACTGTCAAGTTCAGCCCCCGAGACTAGTTGACTACCGCTCTCCAAAGATGGTATGAGACCAAGGACAAGGTTAGCAAACACATTCGTTGCTGCGAGAGCCGGCATCGCACCCAAAGGAGAGAACGAAGCGTTGTCAAAAATATCCTCAACCCCTAGTCACGCTACAGCGGTGCAGCACGGACGATGATAGCCAGTGTCATCCAATTGCTCCGACTTAGCTAGAAGAAAAAACGCCAACAGGCCGGTTCCTGGGGAATCGGCCAACTAGTTCGTAGGATAACTCCTCAACCGACAGCCCACGTCAAGTCAACTACCCCCCCCAATACGGGGAATTGGTGAGACTGACTACCAGTTGCCTGTACAGTAATGTGATAGGGCTAAGAGTCAAAATAGCTGAACCTAGACACCTACAATCACAACTAAACTCCAAAATCATAATACTGACGGAAACCTGGCTAACCCCTACGGTGGCAGACAGCGAAGTCAGTATAAATGATATGGTCCTAGTCAGGAGAGATAGGGACCTGAAAGAAGGAGGTAGAGTCGCCATATGCGTCGACAAATAGCCCAGATGTGTTCACGCGATGGACCCTCCCCTCACAGAGCTCCCTGACTCCATATGGTGCCACTTCACCGTTGGGTACTGCAAATATCTTGTGGGCAGCATTTATCGATCACCTTCATGTGGAGCAGACCACAACCAGGTACTGCTACATACAATCTCAGCGACTCAAGACATGGGTTATAATCAAATTGTCAAAGCTGGCGACTTCAACGCCCCATCTCTTGACTTGGTGTCGGGAAACGCCCATGATAGATTTGATCGAAATCTGCTGCATACCATCAGGAAGGCTGGATTCACAGAAAATGTCAGGATGGATACTAGGTGGGGCCCAGATGGGAAGTCTTCTAGACTGGATTATGTGCTCACTAGTGACCAGCTACTAGTGAAAAACGTTCAGATCACGACTCCCATAGGCAGTAGTGACCCCGCGGTCATAGTATTCGACATAGTCCTCCGCGAGCGCTTACAGCGGGACAATACACAGCCCTATCTGTGTTATAACAAAGCCAACTACACCAAAATGCGAAGACTTCTGTCTGAAGCAAATTGGCCTGAAAAATGGACACAGCTAACAAGAGAAGAACACTGGAGAGTGGTAAAGGAGATCATTCATCAGGCGGTCTCTGACACTGTTCCTTTAGTCACACCAAAAGCTAGTAAGCAACGTCCATGGCTAAAAAGTGGGACACAACGCCTTCTGCAGGCGAAGCGAAAAGCCTGGTTTGCGTGGCGACGATCGAAGAGTCAACCCGAAGATGAAGTTTACCTTGAACCCAAGGATCGATGTAACTTACGAGTCCGGAGGACATTTCAGGAAAACCTCGCCAATAAGCTTCTCGTCAACCCCAAAAGCCTATACAGGTTTATGTCTGAAAGAAAACCGACCAACCAGGGAGTATGCAATCTAGTGCGCTCTGATGGGAAATCTCTTACTAGTCTTGAAATGGCATAGATATTCAGCCTAGCCTTTCACAGGCAACTAAACAGTAACGAGGATATTACCCCCACAGAACATCAAGATTGCATTGCAAAACCAACGCACGGAAACCTGCTGGGTACATTTCAAATTACCCCAGCTATGGTACTTGTAAAATTGGGAAAGTTGGCTTCTGTAAAGTCTTCAGGTTGTGATGACATCAGACCATCTATCCTGAAGCAGTGTTCAGAAAGTCTCTGCCAACCCCTAATTGATCTGTTCCAACACTCCCTTGATGTAGGGAAACTTCCATGTGAATGGAAACGAGCAATCTTATCCCCCATCTTCAAGGGTGGTGACCGGCAGAATGCGACCAGTTACAGACCAGTTGCTCTACTTCCAGTGATATCGAAAATATTGGAAAGTCTCATCGACGACCACATGATAAAATACTTCGACGGGACTAACCCTCTCCACGAAGCACAGCACGGTTTCAGGAGGGGAAGATCCTGCGTGACGAATCTTCTACCAGCTTGGAACGATTGGACACTATCCTGGGACAAAAAGGTACCAGCCCACGTGATTTTTCTCGACTTTGCGAAAGCATTGGACACAGTTCACCATTGTCTGCTCCTTCACAAGATGAGCAAGGCGGGTGTTTCTGGAGCACTTCTCGCATGGCTGAAAGATTACCTAGGCGAGAGAGAATTCTGCACCAAAGTCAACCGCATCCGATCATCCTGGCACACCTCGGCATCAGGGGTTCCTCAAGGTTCTATCCTGGGGCCGTTGATGTTTTTGATTTTTATCAATGACCTGCCCTCCCAACTAAACTGCTCTGCGCTTCTTTACGCTGACGACGTAAAGATTTGGAGAGCAATAAACTCATCAGAAGACTCTCTTCTTACATTCCATTAACGCAAAATTTCATAATTCCCGCATGAATCTGACTCACTATTAGTATATTAAATATTATAATTTAAACTTAAACCAAAATCTTATATTCTATTCTTATAAAGTTTCTAGAGGTCATTTTCCAATTTTTAATTTCATAAAACAGTGTTCAATTTCAGACTGCACTTGTATAATATGATCATGCCTGTACAAACGGTATGTGAATCATGTAAATGCTTAATTTATGAGATAGATTGCAGGCTGACCTGCAAACTATGGGAGACTGGGCTATGGCTAACGGAATGCCTTTCAACCTAAAGAAGTGCAAAGTAGTGCAACTTCATTCCGGAAGGTCACAGAGTGTAAATTACACCCTTGGTGGCCAGAACCTGAGTTGTGTTCCATCGGAGCGCGATCTAGGTCTTATTCTAACAGAAAAGCTAGACACCAGTGGAAATAACATGAGGGACGTCGCCAAAGCCTACGCAACTTTACACTTTATGCATAGGCAGCTGGGAGCTCTCACTCCCGAACTGTTCTTAAGGTTATATAAGGCATATGTGAGGCCACACCTTGAAGTGCATAATATCATTGCTCCTCCGCTACTCAAAAGGGATGTTAACATTCTAGAAAGTGTCCAGAGATGAGCGACAAAATGGGTGATCGGCCTCCGCAACAAATCATACGAGGAACGACTAAAGAAATTAGGTCTTTTCACGCTTAGTTACCGTAGGCACAGGGGAGACCTCATCACCGTCTACCAGATCTTAAATGACCAGGCCCACCCAAATAAAAGCATCCTGCCATTAAGCGATTATAGGCTTCCACGACGTAACCCGTTAAGGATAGCACACCAGAGACCAAAGACTCGAGTGCGCTCACATTTCTTTTCGCTTCGAGTTTGCCGTCTCTGGAATGGTTTACCGGCGGCTGTGATTACAGTGCCATCTGTGGAGATTTTTAAGCGAAAGTTAGACAATCATGCAGAAATGCAAGGTTTGTGTCTCAATGGCTTATTTCCATAAAACTTAAAACCACACTGTCAATGGATAAACATACAAATTAAATCCCCACGACCTGTTCTGCCTTCTCTCACTGTATCGACTACTGTATCTTTTCCTTAGGTCACCTTTATCATTTCACTTATCTCAACCCATATTATCTACACCACAACCTATTATTATTATTATTCTGCTTTTATAACTACACCGAATGACCAACGGGAGTTAGGTCAAACTCCATTCACGGCAGCAAAACAGTCCTAACATACTGCATACTACAAACCACATCTTGATCAATCCACGCACCACTCCTCTTGGAGTCTACCAGAGCTAAAGCAGTCGAGTGGCGGGGCTTACTACGCAGAAGCTCACCGAAGATCTGGAACCTCTACCTCACAATCAAGAAGCGAGCTCAAAGAAATCACTGGTTTATACTAGCTCGTAATCAGGATATTGGATATTGGGTGATGTTGAGTTGAAACAGGACCAAATATATTCTAATCTTTTGACATAACAGCTTGATTTTTGAGAGAGCTTCTCAGGTGAATGGATCAGACGAATTCTGGGCTCGATGGTCACATATTTCTAGGTGACAATGAAATTCATCCGGTAAGGTGTGAAATGTAGGTCACTCAATAAAAGTGTGATACACAATACAGAACATAATCAGTCATACCTTATCCGTGATAAAGGATCAGTGAACATAAGTCCCATCAAGTATTGTAGTTGGTCTATGATGCCTTATGTTTAGGTCTTAGTGTGGGCACTGACTGAATTCTGTGAGTAAAGCTTACAAAGTGGCTCCCAAGCTGGGTAAATAATTATAGTGATGCAGCGTGAATTGTTATTAGATTGTTAGACGGAACGGAATCGAATCTCTGAAGCGGAATTTATTCCTTCATGGCTGCAGACATTTCTTGTCGAAGATTACGAATAAGCACGAAAACTAGGTCCAAGTCAGGATGCCTTGAATAGACTAGAAACGACTGAAAAATAGTAGTAATGTCGTTCGTATTTTGAGATTCACTGCTCGCTAATAAACACTCTGTGGCTCGGTAAACAGTCACTTAAATATACTTCCAATAAGTTTCAATTATAAATATTGGCGGAAAATGAAAATATGTTGCTCAACATCTACAAGTAGGTTAAACACTTAGAAACGAACCATACATTGCATGAGTACTGAAGCTATTACCTGGCTGACCCGAATAGCAGCTGAACTGTTAAGAGAATGCATGACCATTTGGTTGAAAATGAAATACCGCGCAATTCACAAAGAACCGAAACACTACTCCTAAGATTACCTCTACTATAACATCACAAATTCATATATAAAACAAGTTAAATGTGGACAAGTATCCATGATTTTGAAAACAAATATTATACTTCGGTGTGATTTCAACCAACCAGTAGCAACCTCTAATAACATACGCAAGGAGACTACATGAAACGCAATCAGTGAAACCAAAGTTGGCAGCAGTAACCGGAGTTGATACAGCAACTCAGCAGGGAACACTACACAGAACAGAAATAATGGTTCTCTAACCAATGTCAGCTCATGATGAAATCCTGTAACCAAATAATTACTAAAGGAAATGAACCAATCATGAAAACAACCAATAATCAGTCACTCTTCTCCAGTTCTACACATCAGCTGAACATGTCAGTCACCGAAACAACAACCAGTCGCAAAAAATCAGTAAATTACAACAGCTTTGGGAATATTGAGTTTAAGTAGACAGGAGTGATATACATGGTGCTCTTTATTCAGAAGTTATGCAGGATTCCGACTTCTCACCATGGAAACGCTGAATTTAGTGTTGAAAACCTATGACGCAAGTGGTTTCTTTGCAGCCTTAGGCGGGAATTGATGTTTAAAAATGCGATCATACAGCTTTCGTGGATGAAATCTCCAGGAAGATATCCTTACTGAGCCTTTCGTTACTTTCTTGCTACATCATACGAGTCCGATATGTCGGTGAATCTACACACCTTTAGAAATAAGATCGCGAAGTGAATTGCTGGCCTTCATCAACAACGAAACACATCTTAAAAGCTCACTTCTTGTGAATATTTATGTTTGATATCCAGTATCAACACACCCATTACTCGCTGAAACCACCAGGGTCATTCGTAAATCCATCGCATACTGGTGGACGAAGCAGCTCTACGGTACTCTTAGGTTTTCCACTGGTCCTCTAACCGATCTCAGTTCGTGATAAAATCATAAAATCAATCAAATCCCTGCAAACCAACACTTGAGTATGAATGCGCTTACTATGTGTCTATGGATTTTAAATTACCATCTTACTTTTGGCTTAATCAAACTACTTTGTTCGTAGCTAAAATTTAATCTGATTTCAGCCTATTTACTGTCTTCTACATCATCTTATAGCTGGTAGTGTCGAAAGTTATTTTTTGTAATTAGAAACATTGTTAGATTATTGTTTGTTTCATTGTCGGTAATTAAAATTACTATCTTGATGTCTTTCCGACTAAAATACTTATTTTTTCTTACCGACACGTCATAATACCCGCTCATCACTGAATTGTTAAAATAATTTTGAACAATATATCTGACAATTGATTGAATGATTAACTTTACAGTAATACATTGTTTGTTGTTGTTTTTTTCTTAGAAATATTCACATCTTATGGAAAGCTGAATACTTTTACTCAAAAAATCGATATAATACAGATCGATATCAGTCTAAATCTGTTTTAAAAAAGTTAGTTGTTTTAATTAATGATAAACCAAATATAAAATCAGTCAGTAGTTGTAATGGCCTACAAAGTTTATCCATCAAGTTGTGTAATAAATGCATTTAGACGTGAACAGGCCCTACTACTAACACACACACACACACACAAATACGTGTATCAGCAAGCAATGCCCAAGAGAAACTGTCATGTTAATACATTTTTCTACAATCTAATTACAAAGGCTTTATGAATGAATAGTATGCCATAAACGTCTAGTGTTTGATAGATAAATTAGAGAAATAGATATTTCTGGAAATTTCAACAATTTGTCCTTTACTTTTCTATAGTTTTTGGTTTGTAAGGGTTAGTTATGCTTTTTTACGAGTTGATCACAGATTGATATCAGTTAGAGAACCATTGAAAACCAGGGAGTACTGGACAGCTGCTGTTTCATCCTAGTTTGAGAATCATCGGCAGTACGCACCCACTGGGATTCGAACCCAGGACCTCATTAGTGACTTGCTACAGGTTGGAGTTTCCTGAGTTCTAGTGAGAAGCCGTGACCAGTGAGGTCCAATTAAATGTCACGTGTGTGGATGGATGTCCCTTACTTTTGGCAATTAATTAAAGATGCCTATTAAATATCTTAGAAGAATAAAATTAGGGAACAGAGAATATTTATTTCAATAAGTTCTTCATCATCAGGTTCTACAATTATATGCATCTATAACAATTAAACAATAACTGTTAATAATGTCAACACTGATTCCTTCAAATAACATCGATTTGTTAAGATCAGTCGAATACAGTCGAAAAGCATTTGTAGGTGATAAGATGCATCAGTATAATACTAAATCGGATATCAGATAAGCTAATAGAAATAATACAGACTTTATGAATTTACAGATACTATAGTAAGCCAGGGTAGTAATAATATTGGCTAGACTTGTTTCTTTCTCACACGAAGCCCAGGTATTTTTTAAAGCGAATTTCAACGACCTATGCTGTTTTCAGTATTTCTTATTTAGAAGCTCTTGATAATTGATTTGGTACCCAAAATATGATAGGAAAATATTCTTCAATGTTACTTCCATGTCTTTCTTGAACTAGACGATTTAATATCGGGCTGTGGATAGTCTTTAACACACCTTTATTCATCCAAACTGGTGGGGGGGGTGTTCTCGAGCACGGAAAAGAAGGTTCCTAAAGCAACTTTCAATATAAGTGGCTGCACAATAAGGGGTGGCTAGCCTAGGGGTTCCGTCCTACAGTTTCCGAATGAAAACCAGTCCTTTTGGAGATGTAAGCCTCAGCTTATCGGCGTCAAATGTCCTTTGGACCAGTCGAATTGTATCTACCCATTCAACTCCTCCTGTGCAGCTAGTTACAGCGGCCGTTACTTTAGAGACCTAATTCTTTGTTCAGTCGAAAACACCCACTAGTATGGCTAAACAGGCCACAAAGCTAACCTTGATGAATCCTTTCCTATCATCAAAGGAGTATTGAATAAATTTCTGAAATCCTCTGGATTTCGAACACTTAAATTAACAGAAGCCATTGAAATTCCCTTAAAATAACCAGAGCTTTGTGTGAGAAAGAAACAAATCTAGCCACTAATGCCTTTATTTTGTTTAAACTTAAAATTTCTGTTTATTAAGTCTGAGTCTTCTGCAAACTGAGATTATGTAACATTTTCAAGTATGTTAAAATTGTTCTGTACATAAATTGTGCGCAGCTGATAAGAAGCCAACGAAATGAATTATGGTACCATCTTATTCTGCACAAACTAATGTTCTTGCTTTATTCAAAAGGAAATATTTCTCCCCTCTATCCTTTTGTCTTCTAAATGTCTATATTTCGTTATCTTTATGCACTTATTACACTTTGGATGATTTCACCATAAACATCATCTGCACACTTGACTAATTTTACGACATCAGAATTCTGCATATCACTTTATTCTAAAGTTAAAATCACACCTGATTCCAATAAAAGCAGATGTTCACTCAAAATCCTTATCTTTTAAATTGACAAGGGAAAAAAGTGTTGATATAATTATCATGACATATCCCTCTTCTAACGGACTGCAAAGTTTCATCAACAGATGATTCGGTCGACACTTAAGATCATATTGCTGACCAGAAGGAATAGGTAACAAGAGACTCTTTCTGGCAGCAGAGCAGACAAGGACCTACTGTCCAACAAATATGCAAAAGAGAGTAGAGATGGACTGGAGATACGCATAGGAGACCGTTGAGCGACACCGTGGGCCAGGCACGTCATCGATTGTAAGCCAAATGGATAAGGAGGAGCCGTACATTTGATGGTGACACAGAGAAGATCATATCAAAAGGAGAAAAAGCCCTTAGACAGTCGTTCAGTCGGCCAATGAATACTTTAGGGAACACAATGGAATATCAGTGGGTTGTTAGAGCTTTACGTTTAGCAAGAAACCCAAAGGGTGAATGGTAATTAGTAATGGAAACGAATTCCTTTTCCTACTGACCGTAATTCATTACGCAATAATCATCGTTGTTTATAAACATCAAATTTGATAATTCTTAAAAATGGCGCTAAAAATTGAGGAATAACAATTCCAGACTGAACGCAACTGATGAGAAGGCAATGGAGCGAAAGATGTTACCATTTTATTCTACACAAACTCTTATTCTTGCTTTATTCAAATTCATAAATATGAATTTGTCTTAATCAGGAGAACCAACACAGGAAATTTAGAAACACAAGTATATAGAAAATCAACGCACACAAATCAAAACTCAACTATACTAGCAATAATCCAATTATCCACAAAAAAACTGTGTACAAACATTGTTTAGAAGAGTTCAAACACATTGTAGCACACCAGAGTTAAAAAGAATAGAAGAAAAATACTTAAAAACGGTCTTCAAGAATAATGGTTATCCAAAAAATTTCATCAAAAAGTGTTTAAAGTCGAATCAAAGCACCAACTAAGAACCATCACCAAAGACCAAAAAGAAATTCATCCTACCATACATCAGAAATATCTGTGAAATCACGGCCAGAATAATGAAACCGTTTGATATAGATGTAGCACACAAACCAGCCGAATCGCTTAATTCGATCTTATACAAACCAAAAGATCCGATAGAAAAAGGAGATAAAATTAACACCATTTACAAAATAAATTGTATGAACTGTAGCAAACATTACATCGGCCAAAGTGAGCATCCTCTTCGAATAAGAATCCAAGAACACAAATCAGCCGTGAAAAGACACGATATAAATTCTTTAGTATCAATGCATACAGACAATTATGGACATCAATTCAATTGGGATAATGTCAAAATCTTAGACAGAGGAAACACCAAATGTGCCAGGGAATTCCTAGAAGCCTGCCACTCAAACGAAAATGCAATTAATAAACACGTTAATATAGATGAAATATATCAACTAATAAAAAGTAAATCAGGTGACCAGAAAGTTTAAAATCCCAATCAATAGAAAACGGTCAATACATATGTAAAGATAGTTGGTCACCAGGAGACGCAATTGTATCATCATTCATGGAGATTTTAAATCATTTGACATTATGCTAAATACTGCGCTGAAGATGTCGTCCAGAAAAGCGACGAAAGCTCCGCAACTAAACCGACCAGCTCAGATAACACTATTAATTGCAAATATGAATTTTCTTCTCAACGTGATCCTCGTTATATATATATATATATATATATATATATATATATATATATATATATATGTAATGTACAGTATTCATTCATTATAGTCTCTTTTGTCTTTAACGAAGCACTGCTGCATAGTCAAGGAATAACTGATCAAAGTTCCGCACCAGCCACTTGTTATGTACTGGTCGAGTAATGAATAGTCCTGACGCAAGAAAGGTGGACATCAGAAAACCACCAGGTTCACAATGATACTTGTATTTTCAAACACAAGGAAAAATCAATGTCACACAAGTGTATGAGCGAATGTTCAAAAATGAACGAATCAATAGACAGTTTCAACATGATTGTTAATTATAATGGAATGTCAATGCATATATACATAGCAAAATATAACAGACTGTCAAAAACAAAACACACACACATGTGGATACATATCACCTCCCCTTTTGAGAAGATTGATGATTAGTAACGTGTTTTCTTGGGGGTTTATCTGGAACCTTTGAGCTCGTTCTTGACGTCTGTCGCTTCGTCTGCCTGTTGGGTTTGCGGCTTCGGCTTCGTCCGGAATTGTCTGACATTTTATGTTTCTTTACTGCATTGCATAGAGAATTTAGTGGGACATCAGCCAGATGCAAACGATCGAACCAATCAAGTCCCAAAAGATTTAAATCACTCTTGGTGACGTAGCAAATTCCTGTGAATTTAGTGTTAAGGAAAGAAACAGAACATTTGAGTTCACCAATTAGTTTGAGCCGCCCACCACAGGCGCTAACAAAAGTCTGGGAAGTATTTGTGATAGATGGTCTGCCAATAGTATTCCAAAGTTTCTCTGATACAACAGTAATATCAGAGGTGGTATCTAGCTGCAGACGTGTATCATGACCCTTCATCTGAAGATCAAGATATTTCCGCATACCTGGTGTTGTGACTTGACAGGTTGCGACTAAACTCATTGACTTTTTTTGGGATTTAGGATCAACAGTTTGTCGAGCTTTTGCTGGATTATGATATCTGGGTTTGCGTGGCTGACAAAAACCACTTTTATGACCGATGAATTTGCACTTGCTGCAACGATGATTTTTGTACGGACAGGACTTTACAAAGTGCCACGCGCCACAATGCCAGCATGGTGATGGTGGGGTCTTCTTTGCAGTAATTTGAGAAGTTGGACGAGTATTTGTAGATTTACGCGGAACATTAGGAGAAGGTGGGTCAGGACTGGATGATGAGAGATTTTTGCTCTTTCGTAATGCATGAATATCAGAGCTTCTCGTAGTTGTTGATTCGACCAGGTGTGTGTCTTTCTGCAAATTAATCAGCCGTTGATATTCATCAGCTATGTCATGTAATGTTAACTTAGGATTTTGCTCTAGCTGATTGAGCAGTCGAGTTCGGATATCTGTGAAACGAGGAGACTGAAGACTGCATATGAGGATCAAGGCTTTGAATTGATCATCTGTTAAGGACCTGAGTCGAAATCTCTCACATTCTTGGTTGACTGTGCCAACGTGAGTAAGAAAATCATCATTTTCATTCATTGTAAGCTTGAGGCCACGATAACGTATGCTGAATAATGAGGAGTGGTCTCCAAAATGTTCACGCAGCAGCTTTATTGTATCATCGAAACACTTGTCACGTGGTTTTTGGGGTAAAATAAGGTTGCAGTGCCTCTCATATTCTGTGGGACCCAATTTACGTAATAACACTCGCACCTTCCAAGCATCGTCTTGTGAGGCGAGATCAACAGTGAATAAATCCTCATATCGTTGATACCATGTGTCAAAAGTGACATCCGCATCTGGATTATAATTGAATTGTGAAATACTATTCACAATTCCGTCGACAGATGGTAGCATGGTATGATTGGGATTGCTTGAAGGTGAAGTTGAACCAGTCTGTTGGTTGGCGAACATTTCCATTAATTTTATTTGTTGTTCAAATAGTAATTGCAATTTAGAAGAATCCATAGTTTTCCCCGTCGCCAAATTATTGTTATGTACTGGTCTAGTAATGAATAGTCCTGACGCAAGAAAGGCGGACATCAGAAAACCACCAGGTTCACAATGATACTTGTATTTTCAAACACAAGGAAAAATCAATGTCACACAAGTGTATGAGCGAATGTTCAAAAATGAACGAATCAATAGACAGTTTCAACATGATTGTTAATTATAATGGAATGTCAATGCATATATACATAGCAAAATATAACAGACTGTCAAAAACAAAACACACACATGTAAATACATATCACCACTCTAAAGTAAATTGACCTGTTGACTGCACTAAAATAGTAGTAATCACTTTAGTTTAACTGATATTTTTAAAGACTGTAGAATTTTCAGCATGTTCAACTGGAAGTCACCGTGAATCTTAAGGCGCCAAGTTATAATAGTGAACATCCACCATTTGATTATGTAATTCCTCGTCTCCTTGAACCAGTATTGAAGTAAAGAAGGGTATTACTCTAAGCAATTTTTAAATGGCAGTATTCTTTATGTATCGGAATAATTGTTTGTGAAATCCGTTCTGAACGATTTATTTACGGTATTGTTACTCATTCAGGCATTCGAATTAACTGTGTGATTATTATCCTTTTTCTCTTGGAAACGTCAGAATCACTGTTGTCATGTGTGCATATCACCTGTTGGCTTAATCTTTATTATTTGTCTTTGCTCCTGCTGAATCTCAAATTTTACTGATTTTCTTTGTGGTTCTGTGATGATATTGATTATTTGTTATTTTACGACTGTGACCTTCGATTGTCTACAGGAATTGTTTGTTGCATGATTCTACTTGACAGAGTTTTGACCTTATCTTGTTGAGAATATTCATCATGATTCTCGTCTACTTCTTACGGTTGATTTTAGTTCGGTAGTTCTGTTGTATAGAACTTGTTTTGTAGCTGAGCTCTATTTAGATTTGTTTAACTGCCTAAAGGCATTGTTGAGGGAATTTTGAATTTTGATATGTTATTGTTGTTAAATACCAGTACCACAAATTTTATTGGAAATTACTGTCTTTTTTTACCATGGTTCGAATATTTTAGGACTGAGCGTTACTTAGGGAAGTCCTGGTTAGCTGCTATATGATGGAGTAAAAAGATTGCTTTGCTGTCTTCAGACCAAAACACGTCAGTTTTGGTCTTGACATTTTAGATAATTGTGAAAGGATGTCAAGTCAGTACATAAGTCCATTATACCTAAGTTTTAATTCTTTCTGAAAGCATAACTTAGCTAACAGGTGTTGATTGATCTTATGAAAGAATATCACTGACCAATATAGCCAACTGATTTACATAAAAAATTGTTGTTATTGTGTAAAATGCAATCACTTATATTAGATGGTTGGAGGCAATCGGCAAGAAGGCTTGCCTGACCTAGATTTCTTGGTACTTGGCACTCGTCTGCAACCTTGAAGAAACTTGTGTCACCCAGTGCTGACGTGTGTTCAAATCTCAGAAGGGACATGAGTTCCTACATAGTTGGAGATAAGCCATGTTGACTGGTGAGTACTAACTAGCCTGTACCTAGGTTAGGCAAGGCTTTTTGCCGATTGCCTCCAACCATCTAATACCATGAAATCAATGTGCACGCACCGTGATGGAGAGCTACCTAGAGTGGTGGCCATATTGCAAACCTGACTGACACAATTAAGTATGCACCAAAGAGAGGACTAGACACATCACACTAGTTACTAGTGTCCAATCAAGTAGTCATTTATGTTAAAACTGCCAATATTATGAATCTTCCTTCAGTATATTTCCTAATTTTCTCCCTTTTTCGTGTGCTAACCACTTTGATATATCCTTAGTATACTTTTAACAGGCATAGTTAGCTTGAATTTAGGTATAATCTGCATTATACTGAGGGCAATTGTAAAGCCTAAATGGTGAAATTGAAACCTATAAATTATCTGTCTAATGGTTTTTGCCAAATATTCCAAACAGAATTCAACTTCTGATAAACAATTTTTAAATAAACTTGCTTTCTTGTGTGTTTATTTATATGCATTAGACTGATGAAACGTGAAATCAATAAAATTCCTTTGAATTTGGTTAATAGTATTAGAAGGTAGAGTTTATGTGAAAAAAAATGTGATGTATTCGCGCAATACACTTGGAACACAGTATGATAAGACATCTGTTTGTCTTCTCAATCTCTGTAAAACATGATACATTGATGATACTATTGTGACATGTAATAAGCTTAGAGATGAAACATGCCTATTGGATAGACGTAACTCTGAGCAAAATCACACCAATCTCTTTTGGTATGAATAAAGTTACAATGAACTTGAATTCCTAGGCGTACCTCAGAAAAAAGAGAGAGAATGACTTAGAAAATGATCGATTTATGGGAAGCTTACTGAGACATGAAAAAATTTAAATTTTCTCACTTTCCGTCTGTTAGAATAGAAATGAGTTATGTGCAGACACACACACACACACATAAGGAGGAACAATCACTTTTTGCACTTGGGGATGGTAAAACATATACCCAGTTGGTTAGAAAAACATTTGAACTGTGAAACCTCAATAAACACACTTCGCAGATTTCCAACTTCGCCTTTAGCGACAAAAAACCCAACTGATGTGAATCACAAGACTGACGTTAAAACGCCTTTCAATATTATCGATTAAAAGCTATAGGTATCCACAAAATTAAGTTCCATGTGTACAAGAACAATTTATTACTGCCTTTCACATACTTTGGTCATCCTTATCTGATTATATTACTGAATGTGATGTCAACTGTTATTCTTCTCATTTTTAAATCCCTCATTTTTTTATAATAACTGGGCCCTTATTTTTCACTGACAGACTGTTAGAAATGTATTGCTCAAATGCATCACATTTTTCAGATAAGCCATGTCGTGACTAATGTGCTCCACCAACTCAACTATGAGAAGGGATACTCGTCAGTGACAATTAATAGAGGTGGTGCAATACATAGCAAACTGCTAAAAGCTATACGCATAGTTCCCCAGCGATTGGTATTCATTCCAGTTGAATAATGTCTTTATGTTCCCCACATAGCCTGAGGGTTTAATGCTGTGTACATTTTGACTTACAATGATTCTCTTTCCAGTATCTGTTTTTGACGCAATCAATAAGGGGTTAGATAATATTTCTACACTATTGTTTCCCTTACCCTCCCATATATATATATATATATATATATATATATATATATATATATATAATTCATCAATTACTGAACACAGAAACGTCCATCCTGAATAATGTCAAGTTGAACTAGCAGACATTTCATTCTTGAACTTTTCTAATAACAGTGAGATTATTTGAGATAGGCTTGAGTAGGAATTGCAGTAAAATGATGAATTAATTAGCAGTTGGATCTTGTAAAATGGTTAGTAGATCGGTGTACTAGCAAATAGGAAGTTTCTGATGCGAATCCTGCATTCAGTCAGATCTTCATTTCACATTTAGTCACCACAACTTAAACTTTCATGTTACATAAATAATACTTGTAATCAGACTTTTCGATACTGAAATTAATTATAATTATATTTTAACAGTTTCCATGCAATGATAAGTTTTCTGTATTGGCAATACTTTGAGCAGGATTACTGCCCGTGATCACACCAGTTGTTGGAATTGTTTTGTTTAGTTTTGATTCCGGTAATTTTGCTCGAAATATTACCAAAAACAAAAAACGTAACGCTGTGTAAACTATTGAAATATAATTAAAATTAATTTGATATATTCTTCAGTGCACAAACCTTTATTACTGTCCGACGCTATTTCAGATTACTGGACTAATACTGAGATAACGTTTAATGATTAATGACGACGGTTGCAGAGAAGAAATTTTTCTTTTCGACGAATTCATCATCTAGGCTGTACATTCGTGTATTTATAACAAATGGGTGGGAAAGTTCCAGAATAATTTCTGGTTAAGGGTCAAATTAATAAAATTACAACTAGTGGCACAGTGGTTAGGACTCTCGCCGACCATGCACATGGTCCGGGGTTCGAGCCCACGCCGGCGCACACCTGATATCTATGGTCGGCCCGCAAAATTTGGGCTACCGATATCCATGCTGAAAATTCCATACTTGTACCAAAAATACAGTGTGGAATCAAGCTGTAAATCAAAAATAAAATTAAAAAAAAAATAAAATAATTAAAATGCCATAATAAACAGGGGAACGGATAAAACTCAAACAAAGTAGCGTCATAATTACTGAGAAGATTTGACATATTGTACAATTCGGGTTAGAAATGACGAAGAACTGCGTAATCTACGAAAAACCCTGATGGAAAACTGTTTTCCGCCAAGGTTCATAGACAAGAATCTGAAATCAGAGAAGACTTTCGAACAAGTCCAAGCCGTCCCAAAGAAGATACTTCTGCTTAATCTAGAATTCAAAGCTGATGCTGAAGCATAAATGCTTCGTAAACGCCTCTGCGAACTCTGAAGAAAACATACTTCGCCGCGAGCCTACGAATGACGTTTTCTTGCAAAAAAACTGTTCAACCAGAACGCGAAAGACAGGCTGTCGCATTGGGCCGATTCAAAGTGCATATACCAGTTTACTTCCTCTTGTGGAGCTGAGTACATCAGCCATGCCATACACTAACTTTAAAAAATACGCTCTTGAACGCTATACAGCCTGGCTAGTGAAAGGAGGTCGAAAACGTGTATACAGTTTAGTGACAGAATATCTAGTGAATTCAGGACATTCAGCGCCATTCGAAAAATCCTTCAAAGTAATATACAAGATTCGATCAAACCTATCAAAGGGAGTGAAATTAAGACATCTGGGTATAGCCGTGGCACTAGCTATCCAAAAGCTCAAACTCAAGCTTTGTATTCAAAAAAAATACGTCCAGCCCCTGTCCCTGCCATGGCCATCATAAACGGGTAAATCTTTTAGTAATGACCATCCCATCTCCTTTCTTATCCAAACTTCCTGTTTATTCGTATTATTTTTAGGTTTTTCTTAACCCCTATTTACACTACCATATTTTAATATCCAAACTTCTTTTTTATTTTGTCATTTTATTATTTCTACATATTTAATCCCTGATTGTATAAACATTTATTCATCACATTAGTTATGATCTCACTAAATATTTTTATCCAGAAATCCTGTCTATTTTGTTATTTTTACATTTCTAACCCCCAATTACACAATATGTCAAATCTTCCCAGTAATTATGACGCTACTTTGTTTGAGTTTTATCCGCCCCCCTGTTTATTATGGCATTCTAATTCCTAGTTGTAATTTTATTAATTTGACCCTTAACCAGAAATTATTCTGGAACTTTCCCATCCATTCTGGAACCATCCCATCAGCCTAGATGATGAATTCGTCGAAAAGAAAAATTTCTTCACTGCAACTGTCTTCTTAATAATTCCTATGATCCAATGTGTATATTCCGTGATTAAAGACGAATTGAAGACGTGTTACTTGATAAAATTCTTTGAATCAGAAGTTTCCAGAATACTAGCATCCTTCTCCACTAATTGATTTATGAAACTCGGCAGCTAGTGAACAAATTACCATTTCTTTATTAAATAAAAAGTGGACATTCATTGTACATTTCAAGAGAAGCTCTTTCACAAATGATATAGGAATGCCAACATCGATGTTTCGTCGTTTAAGTTCTTCGCATACAAAATCTACTGTTTCCATAAGTGGTACATTGGTGAATAAGGAAGATACGTCAAATGATATCATGAATTTATTGTCAACATTTAAATCTTTTATCCTTTCCACAAATCCGAAAGTATCCTTTACACTGTGTTTCACTAACTTAGTATGAAGCGGCTGTTAGATTTCGACTAACCATTTGGCTACAGGATGGTATGGCGAATTTAACATATCTTACACTGGTCGAAGCGGTACACCATGTTTGTGCACTTTAGGCGAGCCATATAGTCTTGGTGTAAAAGTTCCAGTGGGTTTAAGGGATGTGTACTGACCCTGTGAGATGAACCCTTGTTGTTTCAGTCGCTTCAATGTGCACATAGATGGTGTACCGCTTCGACCAGTGTAAGATATGTTAAATTCGCCATACCATCCTGTAGCCAAATGGTTAGTCGAAATCTAACAGCCGCTTCATACTGAGTTAGTGAAACACAGTGTAAAGGATACTTTCGGATTTGTGGAAAGGATAAAAGATTTAAATGTTGACAATAAATTCATGATATCATTTGACGTATCTTCCTTACTCACCAATGTACCACTTATGGAAACAGTAGATTTTGTATGCGAAGAACTTAAACGACGAAACACCGATGTCGGCATTCCTATATTATTTGTGAAGTTACCATTTCATTATAATCACTATAGGTTATGCTCAGTTATCAAATGAATGGGTGATAAAAGTAGCACTCCATTGAACATCATCACCCTTACAAGTCAAGTTATGTCTTCTTTTGTTAATTTTTAGTCATGCTGATTAGCATTTGTGTTCATCCTTCATTTGATAAGGTACAAATCTTTTATCATGACTGTGTTTCAAGACAGGTCAAAGCCTTTTCACACCAACCATTGTTTACGATGAGTATCTGAGCATTCATTTTTCTCATAAATACTGTTAATAGCAATTTAAATACACATAGTTTACTATTTAAGATTATCGCCTACAAAAATATTTTGAGATTAAACAATACTTTGCACGTTTCAATGATGAATTCATTCTACACATTAGTTGTTTGTTTAAAATCATAAAATACGCAGCTGATTTCCACATAAATGTAGGCGAAATTTTTAAAGAAAGTATTCAACAAAAGTATAATATTATTTTAAAATACCAACATGTTTTAAGCTGATTCATTCACTATAAACATACAAACCACAGAAGCTGCTAATTTCCAGTAGTAATTTGATCTTTGAATCAGACTGAATCATTCATTATAAAATTACTTAAAATAGTCTCAGTGTTGCTTTGACTTTGTTCCAAAGAGATGGATGGAAGGCTGAATTGAGAAGCTTTTACTAACCTCCTACACAGTATCTTCAGAGTTAAATTCAGTATGAAGAAGTGAACTTATTCGAATTCTAAATGATTGATATAATCACGTCGCCTAAAAACCTTCATTGTAATTGGTTGTTAATTTGTATCAGTATTCGTCTTTTTGATAGACTTGGAATCTGACTTTTTTGTCATGTGATTTATTCTTTATTAGTAGTTAAATTTGACATACTAGCTCACCTTGAAGCCAAAAGGTCTTGGGTTTGAACCCTGGTGGGTGCGTACTTCTGAAGAGTCCTAAACTAAGATGAAACAACTGGCTGTCCAGTACTCTCTGCAGGTTTTCCAACTGATGTCATCTCATGATGAAACCCTCCAACCAATCAAAAAAATTCCTACAAATTAATAATTGAATAGTAATGTGTCTGTTAACTGATTATTTCTTTGGGTACCGGGTCTTTAAAAATTCCGGGGGATTCGAAGTGTCTCCATTGTTTTTCCAAATTTCTATATTTTCCCAATCAAGTTGATGTTCATAATTGTCTACATACATCGATATGAGAGTAGATGTTGTATCTTCTAACAACTAGTTTATTTTTTTTGGATTTAGAGTCTAAATGGATGCCCACTTGGTAACGGAATAGTTTTCTTCGCATTTGAAATCTATATATTGGGAAATTATGTACACCTTATCTGAAAATCGTCATTTGCACAGATCTTCCGTGTTATACCACTTCTGCCCTTCGTATTGTGTTTCTTTGTCTTCTTTTCGTGTCTTCCATATTTTTCCCCAAATACTGGTTCATTTGCTCTTTTTGACCTCAAATCTGTCTCTCCGGTATTTGATATTTTTGTGTGCTGATGAACGTCACTTTATTTACTTCTGACAAATCTTGTCAGTAGCACATAGCACACTAGCTGTTATTTCAGATACATTCTTAATGTAGATGTTAGGATGAATTTTTCTGTGATTTTTGAGAATGGAATCAAGCTCCAGGAAATGATTTTTTCACATTGGGGGAAATCTACTCTTATGGCTAAATAAAAGGTGTAATAAACATCAATAAGAGTTCCATATCATTTCACCTGGTCCAAATAGGTAATAAAGTAAGAGTATTCAAGGATGAATGTTCAAACCAAGCAATAATTTGCTGGTTTAAAAATTTTTGATTTGGGTATACGATGTACAGTATTGAAAAAAGCTTTGAATTTTCCATGGAATTTCCAAACATCACATTTTGTTTGGTTAAGTAAAGGACAAACAAAATCTATTTGCAACGCTATTCTACCTCATCTTATGGATACAGAACACAAGACTGATGTTAACCAGGCTTTCAGGATTATTTGCCTCATACCAACAAATCTCAATTTCGCCTTAAGAGTTCGATTACTAAATACTGCTGGGGCTGGCCGTTGGGATCCATATTAAGAAGCCTAATTTGTGCGTCCAAAAGAAGCTAGTTCAGACATTATCCTTACCTTGGCCATTTAGGTTTGAATTATCCAGAATTTTTGTAGAATTTTCCTAATTTTAGTTGGTATCCTATTTCATACTATATCTTCATTATTATTATTATTTAATTATCTTTAATGAACTGTAATTCCATTGATCTTACCTTACAGATCGATATTATTTAAAATACACTAATATTGTTATTAACTACTATTCTAGAATATTTGATGTATATAAACATATATGTAATTGTAGAGCCAGAAGAGGAAATTATTGAAAACGATATTCTTTGCTTAACTATTTTGTGTTTTATAGATTTCTGAATCAATATTTTGGCTATATTGAAGACGATAATGCTTCAACTAACGTTTTACTGTTTAATCCTGCCAATGACTTTCTTAAAGTAATATTAGATTAGAGTTTACCAAATCTTGACTTATATATGGCAAATTGATCAAAGTTCTTCTGTACGAGGTAATCCTGAGTTGTCAGTTGAGTGAATTATTAAGGAAAACAAACATTTGTAAATAGTTTGAACTAATAAATGTATGAATTATACAAAAACCCTACGCGTTTACGTAGTGAGTTCAAGTTAAATTTTCTGTTCATCATTCCTATTCAATCAATCTTGTGAAATCATTCAGTAAATTTCAGCAACATAGTCACTTCATATATTACGGAATTTACAGAATAAGACAGCATTTAATCTGGATTAAGTAACTCTACTCCCCGACCTCTTGACACAAACTAACACTGTCAACATAAATGTAGTGAGCAGTTTTCACTAAGTGAACTTGAATTTATTTGTATAAATCATAAACTTATCAATTTCAACATTCTGTAGACGTTCATTATCTTTAAATATTCAGAATTACCCTCCAACAAAAGGATTATGATCAAGCTGAGATTTAGTAAATTCTAGTTTAATAATTCTGGAAAAAGTCGGTTAACAGCACTAAAAATCGAAACGTTAGTATAAAAACATCTTTTGGCTTTTCCATTCATCAGTAAATGAATTTTTTTCTCACGAATACATAAGAATCTTTTTTCGTTGCCTATTGTGTACCTGACTGAATTACCAAACACCATCAGGTAATTAGTACATCAAAAAATCAGAAGTTGTAGTAATTCGTCTAAAATAGCATGAACTTTGTGTGTGAGAGGAATAAATCCAGCAATAGTTTTGCTACCATAGTTTACTTTATAATCTATGAATTAATAAATACTGTAATGCTTCATGCCATTCACGTTTAGCCTTTCTTCCCTAATGTATACATTCCCCATATTGTATTATTTTTCCTTTGGGTTGTTAAAGGAGCATAGAGCTTCTACAGTACATCTACACTTTGTCCTGTTCTCGGAATTTCTCTTTAGCTTACCCCGCAATAGGTCAGAAGCTTTAATCACCTCAAACAGGATCTCCTCCATGCCACCCTTGAACACCCAACTCATAAATTCCTATTCAGGTTCCACTTGAGCTATTGCCTGGCGTGTGATATCACTCAACGATCTTCTCAGCGTATGTCCAATCCATCTCCATACAATTCGGCATAAATGTTGAGCAATAGACACTTGAGTGATTCGTTTTAGGAAATTCCAGTTACTAATCCTTTCTGACTGGCCATCTGGTCTTCAGTATGGACCCAACGAAGGCAGCTGTTGATAAAAGTCTGTAACATCTTGGAAATCCTTGTTGTGGCATGCTGGCCACGTTTGTGATCCGTATAAAACAACTGACCGACTTCACATTTCTGTTGAAAATCCTAATCTTGCGTAAGTGCAGAAGATTTCCATACTGGTTTCAATCTGATGAAGGCGCGTATCTTGCCTTTCCGATTCTCACTGGCTTTAACATCTTCATCCGTGTTGTCGCCTGCAGCTGAAACGATGCTTCCTAGATAAGTGTGGGAAGTGATCTCTTCCAAATTTCTGCCCAGTGATGGTAATTGGTGCCGGTTGTTGTTGTTGTTGATACTGCTGGTAGATTATCTTCACCTTCGTCTTCTCTATGTTCATTTGAAGTCTTGTCTTTGCTGCCTATTCTACCAGTTTGTCGGTTTTCGCGTGTAATTATTCAAGTTTATTTTTGCAAGAAAATTCATCTGATGCATTCATCAGTATGCCTTTAATACTTGTAAGGCGAAATCTTATATTATGACATATTCGTAAAAGCTTCTATTCTATTTTCTCTTTATGTTTTTGATTTTAGTCTTTATTAATGCGGAATTTATAATCAAACCGAAAAACATTCAATATAAACGTTAATCACAAGCATTCACTAGTATATATTCATTTTCAGTGATTTCTAGCCACTTTGATGTTTAACTTGCTAATTTTTGTATTTCATCATGTACATTTTCCAACCTGTTATCTGGTGGAAATTTACTCCTCATTCGGATATTATTGATCTGAATAATTCAATTTAAGAAAAAGTAGATATTAGTGTTAGTGATAACCAGTATTTTTCAAGAGTTAGTCTGTAGAGATCTGATTTGTTTCAAGGCTGATCACGGGATTAGTGTCACTTAAAGAAGCGCTGGAAAACACCGGACAGTACTGGATTGAGATCAGATTGTGATCAAACTTGAAACAAATCAAACCCTTACAAAACTATCTGTTGAACATCAGTCTAATGCTTGCTAGTGACTGGCTACATGACTAAGTTGCCTGGAGTTCTAGTAAGAAGTCGTAACCACTTGGGTTCATCGAGTCAGGCGTGACGACAAATACTCGTCAGTAATGACACTGGCTGGTGGTCGCGCTAAAATCACGAAATGGTAGGAGGTGGAATTCATGGACTTTTGAATCGCGTCCAAGTGGCTGAATGATCTGCCAGCTTGCCGTGTGGCCTGAACGTCTTGAATTATAACTTCAGCGGGTGCGTACTGATGACGAGTACAAAACCAAGACGAAACGGCTGTCCAATACTCCATGCTTTTCAGTGGTTATCTAACTGACATCAATGCATAATCAAACATCATAATAATTATTCCTTTACTGATATGGACACATAACTCTAGAAACTGATGTTCGAGAAGTTGTCGAGAACAGTATTCGCTATCCACTAATCAGTGTGTTGGAATTTATGTATTGGAATGCATACTGTACTCTTGAATAATTTTCACTTAAAAATAATTATCAGACATAGATAGTAAGAAAATCTTCAGCTGCAATGGTAGCAATCCAACAGTACACAAAATAGTCTGCTGAAAACGTTGTTCAAAAGAACGAACACCCATGGAAGTATCGCTGTATTGCAAAGAATAAACGGGAAATATTTTATAACCGTCTTCTGGAAAAAACTAGATATTAAAGACACTTCATCAACAGAAGTCTGGCCAACGCAAAATCGTTCCAGAAAAGTTCAAGGAAAATCGTTCTGCTATATTATGAAATACAATTATAAAATCACCAGCAAGTTATTGAAATATTTTGTAATACATGTTGTCCACTAACTAACACAGTCATTTCTCTACATAACATTGTAGACTTATAGACTTAATAACAAAAATAGAAGAAGATCAGAATGAATTATAGCAGGTAGTTGGAGGCAATCTGCAGGAAGCCTTGCCTGACCTAGGTTTCGTGCTAGTTGGCACTCACCAGTCAGCAAGGCGTATCTGCAACTCTGAAGGAACTCATATTCCTTCTGGGATTCGAACCCGCGTCATCCAGTTCCGGCTGCAGTCATAGTCGTTACCACTGAGCTATTGGGGCTCGCGACTGACCACATTGCAAACCTGACTGATAGAATTCAGTCTGCACTAAATAAAGGTCTATGTACATTACACTAGTTACTGACTAGTGTCCAATCAAATTGAATTATACTACAAATTACACGAACTCTGAGAAACATCACTTTGGTCCACTTCATTTTCAAATCTATGAAAATAAACCAGCAGCGAAAGGACTTCGCGTACATTTATTCATGTCAATGCTCACGAACAACTACCTGGACATCAGTTCCACTGGGAAAATGCAAACAGAAAAGACACAAAGAATACCGGTGGATTACTAAAAATCAAGTTTTCAGATCAATTTACAACTAATAAACATGTCGACATTGAAATAAAAATTGTCAATTAATCATATCACATTGTAGCGAGAGCTGTCTGTTAGCCCAAGCTGATTGACACCAATTTACGTCAATGTTTACGTCCCAAATCTTTGTCAGGACATAAAGCAGGTACAAAGCCTGACCTTGAGGAACTCAACAACCAATTACAGCAAACGTAGCGTGGGCGGATATGATTCGCAGATATAGGGTCTGACCTTCAGAGAAACGGCCACAAAGAGATGAAAGAATAACTTCCAGGGGGAAAACAACCAATCAGAAGATTCTGTTTCTTTGCTTACAATAACGAATAATAATGTACGTAAAAATGAATAAATATCTGTTGATTTTCTCAATAAACGGTCTTTTTCCTGGCCATTGTCTTTCTGTTGTTACAACACTATCAAAATGTCAAATATTCGGTCAAAGAGACAATCAATGTCAATACTGATGAATACAATCACAAGAAAATCATCTGAAACAACTAATCCCCTTAGGAATTTCATCGCAAATAACCATCATTTTATTTATGGAGGATTCTAAAAGCTTACTCACTGAATCTAACGCTCAAGATATCGACTAGAAAGACAATGAAAACTTCTCAGTAAAAGTATCTAATTCAAGGGAGAGAACAGCACAAAAGCCAACAGCATAGATCTGTTTCAAAATATGCCTTCAAAGATGAGGAGAAACACAAGTGTAAGTTATGCTGTAAGTACTACAAGTCAATCAGTGGAATTGCCTTATCTCGGTAGAATCTGTTTTCAAATATGCTAGCATTCAATAGCTAACGTTATCTCTAATCTTGTAAAAGCTGGCTTTCCCTTCTCCAGGTTTAAATCTGTTTCACTTGATATGTATGTGAGTCACCAATACCATCAGTAAACCTTTAATGATAACTACATTTCCAATGAGTAGGAAATTATCAATTTCCAAATGGAAGGCGAAACTTCAGCTAACACAGTCTATGTGCTATTGGTAATGGTGAAAAATTATGCACATAAAGAAACATACTACTGATTGGCTGATATGAATAGTTGGATACTATTCACAACAACCATCCAATTGGCCTTTTTGATCATTTGGTGACGAGGTCTTGCCTCATCTAAGAGAAATGAATCAGCTGAAAACATCCAAAACCTCTCTAGCTACTTGTGCGAAATGGTGAACTGAATAATTTCGTTTTCTAAACGAAACTGTGGTGAAATAATTACGCCTTGAACTGTATAACTGGCAGATAACAATTGAATTTGCAAACAGCGAATTTAATTCAAAACAATAAATACATGAAAGGAAGTGTAGGATAGATTACTTTTTGAATAAATTCTTAAAATAATATAAAATTGTAAATTGCATACAATTTAAATATGAATGTTCTTTTTGTTTTTTTTCTCTTTTTACTGAATGTGAAGCATGCGATCCAAAAGTAGTTTGTTTATCCCAGTTTTAATGATGACAACACCGTGATTTGCGTGCATTGGACTTCTCATGAAGAACAATACGCGTCTCTTTAATGCGTACTTCAGTTGCTTGCTTCTCAAGAATCTGTAAAAATACAGAATAAATTTAAAAAGGATGTTGTAGAAATGTGTCGTAGAAAAGAAGTAATGTCGGCTAGGTTCAGTATGCCGAAACTATCATGTGTATATTTAATTCAATTTTAGATCTTCCCGTCGATTGATTGAACCGAAATGCTTGGTATCAGGCTGACATGTCGACTTCTTGTGCAGATGCTTCGACGGTGTCTGGTCATGTAACTAGAAGTCGATTAGTGGATGGTTACTAGTAGTGGAATCCAGGATACCTATTTCGTCATATTTTGGACTCGTCATCTGGATGTACCTGAATTCCACAGTGAGTGATAATGTTCCCAACGATCGGTCCAGTCAGTCTACGGTAAAATCTAGAATTTAATAAAATAATCATTATGACCTGTTGCACAACAGGTCGCTCTAATGACTTAAGTGGTCTAGTGGATAACGCTCTGGCGTTTGAAACTATGGGCACTGTGTTTGAGATTCGGTGGGAATATCATCACTCACTGAAGAATACAGGCCCATCTAGACGACGAGTTCCAAATAGGACGAAATGATTCCACTGCCAGTAACCATCCACCAATTAATGTCATATGTATATGTTTGTAAATATCTATAGGGAAGTTTAACTGAATGCTTGAGACATTTGAATTCCTTTTAGTAGCTCACTGATTCAGATCACATGCATTTCACTGGGTTCTGGACAATTAGGTAGTTTAATCACTGTGGTTAGTCGCTTAGTATATTATATGTATAATATATTAAACATATTTACTCACTAACGAACATCTGTTTGAATTTAGTGAAAGGCAACTCCACTTTTCTGTAGCACCGACATTTTTACGAACGATAATTATCTGTCATGTGAAGTCCACATTCAACGAAGTAATTTTTTGTGTCATTTATCTGATCATAGATATTACAGTCTTAAGTGATGAGTTTGTCTCCGCACCAAGGAATTAACCGGTATTAGAGTCACTGCCCAGTGGATATTTCCTGTTCATTATCTTTTCCAGGTAAACTGGCTAGAAAAATTTACTGTTTCACCCCCACACCTCCCGGTGATTGGTGTCAGGTGAGAATCTCAAAGATTCTGGACAAGTATGCGAACAAAGCTGAGATCTTGATACGAAAGAACTTTTAAGGTCTAAAATCCACAATTTCTCCTGACTAGTCACTATGTATCGTTAACTTTTTACTTTAGAATGGCATTGAAAAGCATTACAAATTATCCTGAAGAAAATATTTCTCATACTCAGTCAATCTAACAAACATTAACTAATAAACATACATATAAAAGGTGACATGATTGTTAATACACTTGTATATGAGCTAACAAATCTCCTATCTAGTCGATTCGCCAGCCTATTGTTCTATTCACTGTCAGCAACAACAACACAATGCGAGAGGACAAGAAGAGAAGACGTGCTGCTGACGTGGAGAGCTTTTACTGTCACATATCAACAGCGAAAGTGATTGACAACGCTTGGTATATATATATATATGCTTTAAATGACCTTGACAGACACTAATCACATTGATTAATTAAAACAGTCAACCACTAGTAGGATTTCAAAGGTGATAAGTGGGGTGAGAGAAATACAAACAGACATGTGAAAAGGATATATCGAAAATTAATTCTATCTATATCAATAGGTCAGCTTCCAATCCCAATGCTCATAAACTATCCATCCTGATCTACATAAATTTTTATTTATACGGACATCCTCTGTTAGCTCTTAGTAATCGAAATAAGGTATCTGTCTCATTCTGTGTTTTAAAAAGTGAGGTCATTTTAAATATATGTAAAATTTTGTCAATGAACTGTCAAACTTAGGCCTAATTCGGTTGGAAGTAGGTTTTGTTGACAGTAGATGTAAGAGATTGAGTACAAAACCGTCACATTTCTTTCTAGGTGGGCACTTCACTTTCCATTTACCGTTTTACAGCCCGAAGGTTATTGATTTCCTACTCCTGCCACTTTGAGTTATCAATCAATAAGTTGTTGTCTTTACTCAGATCTTATGGACTTCAGTAAAGACGACTTACTATAGAAACTCTGGAGGAATTCAGTTTTTAATCTAGTCACTAATAAGATGCATACTGAAACTAAACTGTCAGGTTTGTAAAGGTTTAAAAGATGAGATCGTGAATTTGATCACTATCTTATCTAACAATCGAAAAGCAATAGGGGTCAAATATTTATAGATAAAAATCTACTTAAGTTAGAAATACTGGGTCGTTAGATTCAAATCAAGTGACTGAATCATAACCTTGTTGCCTCTGACATTTGACAGTGTTAGATTCCATCCTGAATAAAGTCAACGGTAAGTAAACATTACTATTGAATCCTAAACCATCTATAATTAGACATCAACTGGTAATAATAAAATCTGCTTCGAAACCATCAGTTCCGTCGGCATTGAAGTTGTTCCTTTCTAACCGAAGCATACAGATATAGTCATTCTAGATTCACGACATTCTATCTAATGCTTCAAGCATTCCGTCATTGAATAAATTATTTCATAATACCAAATTATGCAATTTGGTCAACATAGATCAAGTAGCTTACTTACTGTAGCCACTGTTCAAGCCAACATAACTGACGAGGTAATGCCATTATATTCTTCAAATACTCTTTTAAATCATCTCTGTTACATAGAGCAATATCAAGAAGCTGATACTATTGTGTAGATGCGTCTTTGGTTCAGAGAGAGAATGCCTGTCAGCCACACAAATGGTCACGATTTGACTTCCGGCCGATGCATTCCGAAACCTTGCCTAACCGGTAGTATTTCGTGCCCTGTTGGAACACAAACCCTACTGAAACTGCATAATCTTCAAGCTTGAAACTCTTACTGTGTTCTGCTTGGAATACAAAGGAATGAGACAATAAGTACTATTTTGTAAATAAAATTAGATTATACGTGTTAAACACATTCGTTATGTACTTTCCTACACAGTAGAATATCAGTTGACTAATTAACCAAAAATCACTTCATTAAGTGTACCATAATTACCCTTCTACTTGTTTGTTTGTTTTCTTTCTTTTTACAACATATTACTTCACCATAGAGCAAAGATGTGTTTATTTCACTACTCTTATATGCTTTTCATCAATTTAATTCGTCTACAGTCATTGTGTAAACACTTTACTTTTAACTTTACGAAATTACAAATACTACTCCTATTACTACTTCTACTACCACTTCAATGTATCGTTATTTATATTTGAATATGTGCAGATTATGTCCAGGTATTAACTGTGCTAACAGAAGAGTATTAAAATTCCATTGTGTTAAACTTCAGAGAAAATTTTAGTCAGGCACGGATAAGGACACCAAGACCAGTTAGGATAAGATCATGGAAGTAAGACAGACCGACATTATTTTGAAATCAGTCTAGAGGTCTGTAACGCTTACCTTCAAGGAGCAAGATTCGAATATATATAACACTAATGTTAACTCAGTGATTCTACATGGTTCAGAGACTTGACTTGCGCCTCGCAAAAAGAATTTCCAGCAGCTTTCTGCAGACTTTCACGAATGGCAGCCTTCACTTCATACTGGACACCAGACAGCTGGTCAAAAAGGACAAGCAACAAGGAACTCTATAAGACAGCAAGTCAGGCAACAGGCTATCACCCAACAAGTATGCAGAAAGAAATGGAAATGGACTGAACATGATCTGAATGAGAAGGCCTTCGGTAAACACCAAGTACCAAGCCCTCGAGTGGAATCCAAATACGAAAAGATGAGTTGAGTTTTTGGGGCTGACATGGTAAAGATCATGTAAGGAGGAAATAAAAGTGTGTGTGTGTGTGTGGGCAGTCGTGGAGCCAGCTAAAAACGACTGCAGACAAATGGGATGCTGCTAAAGTCTGGTGTTCCATCCGAAACCCTTAGGAACGAATAGTAATAATACCAAAAAGAATAATAAAATATTTTCATTCGAAGTCCTGATTAGGACAGCTAGTAAACAGGCCTCACTCGTTAATCTAATGCCAATTTTATTTATTATTGTCTTTTTCTAAGGTTAAACTGAAATATTTTTGATGTTACTTAGTGAACTGTAGTTATCATCTATCATATTATCATTTCCTTGCGTTCTGAGTGGAACATACGGCTTCAGCAACACATCTCCACTTTGTTCTGTTTTCTGGCGTCCTCTTCAGCTGGATAGCTCCACGACTGACTAAACTCTCTCATCTCTTCCTCATACAATCTCGTCCATCTCACCCTCGCACTGACGACTCACTCATCGCCTCCCATTGGGATTCCACTGGAGGCAGTGCCTGACGTACGATGTCATTTGGCGGCTTCTTCAGTGTATGCCCGATCCATCTCTACTTTCCCCTATATATTTGTTGAGCAATCGGCTCTTGATTGGTTGTTGCCAGTCAGAGTTTCTTGTTGCTTATTCTTTCTGGTTATTTGACCTTCAGTATGGAACCAGTAAGCGAAGATAGCTGTTGATGAAAGTCTGCAGTAGTCTGTTGGAAATCCTTTTCGTGACTTACATGCAGTGCAAATTTCTGACCCGTATAGAAGAACCGACCTCACGTTAGTGTTGAAAATGCGAATCTTGTTCCTTATGCTGAGGTAGAGTGCGGAATATTTCCAAATTTCGTTTCAGGTTGAGGAAGGCACATCTTGCTTTCCCGATACTGACTGGCCTGTAGTTGAAACGATGCTTCCCAGATAAGTTAAATCTCTCTTATTGATGGTAATTGATGCTGGTTGTTGTTGTTGTTGTTGTCACAGTTGATTGGCTATCTTTATCACCTCCGTCTTCTCTGTGTTCACCTGCAGTCCTTTTTTCAAGGTATGATTTAAGACTTATTGATCATTGAATAAACTTGAAATAATTATTTCTTATGCGAACACTGAAACTTCTCAATATCCAAAAATAAACCAATCACCAGTGAAACGATGAGTGATTCAACTGCAGCCTTCTTTCTTTTGATTTCCCTGTAACCATATACCTTTAGCAGTTACTATATTTGTAAAAAGATAGTCTCACTTCATGGTGTTGACGCAGTGATAGAAAACATCAAAGATTGTTATAATATTGTGGGCTTACTAGTAGAAATAGTTGTTATTCGTATGCATTGCAGTCAATCATATACATGTAAATAATTTAATCTCCAGTTTGTATCGATTATGGCAAACAGTATTAAAAATAATTAATCTTATAATACTCTAAGAATAACTACTTTTATAACATACCATAATTTTACTGGCATAAGTTAGTTGCTCACTTTTTCACTACACTATTGATTCCTATTGACGTAGTGAAGTTGTTGGTATGCTGTAAGTGGAATTTTTTCTCAAGGAAACAGTTAATCTGATTAAGTGATTATGACTTTTATTTTATTTTTTTCATATGATGAAGTGGAATTTGAAACAACTGAGTTGGAAAGAGATTTATCCTGCTGCTGCTCTCTCTCTCTCATTCACTTTGATCTGTAGTGCTCAATGGCTAGATCAAAATTATCTAAAACAGACTAGATACCCTGGCTGATAGAATTCAGTCTGCGGCAAAGAAATGACTAGACACATCACACTAGTTACTAGTGTCTAATAAAAAAGGCTAGATAGCCGTTCAGCCGATTCGGAACAGAACTTTTCTGGGCTTTTTTTCAACATATATAGCTGAATTCGTCGGTATTATTAGAATCCTACTCACTTGATATATCTAATTGTGATTACATAATAGTGTAATCGGTGAAGTATGTCGTTTGAATGCCATCCTCACATGAGTAAGTTAGTAGTTGAGGTTCTAAAAGAAGATCATTGCTTACAGTACAAATAATCTAGTGCATTAACAGTTTAATCAGGTAACTGATCCAAACTTAAGTGGTTTGAATCAGTTGTGGTTTAGTGTCTAGCTGATATCTGCTCCATACTAGCAAAACAATCATAAGATGAAAAATTCCCATTCGAACATTAATAGACAAAAGACAAGTAGTTCAACGAAGAGTCTCTTTTCGACAAATTCATTTTCATAGCTGTACAATTGCAGATATTAATGGTTACTTTGTGTGTGTCTGTGTGTGCATACATTAAATTTGTCAAACGAAAATACAATTAGTAAGTTCAAATGAATTGGATGTTGATAAGAGGATAGTAACAAAAGGGATAAGTTGTCATACATGATTGTTAAATAAGAGTTACGTGATGGCGTGAATAGTTTGCTGAAAGAGTTGTGCTCAGAGTGTACATGGAAACGAAATAATATACAGAATTGTTTTTTATTCCTTCACGTTCCCAGTGGAACATAGGGCTTCAAGCTAGAGCCAGCTTGAAGTTTCTGTGGCAGTGGTGACTATTTTTACGGGATGAGGTTGCTAGCCTCATGCCAAACTTTCCCTCTTTACCAGTCTTATTACTGGCCTAGTGAGGTAAAGGAGTGCGTCAGTCGGGGATCGAACCCCGGACCATCTGCATGGTCGGCAAGCGTCCTAACCGCTGTACCACCAACGCACAATATACAGAATTACACAAGGGTTTTAAGTAGTTAGAAAAAATAAGCATAAAAACAAAAGTAAGGTCAAATCAAACAAACAAACAAAAGTTAAGTCAAATCAACGGAGTTGTTACCGTGATAGTGTAATTCTGTATATTATTTTGTTTCCATGTACACCCTGAGCACAACTCTTTCAGCAAACTATTCACGCCATCACGTAACTCTTATTTAACAATCATGTATGACAACGTATCCCTTTTGTTAATATCCTCTTATCAACATCCAATTCATTTGAACTTACTAATTGTATTTTCGTTTGACAAATTTAATGTATGCACACACAGACACACACAAAGTAACCATTAATATCTGCAATTGTACAGCTATGAAAATGAATTTGTCGAAAAGAGACTCTTCGTTGAACTACTTGTCTTTTGTCTATTAATCATAAGATGCTTATATCACCTCAGTGTTATTATTGGTCACTAGTGGTTCGTGTAAATGCTTTCTGAATAGGCACACAAATACGCACATCAGTCGGCAGTATGTGTATATTAATTGTGTATATGTTCACTATTTTCAGGTCTCTTGTAGTGTCAAGTAGGTAGTATATTAAAATAGAAATATTTCCCGTTGTTGATTCTCATCTCAACCAGTGGATGAATGACAGCAGAATTATATCATTTTATTTCACTCATATACTCAGAATTTCTGACAATTTTAGCTATAAGTTAGATTTGCTGATATTTTCTGTCCGATATTCTGAACCCGAAGTCTGTCAATTACCATCAGAGGGACTTCGCCATACAACTATTTTGTGATTCTTAAGCTTTGAATATGATTGCCTTAAGGGAATGAAAGCAAGTTTTTCAACCGGGATTAAACATATTCAATTTTTCTTTCTAGCCGTCAGTAATCCTAAAGTCTGTAGTGAACTTTTCTTTTTTCTCGAGTAGTCTTAATGTAAAGGTTTAAGATAGTTGGTCTCCTTAAAAGACTTTGTTTTATTCAACTGTGATTACCAGTCTTTTAGATGTGTTTTTCCATACGTAGTTACTATACTTTTCGATGTATTAGTGTTCTTTGACTTTGGTAACACTTATTTCTCTCAACTACAAACGTCCTCTGAAGTGGAGAGTTGAGTATATGAAATATTAATAAGAAATTCATCACTTAAACTCTGTTTGAACATTAACTATAACCTAGTCAATAGAATGAGAATCAAACTTGTATAGAGGGTAGAATAAATCCTAATTTAATTAGTTTCCGCTCCCCTCTGGTACTCATTTTTGTGACCTTAACGATTTATATATTTTTTCTTCAGCCTGACATACTGAATACACAGACTTTCTTACGAGTAAGTTGTTTGAGCCGTAAATGCCAACTCTTTTACTGCATAAAGTATGCAAATCGAATCTTAGATGCAAGGTGATTTACCTACATAGTCTTTCTCTCTCTCTCTCTCAACATGTGTATTTTGATCATTGGGCTAAGTGACACAAAAATGACCCTAAATTTCAGCATACTTTCTTTATGGATTTCATCATGAGCTGACATTAGTTAGAGAACCAGGTTTTCCAATGGTTCTCTAACTAATGTCAGCTCATGATGAAATCCTGAAACCAATCAATTCCCTTCAAACCAACACTTGAATACTTTCTTTATGTTTTCTAAAAATGATATGCGTGCAAATTTTATTGACTACTTCGAGCAATTCAAGGGAAAGCATATTCAAATTAATTTTTAACACATAGGTGGTCTGTTCAACTACAAAATCCCTAGAACAATGTCTGATAGTCATGTGGATAATAGTCAGTACTCAGCATCACGAAGACCAGAGGGTTTGGATTGATTTCACAAACTACAGAGGTTCCAAGGTTCAAAACAATCTCAACTACATAAGAACGGAAATAAAAATTTCACAGAAATTTTCCAAGACTGTGTTTGTTTGGCTGTCTGGAAATATTTTATTGTTATGAATTCTGATTTCAAGACTAACACAAAAATGGAATTGAATAAAATGAAACAAAATGATGATGAAGTTGTATAAAAATATTGATTTGATGCATCTGTGATCCAGTGATAGAATGCTCCCCATCTAGGAGGGGGGGCTGAGTTCAACTACTGGCTGACACACTCCTTACACTCGCCTACTTTACAAGCTGGTAGTAAACGCAAAAAAAGAGGAAAGGTTAGGCATGACGCCAACAGTTCCACCACGTACAAACTAAACTACCTCTACTGAAACTTCAAAGCTCAGCACATAAACGGATGAGAAAGAATCTTGTCTATTGACAAACACATAACTGAATAATTTTATATCTCCGATGTTGTGTCAGTGTTCGCCTAAGTCGGTCGAAATATAATCTCACCAACATCTAATAGCATTTTGATGTTTTAAAACTATTTGGTCAAGAATAAATACTCACATTTATTACCAACCAGTTGAATATATTCCACATTAGACGTTAAAGCTGGAAAAACTACCCAATCATTCCACTGGGATGTTATCTCATGCAATTTAAACGGCGGCATAATACACATCTGACTGACAAACTTTTACAAGAAGTAATTAATAAGCTAGCGATTTGAGTTATATGGCTGGAGGAATGTCAGTTGTTAATTGAATAAATAAGTAGTGGAATCTGTGATCGTCTATTTGATTTGTAAAGATTTGATACGTAATTTAGTCGTATTTGGTCTACTTTAGCTACAGTTGACTGCTGTAATGAGTATGAGGGGGAATTACTTAGCATAAGGGAATATCCAGAAAAGTTTTTTGGCCGAAATAAGAATTTAACGTCAAGGTTAGAAAGCTAGTTAGAAGCTTCAAAGAAGCCTTTGTTCTTCAAATTGTAGTTTTTGCTGATAATGTTAGTGAAATAGTAAGTAACACAACTCTTGAAGAATTCAGTAAAAGATCACTCATTGCAGTAGAGGTACACTATCTCTTCATAATAACTTCAATTCTACATTCGAGAAACAGGGATAAACTACGTAATTTTGTCTGATGAGTATGTGTGTCTACCTATCAGTTTGACTGTTTCTGTAGAGCTAGTTACATTGAGCGTTCTGAATATCATGCTGCATAATCTAGCAAGAGAAGAACAAGGTCTATTCATAGCCCTGTTTTGGCTCTTCTTGTGAATACTGAACATAAAACTGAGGTTAATAATGTATTTAAAGTCATCTACTGTATTTCAACTAATCTTAATTTTGCCTTACGAGTTCGCACTCCATATATAGCTGAAAACATTAAAATACCCCTGAAGACGCTCATACAGTCGCTTTCTTTGTCTTCATGATCATTACTTGATCGGTAATATTTCATAACTTCCCCTTTCTCCTTGAGCTTTCCACAGATTAAAACTGTTTTAAGCATCTTTTACTGCTGCACAAATTTTCTTGCTAATTTTATCTTATTTTCAGTTCGATATTTGATTTTTATGCTTATTACTATTTACATATGCTTCTGAACTATAACTCTGTTGATCCTTATAACTTCACATTGTTTGAAAAACCTCAGTGTTTATGTATATATATATATATATATTTCTTTACAAAAATTGGTTTTTGTAGTGATCTTGAATAGTTGGAGGATTTCATCGTGAATCATTGGAAAACCAGCTGAGAGTAGTGGACACCTATTTCCTCCTCGTTTGGGACCCTTCATCAGTATGTACCCACCGGGTTTCGAACCCAGGACCTTCTGGTTACAAGGCGACTTTGAGCATGAGAGTTCCGAACTAGGATGAAACAGATGTCCCTCACTCCCAGGTTTTTCAATGGTTCTTTAACTGATGTCAGCTCATGATGAAATCCTCCAACCAATATATGTATATATATATACATATATGTAGCAGTTTAAGTACTTTATGCGTAATACCCATGGGTTGATGTTTCAGTGGTAGAATCTTCGCTAACCATGCACGTCGCCATGCACGATTCCCAATCCACGCATTTCTTAGTTTCGCTTAGCTGATAGTAAACTCAGTAGAGATGAAAGGTTGGCTGCGTACGGTTAGCTGCTTCACCAAGTAAATAAAAAATACACCACAGCTATTGAAACTTAAGATCACATGGTTGAAACCTCCTGAGCTTCACGTGGACATCAAAGGAATCAAAGAAAAAAGAAAACGTAATATTTACTTACCATTTTAACTAGTGTTTCAAATGCTTCTTTTACATTCACTCTACTTTTTGCGCTTGTTTCTAAATAAGTACAACGGACACTTTGAGCATATTCTTCAGCTTTTTGAACAGCAACAGCTCGTGCAGGCTAAAAAGAAAGAAAACAAAAAGTGTAATGGTAAGAAATTTTATTATGGATTAAAAATGTTCATTAGAAATTTTAAAAGAATGTGGTTAGTGAATTGAGAATATTCTTTTCGATAACTTGTTCTTAGTGCGTTAAACAATGCCAAATAAATAAGGCCGACAGATTGAAGTCTGTAACATTCGTATAAGTGATATATAATTTACATAAGCATAACACCACTGTGAATATCTGTGAATTGTACGCCCAATGTAGCTGGCTCCGCAGCTGCAGTCGAACTGGTTGATACACAATTAGGCAGGTTCATATTCGTATTTCTGAACATCATCCAACATGGCTAAGCAAAGGGCAAACAAGATCTATTCTTAGCTCTATCTTAGCACACCTTGTAGATAGTGAGCATAAGGTTGACTTTAACACTGCATTTAAAATTACTTATCGCATTCCTACTAATCTTAATTTCGCTCTATGAGTTCGTCTTCTACATACAGCTGAAGCAATAGGAAACCACCTGAAGAAGCCAAACTTGTGTGTTCAGAAGAAATTTGTACAGCCACTTTCCTTACCTTGGCCATCGTTACATGATTGTATAAACTGACTACTTCATTCCCCTCCCCTTAAAATATCTTTTCTTTTTAAAAACCTATAAACTGTAATTGTCTAAATTATTTTATTTTCTGACTACTTCATCTTTAATTACATGTTATCCTTGTAAAAATTATTTTATTCTTATGACCACTTCAACTTTAGTTACAAATTATCATTGTCCAAATTGTTTTATTTTCTTCAACAATCTGTTACGTAATCAACCTGTGCACACGCTTATTCCTTAATTGCTCTTCATTTTTCCAAAATTATGCATTATGCAACCATTTCCACCTTTTAATTATATATATTAATTTTCTTCGTTAATTATCACCCCATTGACATTTTGACACTGACTAATTATTGTTAACAAGCATATCACCACTTGATTGGTAATAAAATAACAACAATAATAAATAAATAATAAATAATACAAATGCTATATATATATTAGAGTAGAGCCAGAGATGAGGATCTAATTGAAAAGTAAATATTTCTTCGCTCAATCTTTCTCTTTTTAAAAAGCTTATATCTAAAGGGAACAAATGCTTTAAACAGTGCCACCCATCGACAGGCATCTCCTCGACATGGGTCATCAGGTGGACGTCTCAAGATCGTTCAGAATTATCAATAGGCAAAAGAGCTCAACCCTCCTCAGGTTTGCTGAAGTCATCTTCATCAGGCGCCTGAAACCTGATTTGTGCGTCCAGAAAGAAACAGTTGTCAGTCTTTCTTTACCCTGGTAACTGGATATTTTCATCTCTCTTTCATCTGAATGCGTAATGCTGAAAAGTTTCCATGGTCTATGATCATTATTGTTCGGAATGGTGTTTAATATTACATATATAAGTACATATTACTACTGTATGCGTATATTGATCGATTGATTTTTGTTTGAAATGAAC
This sequence comes from Trichobilharzia regenti, assembly GCA_944472135.2. Classification (NCBI taxonomy): domain Eukaryota; kingdom Metazoa; phylum Platyhelminthes; class Trematoda; order Strigeidida; family Schistosomatidae; genus Trichobilharzia; species Trichobilharzia regenti. Next base: position 32,978,366 of record OX235265.1, read on the forward strand.
TCTGTGCAAGTATGTTAAAATTGTTTCCGTAAATATACTACTCAATAATGACTTTGGGCTGTAAGCAGATGACGAGAAGGCAACGAAATAAAAGATTATACCACTTCATTCTTTAAAAGCTGTTATTCTTGCTTTATTCAAATTCATTAAGGAGAATAAATGTATGAAATATCAGATAAATTAGTGAAAGTAATACGGTAGGCCAAATCAGCAGCAGTAGTAGCGGCCTGCTTAAATCTTGGGCTACCAAAATTTCCATCCTACATATTGCATCTATTTCCTCGGATTTATTTTGTTTTAATTATTCAATTATGTATCCAAGTCGCATTACTTACTCTCGCGATTATTTAAAATGTCTTCAACCCTTTGATTTACGAGTATATAATAACGTTAAGAAAAAGCATCATGGAGGTTGGCAGAGATCATTAAAGTGTACTCCAATGCATCAGATGACTGTTCCTGTGATTATGAGCACAAATTGCAGGTCATTATCGAACAAGATTAACTACTTGCATTCTCTATTATACTCAAATGTATATTGTAATACTGGTGTAATCACTCTTCAAGAGACTTGGCTCCATGATTCATATGACGATAATTTAGTCTCCTTAAGTGGGTTCACAATCTACAGACAAGACCGATGCAGCTCAAAGAAGAAGAGAGGTGGTGGTGTTGCCACTTTTATTAATTCTCAGTGGTCTACTGCCAACAACGTCTGCTTCAAATGACAATATTGACTGTATAACTGTAAAATGTCGACCTAAACACTTACCTAAGTATAGCTTCATTTTTGTCACAAATATCTATATCACACCTTGTTGCAGTCCCTCAGAACTATCTATCTTCGCTGATGAATTCACTATTTTTGCTGCTGCTTCGTTTGGTAACTCCTTATCTATAGTGACTGGCGACTTCAACTCCAGCGACTGCAGTTTTATTACATTGCTGGGCCATGAAAATGTTGTTAATTTCCCAACTCGACAAAATACTTCACTTGATTTAGTATTTATAAATGATTCTGGAATATACGAAGCTCGTAAAAGAGCCCCGCTCTTCAATTCTGATCATTGTATTGTACGAGTCTTACCCAAAATTTACGGAAAGTTACACAGTAAAGCCCTCTCAAACTTGTCTAAGAAAGTTGTTCACAGATGCTACTCAAATGAGAACGTACATCATCTTAGAAACATGCTCAGTGACACAAGATGGGATTTGTTTAATGATGATTCACTTGATGACAATATCTCTAATATTACATCCTATCTGAAATTCTGTTTTGAAATCTGTTGTCCAAAAGAAACACTATTCGTCAAATTTGACCGTTTCTCCTCGCCTCAACTTAAAAAGCTTCGTAGAGAGAAGGAAAAACTGTATAAGATGAAAGATAAAAGTTGTGTAAAAAGAACTAACTTCTTAATTAAGTCTGAAATGCAGAGGTTGAATGTAATATATAACCAGAAATTCATATCCTGCAAAAATCCTTCTAATATGTGGAAACTATTTAAGGAAATCACTGGTGGTAAGCAGATAAACAATATTCCATATTCTTTTGATGTATGTACTCTTAACAAATCTTTTATTTACTCTCCCTCAAATGCCATGCTTCCCAGCATCACTTGTGTTAATAATAGCCCCTTTCCAGGTTTTAACACAAATGATGTTCAAAAGTGCCTCAAGTCTCTAAACCCTTCCCAGAGCTTAGGTCCCGATTATGTACCTAGTATTATTTTTAAAAATGTTCTGATATTCTGTGTCACCCTCTTACTGATCTATTTAACAAATCTTTTTCCGATAATATTGTGCCTGCCGTTTGGAAGGACATTAAAGTTGTACCCATACCTAAATCATCTACTGGAGCATGTGTCAAATTTAGACCCATTGCTATTACGTCTCCTTTTTTGAAAACTATGGAGAAATTACTTTTACTTAGTCTTGTACCTTCGCTTAAATCCTTTAATGACCCTAAACAATTTGCCTATAAGCACAGTAGAA